>CM053412.1:197450-285055 GCA_028644305.1 Xerus rutilus
GGATGTCTTTACTGTTCTTGATAGATTAACCTTTTGTTCTGATAATGAAGAAATGAAAATAAACATTTTCTATTAAAAAACAAAGGTCCTTCACAAGGCCTCTGGCCTTGGGCGCAGCTTCACAGACAAGTTCACATTTCAAAGGTAAGAGATCTTACTAATTGGGCTCCATGCGGCAAAGTCACGCTGTCCCTTTCCTCTGCGATCCACCCACTTTCTCCCTTGGGAGTCCGCTTTTCCCCTTTCCTATCCCTGCGATAAACTCATGCCCGCTACTCCGAAGCAGGTCTGAAACCCTTCCGCCGCGGCAGCCAGGGTCTGTTCCCGGGTCCCCGCGGCCTGCTTCGCGAAGGCGCCTCGCCACCGCGGCACGGGAATGGGGACCAGGCCACGTCCTGCGCGGCGGGACGGGAAAGTGCCTCCGGAGCAGGGCGGGTCGGGGAGGCTGGCGCCGGTGTAAAGGCGACCAAGCGCAGCACCGCCGTCGCATTCCCGCCCAAAGACTAAGAACAAACCACTAGGCTCCCAGCGAGTCAGCCTTCCGGCCGCTACGGCCGCGCCCGCGAGCGCACAGGCGTAGACGCGCCCAGACGCCCCACCACCATAACCTGCATTGCGCAGGCGCGACCAAGGGCACGCCGGGCGTCGACGCCATGTACGTCGGCGTGCGCGTGTGCGTCAGAGCGCGACCCCGGAAGTGCCCCAGCCCAGGAGGCGCAGGTGCGGGCGGGCCCGGGAACGCAGGGCAAGGTGGGGCCCAGAGGGGTGGGGCCGCGGGCCTGCGCTGGGGTCGTACGGGTTGGGGGGGCCGGGTCTCACAGGATGGGCTGGGGGCCCACGAGGCGGGCCGAGGTTTCACAAGAGTGACCGGGGCCTGAGTTAGGGGTCCGTGGGACGGGACGCGGGGGTCGAGGTCCCGCGAGACGGAGCCGGGGCCTAGGCGGGGGTCCGGTGGGACGAGCCGCGGTCCTGCACTCTGGCGGCTTCAGCTCTTCCCCCGCCCGCAGGCAGCTCGCGCGGCGCCCTGCCGCACGGCCCGGCCACGCCACCATGTCGTACATGCTCCCGCATCTGCACAACGGCTGGCAGGTGGACCAGGCCATCCTCTCGGAGGAGGACCGCGTCGTGGTCATTCGGTTCGGACACGACTGGGACCCCACCTGCATGAAGATGGATGAGGTTCTGTACAGCATAGCGGAGAAGGTAACAGCCCTGCCTGCCCGGATTACGTGCGCGCAGGTTGGGCTTCAGACTCACCGCCGAGGTCCTTGCCCTTCCGCGGTGTGGGCGTCGGACGCGGGGCCTCTTCCTGGCACGCCCGCAGACCCGTGGCCGAGTGCTGACCTGCAGACCTTTCACATGCAGAAGAACTGGGGCCCGTGCACCCGCGGCGTGCCTCAGCGAAGTGGGCGTGCGCTCCCTGAATTGCCCAGGATGGCCTTCTGTTTCTGTCAGAAACGTCCATAGTTTTTCAAATTTTTAAGAGGTTCGCGAGACTGCTCCCTAAAAAAGTTAATGATTCCTGTGAATAGCATATTTTAAAAAATTTATGGTTCAGTGAAGAAGAACGTTTGCAGGCTTTATTGAGAGTTGTGGATGCTTTCTTTAAAGGGTTCAGTCATTGTGCTTGTTTGGGTTCCTTGTTTATCTGTTGTGTCTAGAGAACCTGTGAGTTAGCACCATGGTACATCTTATAATTTTTTCTTTTGGTGGTTTTTACCTTTATCCTTCCTTGCCTTTTTTTTTTTTTTTTAAATATTTTTTTAGTTGTCAACGTACCTTTATTTTATTTATATGGGATGCGGAGAAACGAACCCAGTGCCTCACGCATGCTAGGTGCACTCTACCACTGAGCCACACCCCAGCCCCCCTTCCTTGCCTTTTATGAAGTCATTTCATTTGTAGGTTGGAATGATTCAAGTGCAGAAAACACTAAGAGAAAACAGTTATGTTTGATTAGAGTTAGTTTTCCTAATTTTTCACATTCGTGCACTGAGTGGTCTATAGCACTTGTTTGCGCACAGTAAAGTGCATTTATAGGCCATTCGTGTATGGTCAGAGGTCTTATTCCTTTCCTGTAAATTTCTTTTTTTTTTTTTTTTTTTTGGTACCAGGGATTGAACTCAGGGGCACTCGACCACTGAGCCACATCCCCAGCCCTATTTTGTGTTTTATGTAGAGACAGGGTCTCACTGAGTTGCTTAGAGCCTCGCCCTTGCTGAGGCTGGCTTTGAACTCACGATTCTCCTGTCTCAGCCTCCCTAAGTGCTGGGATTACAGGCTTGAGCCACTGTGCCCGGCTCCTGTAAATTTCTTTTGATAGCTTTAGGATGAATTGTATTTGGGGTTTTTGTAATTGTAGCAATAGGGTAGAAGGTAAAGATAGTAAAGCGAAAGTGAAATATCTTACATTCTGATGTTCCATAAATAATTTTTTAAAAAATATGTTTTAGTTATACATGGACACAATATCTTTATTTATTTATTTATTTATTTATTTTTATGTGGTGCTGAGGATCAAACCCAGTGCCTCACATGTGCGAGGCAAGCACTCTGCCACTGAGCTATTACCTCAGCCGCCATAAATAATTTGAGGTTATTATAATGAAGAGTAAAAGTTACAGGAACACTGAGGCTATTTTTTCCTCTCATAATCGTTAATATTGTTATACACAGATCACAGAGACCCCAAAGACCACCAGGGAGACTGAGGCACGTATGTAAAAGCAAAGAGCATTTATTTGGGCTTAAGCTCAGTCTCTCAGACTTTACCAACGCAGTGGATCCATGCAGAGAGCTCGAACAATAGCCGAGCAGGGTTTTTATGGGGTAAGGGATGGGGTAGCTACAGTGGATATGACATATGCACAGCATCATTACACAAGCACTAATTACAATCATATAGCACCTGTGGTGACAATATTGACCATTCAGAATCTGTGGGGTGTTCATTACATTTGGCAGGACCCATTCGTGACCTTTGAGGATCTTTTGAAAATGACCAACTACGAGGTGAGTTTAAGGGGCCCAGTGGGGTTTGGGCAAGCAGCGAGTGATTGGCTAGTTTGTGCAAAGCAACTATGGTTCCTAGACCCTGACTCAGACCGCAGGAATGCCAGGTGTATATTTTTAACCTCTTTTGATTGGCTGTTCTGAGGGTGATTGGAGAGTGGCTTCAGCCTTGAGCAATGTGTGGCTTTTCCTGAAACCAAAACTCCGGCCTGCTAGTTTTTCTGGAGGGTCTGAAGCCTGTCATGAAGTTTATTTAGTTCCGGTCTTTCAAATGTAAGCCGGATTAAAGTAATTTCTTTGAGTAAATGGGAATAGATGTATATTTTATGTGTGGGAAAAGAAACACTGTCTGATCTGCCTGTTGGTTAATTTTTGCTATTCTATTTAGGAGAAGCAGTGTTGGGGACTGTTTTATATTTCAGTCAAAACAGACAGATGTCTTTTGCAGTGCTTCAGAAGTGCGTATCAGAGATTTGGATGCTGTTGGTCTAGGACCCAGAAGTGGTTTTTAAAGAAACTTCTAAGGGAATTCTGTTGTGATTTGGGTTTCACTTTCAGGAGTCCCTCAGGTCAGGATCAGAGGAGAACTTTGATTATCAACCATTTCTCAGCCACTTTCTCTCAGACGCCAAGACAGTGAGGACTGGAAGTGCATGGGGAACATATTGGGGTCCTGCCAGCCAGAGTCCCGTAAGGGATCATTTCTGCATTGCTGAAGCTGCTGTGCA
Organism: Xerus rutilus; assembly: GCA_028644305.1. Taxonomy (NCBI): domain Eukaryota; kingdom Metazoa; phylum Chordata; class Mammalia; order Rodentia; family Sciuridae; genus Xerus; species Xerus rutilus. The sequence goes on from CM053412.1 coordinate 201,191, forward strand.
CAAGGGCAGATGCTGCTTCACTTCAGTGAAGAGTCAAAAGCACGTCATTGCTGTGTTGACTCAAATAACTTGGACACAGCTTCTAGAATCTTTTGCTGTTCACCTTTCAGGGCTGGCATAAGCATCTGATCAGTGAGGATAACTGGGAATGGGAGGGCCTTTGGCTCTGTGGAGCCAGGTAGAGCTCAGCAGGAGGCTCTTAGGAGGGGGCAGATTCACGAGGTCCACATCAGTCCTTAGGGACTTCACAGGTTTCTTTCTCTTCTTGCCTAATTCTGTTAGAGCAGTTACAGACTGAGTCACTACACTGTTACTAGCAGGCATATACTTTACTTGGTATTGAATTAATTAATAAGCATGATTTGAGCCGGCATACTGTTAAGTATTTTCTTTGGATTTTTTTTAAATGAAGGAAGGAAGTCTTTTTTTAATTTAATTTTTTTGTGCGGAGGGTACCCCCTGGTACCCTCAGGCACTGGACCACTGAGCCACATCCCCAGCCCTATTTTTTTTTTTTTTTTTTTTTGGTACCGGGGATTGAACCCAGGGGCACTCGGCCACTGAGCCACATCCCAGCCCTGTTTTGTGTTTTATGTAGAGACAGGGTCTCACTGAGTTGCTTAGTGCCTCACCATTGCTGAGGCTGGCTTTGAACTCGCAATTCTCCTGTCTCAGCCTCCCAAAGTGCTGAGATTACAGGCGTGCACCACTGTGCCTGGCTCAATGCTGTGTTAATACTTGTCACTTAGCCATCAACCCAGTCCTCTGCAGGCACTGACCCAGTCCTCTCCAGGAGTGTCCCAGCCTCCTGCCAGGAGACCCCCAAGTAAGAGGTTGGACTTGATCTGCTCTTCAGTCAGGACTGTAGAATTAGGATCATATATGAATGCTAAGAATACATAGCCAAAGTGATCTTTTAAGTTCATACTCTCCAAAGATCTACTTCTGATGATGGTGGCATGTTTCCCGAGTTCTGAAATGTGCCTTTGCAATTTCACTCACTCGCTCAGTGCTTGCCTGGCACTTTGCATGTACAGGTGCTCTGGTTCTGGCCTGACTGACCAGAGGACATGGGGCATAAACAGGCAGGAGAGGAGAGCATTGCTGTGCCTTGTTTGCTGCTGAATCATCTACTGTTTTCTTGCTCGTTGAAGAAGAGGGGAAATGAGACCTTTTTTTTGAAGTCTTCCTACAAACCGAGCGTTTACACTGTGGAAATTACATGAAATTATTGAGGGAGAATATTTGTCCTGATTTGCAGACAGATGTAATATTTTAGTCACTCTAAGAGGATGTGCTTTTCTGGTCAATTGTGCTTTCCTTGAGAAGCTAGAGGCTTAGCTAGATAGATCTCATTTGCTCTGAAGGGTGTCTGGGACTTTCCTTGGATTGGCAGTTAGTGCTGTAGCAGGCAGAATTGTTTCTTGTGTTGTTTTTCTGTAATGTTAATGTTTATTTTTTAATTGTAACATCTTTGTTTTAATGTGTGTGAAGTAATAGAAGAGACTCTTTGCTTAGTGAAATTCAGACGTAGTAGAACATTAAATGTTGGCTGGCTGACTTTTGCCAGGAAACTGAAACTCTGCTTCAGAGAAGTGTGTGCAGTCCTTGGGCAGCCCTGGCCCAAGGCTCTACCTGGCGTGGGAATGGCACTTCCAGCCGGGCTGTGCTGCTCAGCTCCCCCTCTCCATCTCACAGATGCCATTTTCTGTTTCTTAGAGGAGAGGGAAGTAGGGTCCCAAGAGACTCACCTTCCCTCTCCAGGCTGGGGTGGAGTGCTCACCTGGCATGGGCAAGCCCTAGGTTCAATCCCCACATCACAGAAACAAAAAACCAAAAACCCAAGTCCAGCTAAACTTGGGGCACACTGAAGTCTAGTTCAGGAATATCTGAGAATCCACCCTGCACAAAGCACTTTTCACTCATGAGTTCTAATTCTATACCTCTAAATAAAGACCTTGCTAATGTTTTTCATACAATGAAATCAAGACTTAGAAAGATCATTCTACCTGGGGTAGAAGTGCATCATGGTCCCCTTCCCATGCCATACCTTGGCTTCTGTGGAGAGAGTTCAGTTTTATTTTGAAATAAAGCCAGAACACAACTTAACCAGTTTACTATGAAAATAAAGATTGTCCTAGTGACCTGTTACGTTCTCTCTGCAGGTAGTATGGGAAACCAGACTTGGAGAAGTGTGTGTTCGTGAGTTGCCCGACCAAGAGGAGGGTGTGTGTTGTCACTGTGTGAAGGCCTTGCGTGAAGGGATCCCCAAAGTGACGTGTGGGCAGTGAGGCACACCTGGGTGCCCCTCATGCCAGAGTTCCATCATGGTTTCTCCACCACAGCTGGAGGGCAGACAGGTGGAGGCCTCGCCAAAGGCCAACTTTCTGTCTTTCCAGTGGGAGTTTAAATTTCCTTAGTGGGGAAGGTTTGTTTTATGTTTGGCTGGTTCGTTCGTTGTTTTTTTGGTAATATTCTGAAAGTGAAGCATGTAGTCAGTGAGCGAGGTTTCTCTTCCTCAACCCGCACAGGTGTCAGCATTCGCCGATCTTGTGTTTTCTAACCCTCGTTTACCATGCTGTGATACTTAGAGCAGATCCAGCGATCACGTCTTTCATCTATAAGTGGTGGTCAGGATTTTAGAGTTGGTCTTATAGGAAGGCATGTTGTGCATACTGGTTTCCTGTGGGTGCCGTGAGGAAGCATAGCCTGGAGGACTCGACACCATTGAAGTCCTTGCAGTTCTGGAGACCAGGAGTCCACGGTCAGGGTGTGGACAGGGCTGTGCTCTCTGGACCCTGAAAGGGAGACACTTGGCCTCTCCTGGCCTCTGGTGTTTACCAGCCCCTCTGAATCCCTCATCTTGTGGACCCATCACTCCAGGCTCTGTGTTCGCATCTCTCTCTCTCTCTCTCTCTCACTCTCACTCTCACTCTCTCTCATTCTCGGTACTGAGGATTGAACTCAGGAGGCTTTACCACTGAGCTAAATCCCCAGCCTTTTTGGCCTTGAATATGCAATCTTCTTGTCTCAGCTTCCAGAGTCACTGGGATTACAGGCATAGGCCACTGCACCTGGCTCCTGGGCTCTCCTCCTGCAGGATGACATCCTCTTACCATGATTTCTTCTGCAATAATTCTCTCTTTTTTTTTTTGTTATTGGAGATTGAACTCAAGGGTACTTGACCACTGAGCCACATCCCCAGCCCTATTTTGTGTTTTATGTAGAGACAGGGTCTCACTGAGTTGCTTAGCGCCTTGCCATTGCTGAGGCTGGCTTTGAACTCGCGATTCTCCTGTCTCAGCCTCCCTAAGTGCTGGAATTACAGGCTTCTACCATCACACCCAGCTCAGTGATTCTCTTTCTAAATAAGTCACATTCTCAGTTTTGGGATTTAGGACTTCCTGTCTTTTGCGGCAGATGCAGTTCAAGCAGTAGTGTTACATGTAAGTTGGTCACGCTTCCTAGAGGGCATTGAGACAGTTATAAGGAGCCTTTAACACGTCAAGATGTTCTGCTCCTGAGATTCTGTTTTAGGGTTTGTTCTTAGGAAATAATGAAATATGTACACAAACCTAAGGGCAAAAGGGTACCCAGGTGAATGATAGGTGTTTGTGGAAAATGAGAGAAGAGTGGTGAAATAATGGTATAGCCGCTTGGTGAAATGGCATGCAGCCATGAGAACTGTTTTTGGAAAGTAGGTGATTTGCATATTAAAGCAGGATACAAAATATAATTTTTTTTTTTTTTTGGTACTGAGGATTGAACTCAGGGGCACTCGACCACTGAGCCACATCCCCAGCCCTATTTTGTGTTTTATGTAGAGACAGGGTCTCACTGAGGTGCTTAGCACCTCACCGTTGCTGAGGCTGGCTTTGAACTCACGATTCTCCTGTCTCAGCCTCCCTAAGTGCTGGGATTACAGGCTTGAGCCACTGTGCCCGGCTTAATATTTGTTTTATATGTGTGTGTTGTGCTGGAGATTGAACCCAGGGCCTTGTGCATGCAAGGCAAGCACTCTACCAACGGAGCTATATCGCTAGCCCATGATCTCATTTTGTTGAAACAGTATAAATAAACTTCACAAGTATACCTAGAAAAAAGGTGGGACAGAATCTATCAGAAATACTAATATTTGCTTCTGAGTGTATGATTGGAGGTGTTTTTAGTCTTTTAAAATTTTCAGCTGGGTGCAGTGGTGCACGCCTGTAATCCCAGTGGTTCAGGAGGCTGAGATAGGAGAATCGCAAGTTCAAAGCCAGCCTCAGCAATGGCGAGGTACTAAGCAACTCAGTAAGATCCTGTCTCTAAATAAAATACAAAATAGGACTGGGGATGTGGCTCAGTGGTTGAGTACCCCTGAGTTCAATCCTCAGTACCCCCTCAGATTTTTTTTTCTATGGGGCTGGGGTTGCAGCTTAGTGGTAGAACACTTGCTTAGCGCGATGAGGCATTGGGTTCAATCCTCAATACCACATAAAAATAAATAAATAAAATAAAGGTATTGTGTCCATCTACAACTGAAAACACATTTTTAAAAATGTTTTTCCTAAACTTCTGATGAGCTTGTGATTAAAGAAAAAATTACCAGAAAGTTGTAGAGTATCAGCTGGGGTCCTAGCTGCTCATATTTGCAAGTGTTCAAGCCTGAGCAGCTGGTGCTGCATAGACAGGTTCTGCAGACGTGCTCAGCAGTGTCGTTAGCATGAATACTTGTGGAAGGTCACCTGGGTCACACCAGGTCTGGGGCTGTGGTGCATCTGGGGTGTTTTTTGCAGGGCTTTGGCAGCTAGCTGCTTACATCAAGTTTGGCTAGTTCCTGACCATCTGAGAAGGTCACAGTGCAATGTGAGTAGCCAGCTGGTCATGATGCTGGCAGTGTGGTGATATTTTCCTAGGTCTTGGCTCTTTGGGGAAAATGTTGGATAATTGGTTTGAAAAAATTGTCCAGTTTACACAAATTCTTGCTTTTGATTTTTAAATTTGATTTTATGGAATGAAAGTCAAATCAATCTGTTATTTTAGGTGGTTTTTTAATCTCCTTTACTTTTAGGTGAAAAATTTTGCAGTTATTTATCTCGTGGATATTACAGAAGTACCTGACTTCAACAAAATGTATGAATTATATGATCCGTGTACTGTCATGTTTTTTTTCAGGTAAGTTATCTTTTAGTTGTTATTTACATGGCGTATTGTTGGTTTGGGTCAGATTCTAGGAGTGTGTTGTGCAGCCATTTCACAATGCAGTTGTATCACAAGCTGATCGGTGATGCTCTGAGTGGTTTTCTTTTTAAGTGACAGTTCTGAGTGGTTTTCAAAGTGACAGTTTCCATTTTAGCAGTTACCCAGTGACCAATTACCCTTTGAAGTAACTTTGCCCAGAGACTGGAGTGAAGTGGTGTGAATGGAAGATGCCCTCACTGGCGCTTAGGGTGTGGAGTGAATGGAAGATGCCTTCACTGGTGCTTAGGGTGTGGAGTGAATGGAAGATGCCCTCACTGGCGCTTAGGGTGCCTTTACATGCAGTCTGACTCTTAATGATAGGGTTTTAAAATCACTTGTTAAGGGCGATGTCAGTGACTTTAATATTTAGTGTCCTGTTGTAAGAGGACATTCTGAACTTAATTACTCTCTCACGCAAGTTTATCTTCTCAGCTCAAAAATTATGTTGTGGAGATTTAATTTGAAAAGAAATCACCATTTCACACTGTTATTGACAAAATTTCTATGGTAGTTAGAAGTGGGTAAATAGCAGTGTGAGTGTTGGCTGTACTCCAGAAGATGCTGTTCCTAACGTTTGGGACTGCATGGGTGCATTAGTTTATGTTCTGCATGGTAGTGCTGTGCATTGGCACCTGTATGTGAGCTTACAGTTGTGGACATGCCACATCTGGCAGAGCCAACTGGGTTTTCCACTCAGGGTCTCGTGGACCTGAACCGTGGCCTGGGAGCTTCCACCTTGGAGAGTCCAGCTTGGCTTGCTGGAGTTGTTGCCAGAGGCAGGTCCTGAGGTGGGCCTGTTTGCTTGCTGCTGTCAGCTGGGCTGCTCTGCTCAGAGCCTCCACCTTCAGGGTAGTGTTGGGATGGAGCCCTTCGCACACCTCTGACTTCACCTCTACTCTGTGGCTGGGTTAGATCACCCAGACAATCCAGGGTAACATCTCTATTTTAAAGCAAATGATTAGGGACCATAACCTATAAAATTTCCTTTGCAGTGTATGTTACAGAGTCACAGGCATGAAGCGTTTTTTCTTTTTTCTTTTTTTTTTTCTTTGATACTGGGGATTAAACCCAGGGGTGCTTAACTACTGAGCCACATCCCCAGCCACTTTGCCTGGCTATGAAGACTTTTTTTTTTTTTAAATTTTTTTAACTTTTTATTTTACTTGTTTATGTTTTTATGTGGTGCTGAGGGTCGAACCCAGTGCCTCACATGTGCTAGGCAAGCATTCTACCACTGAGCCACAACCCCAGCCTTATGAAGCCTTTTTGTGTTCACAGAATTATGGCAAACATTTTAGGAGTTTGCCTACTTTATAGTCTGCTTTCTGCTTCCCAGGATTCGCATCCCTCCCATAAGCAGAAAACATTCCTCACCAGGGTTACTGAGGACCCCACCTCAGGACAGCATCAGGTCCAGAATCACATTCTCCACATCACCCAGGTCGGGTGTGCAGGAGGCTTTGCAGGTGACCCCACCACTCCTCTTTACCTGTGAAGCTGAGACAAATGAGGCCGCACCCTAATAGAGGATGAGGCCAGGGGAGTGCAGGAAACTGTGAGGCTTCCCTCCAGAGCTGGGCAATGAGGCCTAGGCTTGGCCCTACAGGTCCCCTCCACATTCTGGGAAAGTTTCTGCCCAAATCTGCCCCCCGCCTTTTTGGTACCAAGGATTGAACTCAGGGGCACTCAATCACTGAGCCACACCCCCAGCCCTATTCTGTGTTTTATGTAGAGACAGGGTCTCACTGAGTTGCTTAGCATCTTGCCGTTGCTGAGGCTGGCTTTGAACTCACAATTCTCCTGTCTCAGCCTCCCTAAGTGCTGGAATTACAGGCGTGTGCCACTGCACCCGGCCCAAGTCCCCCTTTGTGATTGGGTTTCATAGCTGGGTAGTTCGCCGCCTTCACCTTGCCACTGAATTGGGGCCATCCATCGCCTCTTCCAACACTCCTCTCTGTGCCTGGCAGTTTCAGGACAAGAGGGATACCCTCTCCCTGGTGACACATCATAAGCCCCGAGGGCAATTCCCAGGCTTCCATATGCCTCCATGGGCTAAGAACACCTGGAAGGCATACCGTCATCTCCTGGGCCTGGGTGCACTGATCTTTTCTGATTCTCAGCAAAAGGCCATATGGCTATGTGCTCTTCCTCTTCTTTGTTCCACAGTCAGTAGCCATGGCCAAATTTCAGCATCTTGTGCCTGCCAAGGCTGAGAATTTCTTCTTCTTCTTTCTCCTCTTCCTCCTATCCCTTCTCCTCCTCCTCTCCCTCCCCCTGCTCTTCTTCCTCCTCTTCCCTTCCTCCTCCTCTTCTCTCTTCTTTTCCCCTCCCCTTCCTCCTCTTCCTCCTCCTCCTCCTTTTTTTTTTTTTTTGGTATCAGAGATTGAACCCAGGGTTTTTAACCGCTTGAGCCACATCCTCAGTCCTTTTTTATGTTTCATGTTTTATTTTGAGACAAGGTTTCACTGAGTTACTGAGGATCTTGCTAGGTTAGAGACAGGGTCTCAATGAGTTGCTTAATGCCTCGCTGTTGCTGAGGCTGGCTTTGAACTTGCAATCTTCTTGCCTTAGCCTCCTGTGCATCATCGCGCCTGGCAATTTATTATTGTTAGCTGTTTATACCAGTTTGTCTGTCTGTCTTCTCATTTTACTATAAATCGCAAGAAGAAACCAGGTTGCACCTTCAAGGCTTTGCTTGAAAATTTCCTCTGCTAAATATCCTAGCTCAGAGCTCATAAATCCTGCATTTCACAACTGCAGGACACTGTGACCGTGTTATTCCCGCCACGCAGGAGGATCCCTTTCCTCCCTTTGAGCAGCCGACTTCTCACTTCTGGTGTGACAGGGAGGCCATACAGAGCTAGAGCCTCTCTGGTGGGTGAGGGAGGTAGGGGACAGACTCAAGTGGAGGCAGGGGCATACTTTGTATATTTGTAGTTTTCAGCACTGATGGTCTACTTAGAAAAGGAGAAGAAACTTGCTGCTGCTGTTCTGTGACCCAGAAACCTAGGATAAGCAACGTGAGCACTTTAGTCACTCTGTACACTGGATGTGTATGTTGAGCGCCCCCAGGTTTCACAGTCTTGAGCTGGGACATAGCGCCAGATAGGTAGTTCTATGAACTCGTCTCAGAGGAATCAGCTAAGTAAGTGAGCAGATGGGAGTAGAAGCCCCAAAGGACAGTGTGTACAAAGACATAGGTGTAAGAAATGCAGCTACACAAAACTGGCCTGAGGGAGTGTGCAAGGGGCTGCTCACCCTAGATGCATCTGCTCCCTCACCGGCTGACACCCGGGCCCCAAAGGTGAGCCACAGGGCGGGACTGACCTAGCACAAGAGCACAGGAACAGCTGAGGGCCACATCCCAGGATTTCTGGAGGTTTCTGGGCCAGCATGTGGACCTGGAATGTCACCCTGAAAGCAAATGTTTCACACAGAAGAGTGACATCAGATGAGTGTTAGCTGCTTTGGTTCAGAGGAGGCCAAACCAGAGCCTCCTGGGCAGCAAGCTCATGAAACAAGGTTGAGCCAGACATACAATCCTGTAGACATGAGAAATTGCACTAGCAAAAAATCCATCTTCAACAAACCAGGAATAATGCGTGCAAGTGCAAAAGAGAGTTAGCATCTTTACTTTGGACAGTGCAATATAAATTCCTAAGACAGAAGTCTAGCCTCTTGAAAAACAAGTATCTAAAAGGATCATCTACTTCCCTGGTCCTAGTGATGCAAAATGTCATGGGTAAGATTTTTGTAGAATTTGTGCCAAGAACCTGAAGAGCAACATGAAAAACTTACTGCTTTTCAGGAAAATGAATATAAACCTGTGAATATCCCTTTGGGGTATTTGTCTAAAAGACATATATAAAAGTCCAGAAAGGGCTTGGTGTCCCTGCATTGTGGTTTTTAGAAACAGCATTCGGGTGTCTCCACCTTCTCTCTGAGCCACGCGGTCCTCTCGGTTGTCTATGTCTGTCAGTGGTGCAGCAGGCAAAGCGGGCTCTTGTGGGATCTTGTGTGCACTCGTGCCTCTCTCTCTTTGCAGGAACAAGCACATCATGATTGACTTGGGCACAGGCAACAACAACAAGATCAACTGGGCCATGGAAGACAAGCAAGAGATGGTCGACATAATTGAGACTGTGTACCGTGGTGCCCGTAAGGGCCGGGGCCTGGTGGTGTCCCCCAAGGACTACTCCACCAAGTACAGATACTGAGGCATGTGCCTCACCTGCATGGTGCTGCAGGGCCTTTCCCTGGAAGAGCCCTCGTCTTGAGAGCTGGAGGGCTGAGGGTCACACACCTTCACTAGCTGAAGCAAATAAACACCTGAAGGAGCACCCGCCACTGTTTGTTCTCAAGAGCTCGCGTGGCTGGCGCGTGTTGGTGGTCTCAGTTAATTGCTACCTCCCCCTTGCAGAGGGGTCGAGGTGTTTGTCCTATGGGGTTGGGTTCTACAGTCTTAGAGTAGTTTGCCAGGGCTGCCATGGCCAAGTATGGTATACCTGGTTGCCTCCACCCCAGAAACCAGGGTTCAGTTCTGAGAGCAGAAGTCCGAGGTGACGATGTCAGTGGATTGGATTCCACTGAGGCTGGGGGGACCTGGGGGCACCCACAGTCTTGTGTTCCTTGGCTGGGAGGTGCTGTGCCTGAGCTCTGCCTACCTTCACAAGTGCTGTGTGTGTGTCTGTCTCCAGGTCTCCCTCTCTAGGGATGCCATTCATTGCGACTGCATCTCATATCTGCAATGACCCCATTTCAGGTAAGGTCACAATCTGAGATGCTGAAGGTTCAGACTTCAATGGGTGAATTCTTTTTTTTTTTTAGTTTTAGATGGATGTAATAACTTTATTTTATTTATTTTTATGTGGTGCTGAGGATTGAACCCAGTGACTCATGCATGCAAGGCAAGTGCTGTACCACTGAACCATAGCCGCCCCAGCCCATCAGTGGGTGAATTCTATGGTGATATTAATCTATAACAGAATCGAAAGTCTTGATCGTATTCTGGTTATAAAAACAGCGTGATGCCCATTGGAGGCTTCCCTGTGAGGAGCAGAGCTGTTTCCTCCTGAGCGTGGGTTTGGTGTGCTCGCACACATCCTGTTCCTGTGGAAGCCATGCATCGCCCCATCCCCTTACCCCCTCCATCCAGAGAACAGTCTCCTTATTGCACCCCCAGGCTCCTGTGCCTGGAAGTCCCTGTCGCCTCAGTGGACATTCACTCTGAGTGAAAGCGAGGAGCACACCTGGAGAGGCTGTGCCAGCCAGGTGTTCTTGGGCAGGTTGCCTCCTACACATGAAGTGCTGAGTGCTTAGTTGGTATGTGGTAGAGTGAAGTGCTCACTGCCATCATTAAAACTTGAGGCATACCTGAGAGAATGAAACAGATTTCTTACCTACATATACCGGTAAGAATGCTTTTTAATTGGATTTAAAATTAAAATGTGGGCCTGGGGATGTAGCTTAGTAATGGAGCGCTTGTCTAGCATGCATGAGGCCCTGAGTTCAATCCCTGGTGCTGCAGAAAATTTTTTCAAATGCACATCAGTTTAATCTCTCTAGTGTCAGTTTTCCCATTTGTAAAACAGGGAGTTTAAAATCATTTTACATTGTTTTTTTTTTTTTTTAATATTTATTTTTTTTAGTTGTAGGTGACAGAATATCTTTATTCTATTTTTTTTTTATGTGGTGCTGAGGATCGAACCCAGTGCCTTATGCGTGCTAGGCGAGCACGCTACCACTGCGCCATAATCCCAGCCCTCATTTTACATTGTTAATGAGGGGTTAATAAAAAAATCTATACAACCTCAAGTACTTGGCATCTAATAGATATTGAATATTTCTCCTGGCATTTCTCCAAAGAAGGGAGAACAGATGGCCAGAAAACGTGCAGCTGTGCTCATCACCTGCTTGTGAAGGCACTGCAATCAGCCATGAGCCACCACTCCCTGCCCATGGGGATGCTGGTTTGGAAAGTTAGGCTGACAAGTGCTGACAAGTCCTCATGACCTGCTGGCAGGATAAGATGATGTGGCCACTTTGGAAAACAGGCAGGCTGGTCCTGAACAGTTGAACATGATGCCCTGTATTCAGCTTATCATGTCAGTCCCAGGCGTGTGTACCCAAGAGAGTTGAGCACACGCCCTGCAGAAGCCTGTGCTCACCACCGTTATTCTTGATGGCCAGAACAGGGAAGCCCCCTTACCCATCAGTCAGCAGGTGGATGAACAGAATGTGCTATATCTGCACAGTGTTCTGTGGTTGTAAAAAGAGATGAAGTGCTAGGCACAGTGGCACACACCTATGATCCCAGAGATCAGGGTCCTGAGTCAGGAGGATCACAAGTTCAGGGCCAGCTTGGGCATCTTAGTGAGACTCTGTCTCAAAAAGTACTGGAGATGTGGCTCAGTGGTAGAGAAAAAAAGGAAAAGTACCAGAAAAAGGAAAGAAATGAAGTACTGATAGGTGCCACAACATGATGAACTGTGAAAGTGTCAGGTGACAAGTGCCACCAGCCGCTTGGCCTGTGAAAGGTGCAGAAGAGGTAGATCCACGTGAGCACAGGGGTAGGAATCTTCATTGCAGCTCCGTGGAGAACAATGTCAGTCAAACAACAGATCATTCAGTGGACCTGCACAGCAGGTAGTGACTGAACCAGAGTTTCACATGTCGACAGAGCTCTTGCTGCTGAGCAGAAAAGCAGGTAGAGGGTTGCAGACCGGTGCATTCCCACACAGCTGTTGAACATTCAAGCATTCGTGATCACAGCAGTGTGTAGGCACTGGACTTAGTAGGCATACCGTGGTTGGGGCAGCCTTGGCTTTGGGCCCAGAGGCGGGAGTGCAGGGTACCATCTGCAGAACCACATCCACAAGTCAGAATGCAGGGTGTGTTTCTGGTCTCCAGGGTTTTTCCCTGGAAATCCAGGTGCTCACTGGGAATAAGAATCAGAATGGGCACATATGGCTGACGTGCTTCATATGGGTGCCATATCTTTTGGGGGGGGAGCGTACAAGGGATTGAGCCCAGGGTCACTCACCACTGAGCCACATCCCAGCCCTATTTCGTGTTTTATGTAGAGACAGGGTCTCACTGAGTTGCTTAGCACCTCACTGTTGCTGAGGCTGGCTTCGAACTTGCAATTCTCCTGTCTCAGCCTCCAAAAGTGCTGGGATTACAGGCGTGTGCCACTGTGCCTGGCCCATGTGGGTGCCATTTCTAATGACTTTTCTACATCATTTCTGTTAGTGGCTGGGATAGGTGTTTTTTGGTTTCTATCCACGGTTCCTGGTTCATGACTCCCATCACCCTTATTGGCTAAATGATTAGAATAATGCTGGTGCACTTCAGGCCCCAGAAGTAGCTTCAGAAAGCAGAATTTCTCTGTGACCTCTGCCCTCTGTCGACCCACTCCTTTCTCTCCCCAAGGCAGGTCACAGAAACTGTGGTCTTAAATTCTGTGACCTGCTTTGTCTGATAGCAGGTGCTGTGGTTTCGATCTGGCATGTGCCCCAAATACCTGTGTGTTGAGGCTAGGTCCCCAGGTGGTGGCATTGTTGGGAGGCAGTGGAGCCTTTAGGAGGTGGGCCTGGTGGATAGGGTGGGGTGTCCCTGAGGCACATTTTGACCCTGTGCCCTGGCTGACATGAGGTAAGCAGTTTTGCTTTGCCTCTCTGGCCCACGGTGATGTTCTGCCTCCTCACAGGCCCAGAAGCAACAGCCAGGTGACCTTGGACTGAAACTGTAAGCCACAGTAAACCTTTCCTCTCTAAGTTGTGTTCCTCATGCATCTTGGCACAGCAGGGTCCTGCCCGAACCTGATGGGAAGAATGCTGGAGATCTGAGCCCACAGGCCATCTGGGCTCCCACCCAGCCCGTCAGCTGTGGATCTGCCCTGTGCCCAGCCGCATTCAGACGATGTCCAGGCTTCAGTCCTGCCTGTGCCATGAGGTCTCCACAAAATCCCAGTTCTGCCATGTGTGGTGGAACGTCCCTATAATACCAGCAGCTTGGGAGGCTGAGGCAGAAGGATTGAGTTCAAAGCCAGCCTCAGCAACTTTGTGAGACCCTGCTTCCAAATAAAATATAAAAAAGTGCTGGGGAGGGGCTGGAGTCGTGGCTCAGCGGTAGAGCGCTTGCCTAGCATGTGCGAGGCACTGGGTTCGATCCTCAGCACCACATAAAAATAAAGGTATTATGTACACCTATAACTAAAATAAAAATATTTAAAAAAAAAAAAAAAAGTGCTGGGGATATGGCTCAGTGGGTTAAGCACCCCTGGGTTCCATCTCCAGTACTGAAAAAACAAAACTCTCAGCTGGGCGTGGTGGCGCATGCCTGTTATCCCAGCACTTTGGGAGGCTAAGACAGAATCGTGAGTTCAAAGCCAGCCTCAGCAATGGCGAGGCGCTAAGCAACTCAGTGAGACCCTGTCTCTGCATAAAACACAAAATAGGGCTGGGGATGTGGCTCAGTGGTCAAGTGCTCCTGAGTTCAATCCCCAGTACCCCTGCCCCCTCCAAAAAAAAAAAAAAAAAAAAGATCCCACTCTGGTGTAGGGGGACTAACAGTAAAGTCCTGTATTTTCAAAAGCTAGAAGGCATTTAACAATTTGTTGTTTGAAGAGATAGTATATTTTAACCTCATTTAAACATACAGTGTACATGTATATCAAAACAAAGTGGCACCCCATTATTATGTACAATTTTATGTTTTTATGTATCTGTTAAAATCTAGGGCAAGGGATGTAGCTCAGTGGTGGAGCACTTACTGAGTGTGCCTGAGGCCCTGGGTTTGATCCTCAGCATCAAAAAGAAATTTAAAACCTCGAAGGAGAGGCTTCCAGGAGCTCTGGACAGGGTAACACGGGGAGGCTTGCTGGAAGACCAGTAAGAATTGGTGGCCCCATCTCCACTGAATGGAAGATCCTGCCCTCGGGCCCCTTCCAGACCTTGCCCTGAGTATCTCTCTGGCTCTTTGTGTTCTTTAAAATATGGCTGTCCCCCAGAGTTCTGTGAGCTGTTTTGGCAAACAGCTTGAGGAGGGGCTGTGGGGACACACTGGGCTGCCTGTGTGTGAGGCCTGCTGGTACTGCAGGAGGCCTGCTTTGGTCCTTGTCTGCAGTGGGGCCAACTTCCAAGATTGAACCCTCAACCTGAGGGACCGGGTGCTGCCTCCAGGGAGGTAGTGTTAGAGGTGACTTGGAGTAGAGGACTGGTTGGTGCCTGCTGGGGCAGGATGGCTTGCTTGCTGTGGGGAGAAATTCCATGCATGTGGGGATTGCAGAAGTCTGTGGTCTGTTGGTAGTGGGTTTTTAAGCCGGGCGCAGTGGCACACACCTGTAATCCCAGCACTTTGGGAGGCTGAGACAGGAGAATCGCAAGTTCAAAGCCAGCCTCAGCAATGGTGAGGCGCTAAGCAACTTGATGAGACCCTGTCTGTAAATGAAACACAAAGTAGGGCTGGGGAGGTGGCTTAGTGATTGAGTACCCCTGAGTTCAATCCCCTGTACCCCCACAAAAAAGTGGGGTTTTGTGGGCTGAGATTGTGGTTCAGTGGTAGAGCGCTTGCCTCGCAAGCGTGAGGCACTGGGTTCGATCCTCAGCACCACATAAAAATAAATAAATAAAGTAAAAATATTGTGTCCATCTACAACTAAAAAAATATTAAAAAAAAAAAGTGGGGTTTTTTTGAGGGGGAGGGGGGTTCCTACTTAAAGCCTTCTACAATGTACCTAGCCCTAGCATTCTTTTGATTTTACGTTCATCAGAAGCTGTGAAGAGGATGAGCATAGTCCCCTGAGAAGATGTATACTGTGGATGGCCTGGGTACGCTTTGACTTCCAGATAGCCTCTCTGGTCACTGCTATAAACCCACATGATGTCTGGCCTTCCACAAACAAAAAGCATTACAGAAAAGATAGGTCTTTTTGAAACTTTTTTTTTTAAATATTTTTTTAGTTCCTGATGGATCTTTATTAGTTTATTTATATGTGATGCTGAAGATCGAATCCAGTGCCTCACACATACCAGGCAAGCGCTCCACTGCTGAGCCACAGCCCAGCCTGGTCTTCTGAAACTCTTGACGTTCATTTGTTCATTCCAGTCTCCTGTGCCTGGGCACGGGGGTTGTGCCCAGCATTGGGCACATGGTAGACCACAAGATCAATATGCTGCTGCCCCGTGGAGAGGATGGTCACAGACAAGTCAAATTCTGGCCATTATAGCCAACACACAGGGAATGCTGACATCTGACCTAGATAGGAATGCAGAGGAAGTGTCCTGTGGAAATTGTTGTTCAGGTTGAGGTGAGATTTAAAAAGGGCTAAGGAGGTGGGTGTGAGGAAGGCCTTTCCAGGAGGCCACTAAGCTGAGCCTCACATGCAGCTATGGGCTTATCTGAGAGCCCTGGGAGGGAGTTTGGGGCCTCAGGGCACCAGCATTCATGACTCAGTACAGGTGGCTTGGCAGCCTTGGCCTCGGGAACAAGGGGATAGGGTTATCTCAGCCCTGATGGATCTTGCTGGATGGTGTAGGTGAGGGGTCAAGTTGGTCTCAGCACCAGAGGGTCTTGTCAGAGGGTGTGGAGGAGCGGTCATTGTTTCAGCTGTCTCACGGGAGAGTGTGGAAGAAGGTGTTAAGAGGCTGAAAGGAGGTTCGGGAGAGTTGAAAACTGGTACAGATCAGGCAAGAGACAGACTGGAAGTAGAGATGCTGTGTGTTCATATAACCTGGTATAAACAGGTAGTATTCTGACATAGGAAGGAAGTGCATTTTTACTGAAAATTTGAGAATTTAAAACTTTGAGGGATGCACTCAGAACTTCTTCCTTGCAGAGTTGACCCTTTGTGTTTAAGTTTACTTAGAAGGGAATTCGTAGCTGGGTAGTGATGCATGCCTATAATCCCAGTGGCTCAGGAGGCTGAGGCAGGAGGATCACAAGTTTAAGGCCAGCCTTGGCAACTTAGTGAGACTGTCTCAAAAAAAAAAAAAAACTCAAAGGGCTGGGGATATGTCTCAGTGGTTGCGCACCTCTCAGCTCAGTCCCTGGTACTGCCCCCCCCCCAAAGTAAATGTTTGGCACTCGTAAGGTTTTATTTTAGGTGATAACTAGTTGCAGCCTTCTTTTTTTTTTTTTTGTTAGTAAATATTTCTTAGTTGTGAATGGATCTTTATTTTATATGTGGTGCTGGGAAATGAACCCAGTGCCTCACACATGATAGGCAAGCACTCTGCCACTGAGCCACAACCCAGCCCTGCAGCTGCCTTTTCTACTTCATCTCTTTAGATACTGGGTGTAGGAACTGTTACTGTTACTGATTCAGATCTGTTCTGCTACAATTCACATACTGTGAAGCCAGTGCAGTGTTGCATGGCTGTGATCCCAGTGGCTCAGGAGGCTGCTCAGTAGTTGTGTGCCCCTGAGTTCAATCTCTGGTACCTGCTCCGCCTCCAAAAAATCCACTGTGATTCTGCTAAAATTGGAATCACAGCAGAAATGCTTTGAAATTCTCCACATGGTGAAATAATTTAAATCACCAAGAATACTGAACATAAACAATGCCCTTGAGGACACAAGACTAGACCAGGCACCCTCCCCCGCAGCCATCAGCAACTGAAAAAAAAAAGTTTCAAAAGATCTATCTTTTTTGTAATGCTTTTCGTTTGTGGAAGGCCAGACAGAGATCGTGTGGGTTTATAGCAGTGACCAGAGAGGCTATCTGGAAGTCAAGGAGTACCCCAGGCTATACACAGCACACATCTCAGGGGACTATGGTCATCCTCTCCTGGATGCATTTGGCCGAAGCCACGGCCTTAGTCACGCTTCTAACTCAGTGAAGTATGTGGAGGATCTGTAGGTCACCACTCTTTAGGGCAGTACTTACATTAGCATCAAAGTGGGGAATGACTGGTGTCCGAAGGTAGTTGACCTTTCACTTGCTTTCATTATCACAGCCATCTGATGGAACACCAGGCAGCCACGGGAAATGCGTGTGAGGTTTTCCCATGGAAGAAACGATACTAAGAGAGCATGAGAGATGACAGGCCACAGGGTCAGCTAGTAAACCGTGTATGCTGGACAAATGTCAACAGTGGCCGGTTGGTCACAGTAGAATTAAGTGTGGTTGTCAGTTTTGTAATATGCAAGTCATTTTATAAAATGAGAGACTATCCCTGGCCCCTTTTTAGATGATAGCAATTCTGTCTTTTCTTTGGCCTGGAGAGAGGCGAGTTCAATGACTGGAAGTTCTCTGTGTAACCTGCAAAATCAGCTTGAGCTTGATCTCTGTGCTTTACTTCAGTGGTCCCTCTGCAGGGTGCAGCGAGTGCAGGTTTCAGGACTCGGGAAGGCTGCCCTGGAGGACAGCACCCTCTGCCAGGGGACAGAGGGATGCCTGAGCCCCACAGACACCTGCCTAGTACCCCACTGGTACAGCTTGACTGGGCTTCACCCTCTTCAGCCGGAGAGAACTCCACCAGGACTCGCTTCCTGGGCTTGTCAAAGGTGCAAGCAACTGGGGTGACTTGGAATGCTGTTATTTAAAAGCAAATCCCATTAGAAAACTGCTGGAGATTCTTAAAAAAAGATCCATGTAGAATTTTAATTTGGAAAAACTGTTGACTAATACAGCACATGCTTTTCTTTCATAATTTGTAAATATTATACACTGGAAAACCATTTTGCCACTGTTTGCAGCTCTCTGTGGTAAGTAGTTCACCACCTTTTGAGTTATACTCTTTTGTTCCTTTATTCTTTTAATCTTTTTATTTGTTAAAATGAATTCTGATGGACTAGGGGTGCAGCTCAGTGGCCTAGCATGCCGAGACCCTGAGTTCCATCCTCAGGATCCTCCCAAAATAATTTTAAAATTAAATACTGAGAACCAGAGTCCATATTACATAGATCATTACTCCTTCAAAATTTTTTATCTTATTAGTTTCAAGAGACTTGTCCAATAACATCTTCAGGTCTGTAAGAAAAAATTTGAAAGCATTTAGGTGATCTGTATGCTAGTTATACAGCTAAGTACATCCAAATACAGTTTTCAATGAAGTACCCTAATTTCCTATAATTATTACATCACTTTTATATAGGTAAAATTCACCACTCAGAAAAATGTAAGTGATACAAGGGCCTTTTCAAAAAGTCTGATGGAGTCATTGTGGACTCCACTCAGAACAACGTGCATTCTAGGCAGCAAGTATGACCACGGCCCTTATGTCCCTGCACTGGGCTGACCATCACTGACTGGCCACAGGAGCACCCAGGGTCAGGTGCTCACTCAGCAGTGCTGCTGATCTGCATTGTAAGTCTGGGCAGGGAAAGTGCCACAGAAGTGGGAGGTGACTGTAAGATGCCCACCCCGCAGGAACTCATCTTTGGCTTTGCAGGGCCAGGTGTTCATGAAATCAGACTTTAAACTCATACCGGGACTTTTTTTTTTTTTTAACTTAAAAGACCTTACCAGTTTTCAAACAAACTTTTAGATCTCTCATCTCCAGTCATGCTGCCTTTAATGACTATATGTGTACCCAAAAAAACCAAAGTTTTGGCAACTTTGTAAGCATTTAATTTGATGCTAGATATGTAGTAGGTTTCTGGGCTAATTCAGAACAGCCATCTGCTCATCCTGGGCTGCTCATCCTGGCAGACAACTACTGGAGCAGCACCTGGGTCCAGAGTCCCTACCCTGGCTCAGTGCCCGGGCCTCAAGAGATCAGAATTTGATGTTTAGAGGACTGGAGTTCGTAGGGCCTGGAGAGGATGCGGGCTTCTGGGCAGCAGGACACGTCCAATAGAACCTTAGCAGGCAAAGCAGCATTTTCCCCACTCAGTTTTATTTTAAATTATTTTTGCTTTGTTCTGTTTGAAATGTGCTCTTGCTGTGTTGCCCAGTTTGGTGTTAAACTACTGAACTCAAATGGTCCTCCCATCTCAGCCTCCGGGGACAATCAGAGGTTTTTTGTTTTGTTTTGTCTTTTGTGGTGCTGGGGATTGAACCCATGGCCTTGTGCATGCCAGATAAGCACTCTATCAACTGAGCTATATATCCCCAGCCCAGCAATCAGAGTTTTTAAAACCCCCCACCCTGCCATATTTTGAAGCCCCTTAGTAGCAAGACACAGCTTCAGTGATCTTATTTACCAAAATGCCAGATTTAGAAATTAATGTCACTGAGAGAAGAGCTAACTGTGATTTGTCAGGACAAGAAGGGATAGTTTGCCATAATTTGACATCTGACTTAGGATAACAATTGTGAGTAAACAAAGGCCTTTAAATTGTTCAATAAAGCCGGGCATGGTGGTGCACGCCTGTAATCCCAGCACTTTGGGAGGATGAGACAGGAGAATCGCAAGTTCAAAGCCAGCCTCAGCAATGGTGAGGCGCTAAGCAACTCAGTGAGACCCTGTCTCTACATAAGACACAAAATAGTACTGGGGATGTGGCTCAGTGGTCCAGTGCCCCTGAGTTCAATCCCTGGTACAAAAAAAAAAAAAAAGAGTAAGAATAAATTGTTCAATGAAAAGATGATTGTATTTGGAATACTGTCATGATAATATGCATACTTAATAAAGCTGCATACCTCCATGCATGTCCTGTGGACACAGTCTAGTCTGAGACCTGGAGCTAAGAATTTGTTTGCATCCTCAAGACTGAAGCTCATTAGCAAGGGAAAGTTCACATTGTGGGGCTGACCCAGGCCTTCAGGAAATGTGTTAAGGGCTTGCTTACTGTGCACAGAATTTCAATGCACAACATGGATACATTATCTCAATCTCAAGTTCACTGTGACTTGTGTTCTGGCTGAACACTAATTTAAGGAGTAGGGATGAAAAATATCCTAATAAAAGACAAATTTTAAATAGGAATTTTTCATCTAGAATGTGCACTTTTAAAAAATGTATTCTAAGCCGGGCGCCGTGGCGCAAGCCTGTAATCCCAGCACTTAGGGAGGCTGAGACAGGAGAATCGTGAATTCAAAGCCAGCCTCAGCAATGGTGAGGTGCTAAGCAAGCAACTCAGTGAGACCCTGTCTCTACATAAAACACAAAAAAATAGGGCTGGGGATGTGGCTCAGTGGTCAAGTGCCCCTGAGTTCAATCCCCAGTACCAAAAAAAAAAAAAATGTATTCTAATTAGGTTTGCATGACAGAATGCATTTTGGTTGATTGTACACAGATGGAGCATGACTTTTCACCTCTCTGGTTGTACACAGTGTAGAGTCGCAGCATATGTGCAGTTTTACATGAACCTAGGGCACTGTCCATTGCATAAAGTGTGCACTTTTAAGGAATTATGACAGTGTTTTAGTATAGCTAGAAAAGGGCATTTGGAAATGTCTCTTATTTCTAAAGGTTTTTTCATTAATACAACAACAGTATTTGCACAGTGAACAAATATGAGATTATACTTTTCAAGATGAAAGCAATTAAAAGATATGCAGAAGTTGCCTACTGATGAACTTACTGTTTGCTGTGTAGTGGAATCTGTAACCCCAGCCTGTTCCATCAGGACATTCACGTTCTTCTGTAAGTCCTCTATGCGCTTCCCCATGTCTGCCAGTACCATGTCAAGGAAAACTGCACATGTGGGCCTGGGGTGCTGTGTCCACAGACATGCCCTCAGAGCCCCCCTGCTTCAAATCACACCTTCTCCACAGAGACTCAAGAACTTGTAAAATGAAGGGTCAGTGCAAATTTGCCTCCTGAGTCCCTCATATTGTGCTCCTTGAACCTTGAAGTGGGGAGCTTGGCTTTTAAAACCTGGCTCCCCTTGCTTGGACATGGACTTGGGGATCTGAGTTTAGTAAGTTTTTGCCAAACTCTGGACATAAATAATAATGGAAATTTAACTCTTTTAAGACAACTCCATGGTTTAATTTATCATGTTCTCATGTTTTGCCTTGTGGAAGCCCATCTTCAAAACCAAAAGCTGCAGGTAAGAACTTCCAAATGCAAATAGTTTGCACAGTGTTTAAGGAATGCATTTAATTGTATAAAGCTCAAATTGGGCGAGTTTTAGGGCACTCTTTACCTGGACTTGCTCACTGAAAACTTTGTCTTAAGTTTTGTAACATTTTGTGTTTCTGAAATAAAACAGCTGCTGAAGTCAAAACAAAGTAAAGGCACAGCAGTGTCTGGCCTGCTGTTGGACTCCAGCAACATCCTCCAGACCAGGCTGTCCAGGTGGTCATGAGGAGGAGCCTGTGCACTGGTGCCCTTCAACTTCAGACTTGCCACAGACCTCTGGCATTGACAGCATAGCAAGAGGCCCTTAGAAGGGCTCAAGCCTGTAATCCCAGCACTTAGGCTGAGACAGGAGAATCGCAAGTTCAAAGCCAGCCTCAGCAATGGCGAGGCCCTAAGCAACTCAGTGAGACCCTGTCTCTACATAAAACACAAATAGGGCTGGGGATGTGGCTCAGTGGTCGAGCGCCCCTGAGTTCAATCCTCAGTACCAAAAAATAAAATAAAAAAAAATTAAAAAAAAAAAAAAAGGCAAGTGTAAATATTGGAGAATCTAAATAACTATTTGCCGATAGCAGAGGACAAAAAGACATTCCCTCCTGATGTGACTGCCAAAAACATAGTGTTTACCAAAGATAGAAGAGGATATTTCTCAGGTTTAATGCTGCAGTAAGAGCTTGAAAATGTTCTTGAAGTTCCTGAAGTAGATTTTCTGCCTGAAAAATGGAACCACAAGGTACTCAAATAAAACATTATTGATGGAGTAAGCTCATATATGCTCCAATGGTTTTTGACAAAGGTGCCAAGCACCAGAAGGAGATGGCTGTGTAAAACTGCCCCCGTACAACACAGTTAACTCACAATGAGCACACACGTGCCACGTGGGAGCTGGAGCCCAGGGCGTCCAGCGGAGAGCACAGGGAGCAGCCTCAGCCTCCAGCTCCCAAGGAGCGGAAGCAGTTCACAGCGCAGCCCTCGCCTTACTCTGGGTGTTCACCAGCGGGTGTCAGCCCTGGCCGTGGGTGGTTCGGAACGCCCCTGTGCCCCTCTGCCCTGGGTGTCCACCAGCTGGGGTTGGTGTTGCAATTGCTGTTCTCAACCAGGTCGGACGGAGCATGTTACAGCTAGCAATTCACGTTTCTGCGCTGCTTTCTAGTTGGCACGTTAAATCGTCATTTACGACTTGAGACTTCGCCCCTGTGTTTTGCTCTTGGGGGTGGAAGCACTGGACCAGCACCCCCAGTCTGGGCTCTCACTGCGGATCTGACACCCAGCACTCAGGGTGAGGGCCCAAAGTCACCCCTCGCGGGGCGGGGCCCGGGGGCCAGCCTGGCTCTGGCGGTGGGGCGAGGCTGTCGCTGCTTCCAGGAAGGAGCGAGGCGCGCCCCTCCACAGCGGCGCAGGGTCTGGCTCCTCAGTATATCAGGCCCCGGTCCAGGCGCTCAGGACGCCAGGCGGGCGGGACCACTCACCGCGTCCTGCAGCGGGTCCCCGCGGGGACTCTCGGGGGTCTGCGCGTCCATGTGCGCCCCGCGGTGCGTCGGGGTCCGGCAGAACAGGGGCTGCCGGGCCTTGGCACCGGGCCGACCGACCCGCTCCTGCCGGCGCAGCTTCACTCGGTCTTCCTGGAGCAGAGGCGGAGGTGGCCTGGGAGGAGCCAACAGCCAGTACTCAGGTCGTCGGTCCTCTCTGCGCCACAGTGGACGCGACACGGCCTGACCGCGGCCGTCGCAGGGCGCGCAGCGGGGTGCGGCCGTGCCAGAACCCGCGGCCTGCACGGAAGCGCGACCCCGCCTGCCCTCTGCCTTCTGCGTGGGTGCACTCTGACGCGCCGCCTCTTGAGGGACACACACAAAGCCCTGGGCCATTCGGTCCATCGCCTCTGGAATCTGCCATTTCTGTGGATGCCAGTCTCAGAATTAAAAATGGTTATAACCAATTCCCATGTGCCTGGACAGTCTGGAAGATATCCCATGATCGCCCACTCGCATTCAGAACCTCTGATTTGTGGCTGGTGGGTCACCTTGTGGACCATCTCCCAGGACCACATTCTCAGCAGTTACCTGTTGGGTTCCATGTCTGCACCTCCAGAGCTGAAGCTATGAGGGAGCAAGACTGTGTCAGTGTGACACAGTGTCCCCAGAGCCTAGCCCAGTGACAATCCCCAGATGCCCAGGGTGCAGAATGTGTGCTTAAATAAAACATGGCCACACAAAGATGTTGACTTCACTAGTCATGCAGAAAATGCAATCCCACACGCGATGAGAGAGGTCCTACTTCACATGCCTTGATGGTTGGAATAAGCATGGGGGTGTGGGGCACTGCTGTGGGAATGCCAAGCCACGCCCTCACTTTGGAAAGCAGCTTAGCAGGTGCTCCTGGTTGAACAGAATTTAACATTCCACTCTATGTGTGTACCTGAGGGAAAGGCCAGGTGGGTGTATGCAACTTGCACACCAATGTTACAGCAGCATTATAACAAGTAACAAGTCAGACTGGGAACAACCCAGCTGTCCGTCAGCAGATGAGTGGACACGCAACTGGGGCTCACCCATACAAACCACTGACGCACGCTGCAATGCGAATGAACGTTCAAAACGCCTTGCTAGTTTTTGTTGAGTGAAGTAAGGCAAATTGAGAGAGTCAAGGGTCATGTCTTTCACGTGGAAGCTAGCGAGGAAAAAAAGGGGAAAAAGATGGGGGGGGGCAGGAGTTCTTAGGGAAATAGAAGGGAAATTACCAAAGTAGGGAAATGGAGGAGGGAGGGAAAGGGGAGTGCTATGGCTTTGAACATGTCTCCCTCAAAGCTCCAGTGTTGTGCAGGAATGTTCAGAGGTGAGGTGATTGGTTGTGAGAGCTAATCAGTCCCATCCTAGTTTGGATGAACTGACTGGAGGTAACTGTAGGCAGGTAGGGCAGGGCTGGAGGAGGCGGGTCCCTAGGGGCATGTCCTGGAAGGGCTCATCTTCCCTATGACCATCCCCCACCCATGTGGGGGTCCCCCCTTCTGGCTGCCATGAGCTGAGCAGCTTCCCATCTCCATGCCTTCCACCATGATCCTGCCTTACCTTGGGCCCAGAGCAATGAAGTCCACCTACCATAGAATTAATCTCTGGGGGCTGGGACTGTAGCTCAGTGGTAGAGCGCTTGCCTCGCATGCGTGAGGCCCTGGGTTCGATCCTCAGCACCACATACAAAGCAATAAAATAAAGACATTGTGTCCATCTACAACTAAAAAAAAAAATATTAAAAAAAAAGGAATTAATCTCTGGAACCATGAGCTATAATAAACTTTCCCTCCTAAGTTGTTCCTGTGGGTATTTTGGTCACAGAAAAGCTAACATAGGGAGGAACTGGGAACAAAACTGACCAGATCACTGTTACATTGTGTGCATGTACGAATATTTAACAACCAATTCCATTTTTTTTTTTTTGGTACTGGGAATTGAACTTGGGGGCACTCAGCCACTGAGCCACATCCCCAGCCCTATTTTGTATTTTATTTTGAGATAGGGTCTCACTGAGTTGCTTAGTGCCTTGCTTTTGCTGAGGCTGGCTTTGAACTCGTGATTCCCCTGCCTCAGCCTCCCAAAATGCTGGGATTACAGGCATGTGCCACCGCGCCCGGCTTCCACTATTTTTTTTGGTACAGGGGATTGAACTCAGGGGCACTCAAAACACTGAGCCACATCCCCAGCCCTATTTTTGTGTTTTATTTAGAGACCAGGTCTCACTCAGTTGCTTAGTATCTCGCCGTTGCTGAGGCTGGCTTTGAATTTGTGATCCTCCTGCCTCAGCTTCCCACCAATTCTGCTATTATATAATTAAAACACACCAATAAAGAGGGAAGAAAGAAAACATTGTAACAGTGAAACATTAGTGAAAGCAGTTAAAAAAGCCACATATTACAGGGCTCCACTCATAACAAGTGTCAAGAATGGCAAGCCCATGGAGTCAGAAACCCGGGAGACGAGGTTATCTGCATGGATGAGAAGTGGACCAGTGGTCACTCATGGGGACGGAAAGTGGACTAGTGGTCACCTGTGGGAGCAGTAAGTGGACCAGTTGCCCCCAGTAGAGGTGGGAAATGTACTGGTGTCACCCTTGGAGACAAGAAGTGGACCTGGTCACCATGGGTACTGGACCAGTGACTGGAGGAGACTGGAAATGACTGGTGGTCACCCTAGAAAGTGGACCAATGGTCAGCCCAGGAAGCGGACCAATGTGTTCACCCATGGAGACAGGAAGAGGACCGCTGTCCTGCTTTTGGAGAACCGGAGCCTGCTTCCCAGGAAAGAAGCCGCTCCTGGGGCGCAGGCTATCTGACAGTAGCCGGTGGGGGGGGGGGGCGGTGCAGCTCCAACACCCGGAAGGAAGCACGGAGTCACACACTTTGAACGCTCGTGAATGACCTCCCGGAGGCTGTTAAAGTGATAGTTTTAAAAGCAGGCCCACTGTGAGGCTCCTCCGTGGGTCCCCCTCGGGCTGTGCAGGGGGCTCTGATTCTGGAGGGCGAGACCAGCCCTCTGTGGAGGCGCCAGGCCAGCATCCTGTCCATCCGGTCTCTTTGAAGGCCGCTGTGAAGAGGCGGGAGAGATTCTGTGGGCAGAGGAGAAAAGGTGGCCTCAGCGCACAGAAGATGCTGGACGGTGAGTGGCAAGGAGGCCAAGCCCCAGGTGTTTCCCTGTTCCAAGGACCCGGACTCGCTCAGCCCAGCTTAAGGAGAAGAGAGGACAATCATCAGGGAGAGAGAGGACTCCTGGCTGAATCCTCTCGAGGCCCTTTGGACAATGTTCTAATCTCTAAAGATGGAAGGTGCTGGGCATTGGCACCCACAGCTGGTGAGGCAGTGCGCCCATCATCAGCCCTCGGGCAGGAAACCAGTCCAGCAGCCTTCCTTTCTTCCGGAAAGTTCTGGGACCGCACCCTTCCTTTAGTCTCACTGCAAGGACAGCCAGCATAGTGCTTATGGCAGGGCCAGCTCCTCCATCGGGGGCTGGACACGAAACGGTGATTTTCCAGACGCCTGGGACACGAGGCTGCTCACTTGCTGCTGGCATCTGATGCCTGTGTGCGGACAGGGCCTGCTTAGTTCCCACTACAAAGTGTTTCCCACCTCCCCTGCGAATGGGATTCAGTCAGACCCAGTCTACGACTAGCACCTGGGAGTGCGATCGAGGCCAGCAACTGCGTGTGTCTCACGTGGGGCCGGGCCTTCAGGACTGTGGACAGCAGAGCCAGCGGAGTGCAGCCTGGACGGCAGGAGCCTGGAAAGCAGAAGATGGGAGGGGAGAGCCTCTGGCTTCACCTGCGTGTACTTCTCCTCCGGAACCAGCCGTTCCGCGCTCCAGGGTCACAGCTTCAGGGCCCTATGGCCTGCCTCGGCGGCCTTTCCGCTGGACCAGGCTGGCAGGGCCACCTGGCCTCTGGCATGCATATCATGCACAGTGTCCTGCCAGTGTGAGAGTAGAGGCCCAGCGGGAGGCTCTGCAGGTCAGCTCCAAGCTGACCTGGTGGGGACCACCTGGGACTACCCTGTGGAAACCTGAGAGAAAAACAGAGTCCCATGGGGTCCAGGACCCCTCTCTGAGCTGGGAACAGAGGGAAAACGGGTCTGACTGAAGCTGGGTGAGTTGGGGTCACGGAGTAGCCCTGAGAGAGACCCAGCAAGCTAAGAAGGGAGGTTCTGGAGGTGTTGCAGGGGGTGGAAAAGTCTCTGATGTGGACTTGACAGTGGGTGGCTGAGCTGGACAGACAGGCCCTGCAGGGCACAGGGCCAATTGAGACCCAGGAAGTTGAAACGGCCCATGGCAGTGCAGCTCAAGCACCTGTGGAGCCCAGGCTCCTGGACCTGCGGGACTCCACTCACCACACAGCACCCAGCATGCCAAGCAGGCTCAGACTCTGGGCCAGGGTGGATGCTGGTGTGATACTAGGGCTTGCGTGAGAGAAAAGGTTCAGTCTTGGTGTGTGGGTGTCCTCAACTGCTGCAGAATTCCCAGGCATTCTGAGAGGTGTCAGCAGGACACAACTGGGAGACGGACAAAGGAGTGTTCAGTTTACCTGGGGAGGTAGGAAAGCCTTCCCCAAAAGAGATGTGGAATGCCATCTCTGGAAGAGGAACTGGGGCTTGCTCTTCCCATAAGTCTGGACGATGGCCTGCCCACATGAGGCAAATATTGTTACTCGCTATATACGTGGGGAAGATCAAAGCAGGGGCGAGGGGCAGGGGCCCAGGGAGAGGCCCCAAGACAGCACTGAGGGCCCACCGAGGCCCACTGCCTCCCTCCCGTGTCTGCCCTGTGGACCAGCAGAAAAGACAGACTAGAAGCTGCTGCCACCCAGGGTTATTCCTGGGTGTCTTCCTCTCCTGACCTGTCCTATGTGAAGAGGACCAGGGACCTTCACTCTAAGATCCTGAAAAGGCTAAAATCATGGAGGGGCTGTGGGTCACAGCCCTGCCTGTGGAATGTCAGGGACCTTCATTCTAAGATCATGGAATGGCTCTGTATCACAGTTGTCAGCAATCAGCATGCAGATCCAGGTGAGTGGTTTATCTTGTAAAGCAATGCTTGGGGCTGGCACTGTAGCTCAGTGGTAGAGTGCTTGCCTAGTATGCGTGAGGCACTGGGTTCGATCCTTAGCACCACATAAAAATAAACAAATACAGGCATTCTGTCCATCTCTAACTACAAAAAAAATTAAAAAATAAAGGAATGCTTGATTATCTTTGGCATAAAAATACATCTTTCCCAAACTGAATCTCTTTGCAAAGAGTGAAGTTGGACCCTTATCTTAGATTGTGAAAACAATCAGTTCAAAGTGGGTCAAAGACCTAAACATAAGAGCTAAAGCTAAGTCTTAGGGAAAGCTGGTGACACTGGATTTGGCAAGTCTATAAATTGGATTTACCGAAAATTATAAACTCTTATGTATCAAAGGACACTGTCAACAGAGTGGAAAGTCAACACAGAATGGAAGAAGGCACTTGCAAATTATGCATCTGACAAAGGATCTAGGTCCAGAATATATAAAGGGCTAAGCTAACCCAACAACAGCAACAAAAACTGCAAGCAACCCAAATAAAAAAATGGGAAAGTACTTGAATAGACATTTTTCCAAAGAAAATGTAAAATGCTCAATAAACACGAAAAACGTCCTCAATATTACTACTCATTAGGAAAATGCAAACCAAAATCACAATGAAATGTCGCTTCACACTCATTGGAATAGCTGTTATGAAAAAGAACAGCCAACCAACCACCACCAGCTCTCAGGGAGCATGCAGAGGAGCTGGAAGCCATGTGCCCGGGGACGAGAGTGGGGCACACTGCAGGGTGGCTGGGGAACTACTCCGGAAGTCACGGAGCGACCCTATGACCCAGAGGCCGCTTCTAGAACACCTCCCAGAGAGAGGAGAAGCAGGGTTTTGGTTTTGCTTTGTAGTACCGGAGACTGAACCAGAGTCTCCGACGAGCCAGGCAAGCCCCGTGCCACTGAGATGCTTCCCCGGTCCTTCTATTTTATTTCGAGACGGGGAGTCTCTAAGTTGCGAAGGTTGGCTTCAAGTTCACCGTCCTCCTGCCTCGGCCTGGCAGTGGCCGCGGCTGCAGTGTGCGCCTCGCCCCCGGAAGCAGTGTCTTGAGCGGACACTTGCACACCTGGGTTCACAGAGCGCTGTTCAGTCGTGAAAGGGAAGCAACTCCAGTGTCCACTGCGCACAGAAGGCAGCGCGGACACAAAGTGGAGCGTCACCTGCACAAGCTGTGGCAGGCAGGCCTGCAGGGCGTGCGGAGGTCAGCAGACGCGCCGGACATGAGCTGCGCGATTCCACTCAGGGGCGGCCAGGGGAGCGGTGGGCGCAGGCTTGGGCAGGGGTCGGGCAGCTGGGTCCGGCTTGGGAACATGAGGAAGTGCCCCAGGCGGACGGCGCCGAGGCTGCAGGACCCCACAAGCAGCGTGCTCTTAACAGTGGTGGGATGGCGGGTTTTACATGTGTGCGTTTCCCCGAAGTCCTCTTTATGGGAATGTCCTCCAGGCTGGAGCCCAATGCCAACACGGCTGGGACCTGGGAAGCCTGTGACCCTCTTCCCCGCCCTCAGTGAATTTTTTAAAATTTTTTACTTTCCTAGCTGGGTGCAGTGGCACACATCTGTAATCCCAGCACTCTGGGAGGCTGAGACAGGAGAATCGCGAGTTCAAAGCCAGCCTCAGCAACAGTGAAGTGTAAGCAACTCAGTGAGACCCTGTCTCTACATAAAACACAAAATAGGGCTGGGGATGTGGCTCAGTGGTCGAGTGTCCCTGAGTTCAATCCCTGGTACAAAAATATATATATATATTAAAGAATATTAAAATGTGCTGAGGAGCTGTAGAAATTAGGCTACACTTCCCTGGTATGAGGACAAAGGCTAAAGTTCCTGTTTACTGAACCTAAGAAGCAGACCACTGAGCAGAAGGTCAGTTTGAAAGGCAGACCAGGCAGGAAGCAGCTCCCCTGAGAGTGAGTGCCTGGGGAAGGTCTGTGTCCTCAGGCCTCCCATCTAGACTGGGCAATTCAGGGCAGACTGTGGCTGTGCTGCTGCAGGGCTTTGGCTGCTCTTCACTGTTGTGCATTTGTGAAAATTCTGTAAAATTAGTTTGGGGTGAAGATTTGAGTACACATTATCTTTTTATAATATTTTTATAATCTAAGCTTTTAATTAAAAAAAACTTTTTTCAGTTGTAGATGGACACAATATCTTTATTTTTATGTGGTACTGAGGATCAAACTCAGTGCCTCACACATTCGAGGCAAGCGCCCTACCACTGAGCCACAATCCCAGCCCTAAACTTTTAATTTTTTTTTTTTAAATATTTTTTTTTAAATATTTATTTATTTATTTTTTAGTTTTAGGTGGACAGAATATCTTTGTTTTTTTTATGTGGTGCTGAGGATCGAACCCAGTGCCTCACGCGTGCTAGGTGAGCACGCTACCACTGCGCCACAATCCCAGCCCCCTAAACTTTTAATTTTTTGATGTGACTTTTATCAACTGCATTTTGAATTCCACTAGTTATTTACTGTGCGCCGAAAGCCCCAGCTGTGGCAGTGGGTCCTTGCAGGAAGCAGCAGCCAACTAAGGAGCTGTCTCCTGAGACTAAAGGCAGCAGCTCCCGATCCTGGCTGCAGAGCAGCTGGGCACTTGCAGGGCTGCCCAGCAGCCGCCACTGTAAGCCTCTGCAGGCTGCTTCAAACACACAGACCCCCAGGGGGGTCCAGGGTTCAAAAGCTCTGAAATGCACAGATTTAGGGAAGCAGAAGAGGGGACTTGGCAGAAAGTCTCGCTGTGTGCTCCTGGGGTTTATTTAGGATATGAGACCAGATACATTTGAGTCCTACAGGCCTCCCGAATACACACAGAAAGGGCGCATGTGCCTGATGTTGGTCTCTGCAGGCGTGTGGGGCTTTGCTAACAGTCCACAGCCTGCAGGCTCTCTGCGGCCCAGGTGGGGCTCAGCTGCTGGACCTGAGAAGCCAGAGGTGATACAGAACTGTGAAGTGTTACCATGTGACCTGCTCATCTCAGAGTCTGGCTGCAGCATTTGTTTAGAAGATGATGAAGTGGCATTGAAATGAACAGAGAAGAAACGAAGAGTAGCAGTTTGCTGTTTGGGAAACTCACAGGATGGCTGCCCTGCCTTCAGGAGGACCCGACACTCACTGCAAAAGCGAGGTGACATCAGAGACTATGTCTGTGATTTTAGGGTTTTATTTACAATTTTATAATAGAATTGAATAGGAAAAGTTAAAGTGAATTATTTAGGATTGATTTAATAGACTTACTAATTTTGATAGCACTCCCTGCCCTGTGTGGGCCCGAGAGGTAGGAGGCTGTGACCACTGCACACCTGGGTGCCTCTGCAGGCCTGCACCCACAGCTGGTGTTGGTGGTGGAGGGCAGATGCCCATCAGTCACTCTGTCACACCCCGCAGCTCCACACCAGACAGCCGGGGGGCTGAGGGGCAGGTGAGTGGCATGAGGACATGGTCTACCTTTCACAGTAACAGCAGGGTGGGCAGCAGCCTGCAGGCACACCGACAAGGGCTGGGCCAAGTCACTGGACGTCCTCACTACTGATGCTGAGCAGACACCCCAGTGGGTCGCCCTCACTGTGGTCACTGACAGAGGACAGTGTCAGTGTGCATACCTACTTGGTCCCAGTTTGGTAAAATCAGGAACTTATGTTCTTCATGAAGCTGTGCCTCCAGAACTGTGTGATGATCCCTGCAATGTCCGTGGATGCTCTGGGAACAGACTCCATTGCTGGTGTGCCAGGGACAGAACCTTCCTCTGGCAGGTGAGGCACTAGGGTGTACCACACAGCAAGGTGTCAGCAGCTGGCTCAACACCTGGAGTCCCGGTCAGCACTCTGTCACACCTGGCAAGAGTCTCCAGCAGCGCTGGAGTGCTGAATTGCTTAGCGCCTCACCATTGCTGAGGCTGGCTTTGAACTTGCGATCCTCCTGCCTCAGCCTCCCAAAGTGCTGGGATTACAGGAGTGAGCCACCATGCCCGGCTTGTCACCCACTTTTGATTATTTGTTACCCATCTATCATTAATTTCCTTGCCCCTCCAGGGTAGGACAGACTCCTAAGGTCCCCTGAGACAGAGCTTCTTAAATTTGTTTGGACCTGAGAACCACCTGTGAGGCCTGGCAAAGCAGGTTCCCAACTCCTAAGCGGGTGGGGACCAGTGGGGCATGGGGACCTACATCTTTGCAGAACCAGGTGCTGCTCAGGGCACCTGCAAACCTTTTCCTGGGGACATGCTTGTCAGGAGTGAGTTGCTGTGCTCAGGGTAAGGATTCTCCTTGAAAGAATTGAAGGAATTTCTTGGGGATGCTGTAACAAATCACCACAAACTGGGTAGCTTAAAACAACAGGAAGGTTTTTGTCTCACAGTTCTGGAGTCCAGAAGTCCAAGACCAAGGTGTGGACAGAGCTGCAGTCCCTCTGCAGCTCTAGTGTGTACTGGGGGAGGGGGGTCCTTCCTGTTTCTAGTCTCTGGGGGCTCCAGGTGTCCCTTAGCTTGTGGCCACATTGCTCTGATCTCTGTTAGGTTGGGTCGGGGTCCAAAATGTCCAATTAGGGGGACCAGTCAGGGGCTGTGGAGCGGAGCTGCCAGCCAGACGCTGAGGGCAGCAGTAGACACGCCTCCTGTCAATCAGCGGGTTTTCCTGACCTATCCAGGAAGGACTCTGGCCTTCTCTTCCTGCCCCCAAGCCCTCCCCTTCCTGACCGGACCCTTTCGAATTCTCTGTGCACAGAAGCCCCAGCGCCATTCCTCCCGACACACTCTGATGGACAGGAGGATTTGGCCGAGAGCGTGTATTCCAATAAAGTCTTGCCAAGCGGCTTAATTCATCTCCTCCTGGTTGTCTAGTCTTTATAATCTCCATCTCCAACATCATGTGGTATCTCCTGCTCCTATAAGGATGCCAATCATTGCTCAGGGCCCACCTGCTCTGGTATGACCTCATCTTAACTAATCATGTCTGCAAAGACCTATTTCCAAATAAGGTCCCGTTTCACATTCTGGGGCCCCACATGGACATGGATTTTGGGGGACAGTGCTCAAGGCTCACCACGGGCTTTACCCCTTTCTATTTTCCAGGACCCAGGATTTGTGTGCTTCCTGGTTTGGAACCTGAGGCCCTAGGTACTCATACCCCTAGGAATGGAGGCTTGTTCCTGGGGTGTCTGGGCCTGTCCTTCACCTGTGGAGCTGACCTGAGCTCTGGGGGCCCCGTGGCATGTATGAAGCTTTAGCTCTCTTGGAGGGCTGTGGGCTCTTTGGGAAGAGCGGGGCCATAAGGCCTGCTTTGGGGTTCTTTCTCAGAGACGTTGATGACATGAGCCAGTAGATGGCAGGTAGCTCCTTCTGTGTGAAGATGTGCGGTGGCTTCTGTGAGAGACTGTGTGCCAGGCAAGATCACTGACCCTCAGGAGCAAACCCCACATCTCGCTAACTTTGGCCTGCCCTGGGAGCACTTCTCTTCTCAGCTGGGGATGGAAGCCAGGATCTGGCGTATGCTAGGTGCCTCTCTATCACTGACCAAACACCAGCCTGGGGCCACTCTCTACCACTGTGCTCTGGGTTTCAGGGTGGACGTGCCATGTGTATGTTTTCTTGGCAGCTGTCCTCCATCTGTCCTGTTGCCCAGTATGGTGTTGGGCCTCAGACTTCAATATCAATATGGAAAGTTCTAAATCCACCGTGCACAATACCTGGCTCGCACATGGCAGGTACTTCAATTTATTTGCTAAATGAGTAAGCGGAGTTTGGCTAGGTGCCCTCCCCGCAGAGAGGAGGGGCAGCATGGAGTCCTGACAACCAAGAAGCTTCTGGATTTCATCCGCGGTGTGGGGGTGAGATGACTGATGTGCAGCTAGGAGCACGTGGCATTGACATATGCTGGTGAGGTCCGTGGAGTTTCAAGCGCTTGCTAACTAGACTGAGGATCTTTGTTACGTGAGCCAGCCATGGCCCACTGTGCACACATGTACACCCAAGGGTTGCCAGGTGGCCACTGTTTTATCTTCAGGGGCTCTTGGGGGTGGACATTGTTAAGAACTTTGACACTTTGGGAGGCTGAGACAGGAGAATCGTGAGTTCAAAGCCAGCCTCAGCAATGGCGAGGTGCTAAGCAACTCAGTGAGACCCTGTCTCTACATAAAACACAAAATAGGGCTGGGGATGTGGCTCAGGGGTCGAGTGCCCCTGAGTTCAATCTCCAGTATAAAAAAAAAAAAAAAAAGAAATGGTGACAATTCAGCCCTAAAGAGGCGTGGGCCTCCTCCAAAGCTCTTGTGGGCAGAGGGCACACGCCTCGGACCTGGTCTTGCACAAGGTCTCTGCCTGGACACCATTTCAGCACCATGCCACTTTTCAGTGAGTGCCTCGTTGTAGTATTCTTTCTCTTTTTAAAATTTTGTTTTTAGTTGTAGATGGACACATGTCTGTTTATCTTTATGTGGTGCTGAGGATCCAACCCAGCACCTCACACGTGCGAGGCCAGCGCTCTGCCCGAGCCCCAGCCCCAGCCCCAGCCCTGCAGTATTCTCCTGAGGCAGCTAGACCCACCTGCGGTTGTGAGCAGCGCCACACGCCCCTTCCTGCCACTCGGATCGCTTGTGCCAGGGTGCTCCTGTATGCGTCAAGGGACCGGATGGGCTGTCCCATCACCCTGAGATCCTGCATTGCCCTTCCACAGCTCGCCCTCAGCCCCACGCTGTCCCCAGTGTGAACCCATGATCTTTTCTCCATTTCTGAGCTGCTGCCCCTTCAAAGATGTGATATACATGGGATTACACTGTGTGGCTGCTGGCGTGGCTTTCGCACCACCCGAGTCCCTGGAGGTGCTCCCAGCAGGATGGTGCTGTGTTCCAGCCCTCTCCAGGTGTGCTCTGACCATCCATCCATGCCCTGGGACTGTCTGGGACTCAAACACCAAGTCTGAGAAGACAATGAAACAGCTGCTTTTCCAGGTGCACTGTTTTCACGTCCAGATCCCACAGGGAAGCAGCAGGAGCCCTGCAGGGGCTGGGAGCTGAGGCCCAGCCCAGCAGAGATGGCACAGGGCACGGTGCAGTGTCCTCTGGCAGGCCAGTGTGCTCATGCCAATAACAGTGGTGGCACAGGGTGGGCAGAGGGTGGGAGGGAAGATGCAAGCGAGAACGGAAAGCCACCTGCAAGCACACACATTCTGCATTCACAAACTGGCAGAATTCCAGCCCTAACCCTGTCCCGGACTGGTATCTCCATTCACCCTCCTCTGCATTTTCCTGAAGGGGAAGGTGGTGAGGCTCAAGGAGCCCATCTCTCATGACCAGGGTGATTTGGATTTGCTCCTGTAGAAGCACAGTTTGTTAGGCACCTGAAGTGGCTCCCAGTCAGATCCAGGCTCTAAGGAGGTCCCCTGGGGGGCCAAACCTCATGGCTTGATTTTCCCCAACAGAGGGGGCAGAATTGGTTGGAGTAGCTTGGCTTCCTTTCCCAGGCCACATCTCCAATGGCCGGTCACTACCTGTTACTGGGCTCTGCATCAGTTTGCAGTGACCCCTATAACAAATGTTCCAGCCCAGGTGGCTGGAACAGAAGTTTATTCTTTCCAGTTCTGGAGGCTGGAAGTCTGAATCAGTTTTACTGGATGGAAATCCAGTGTTGGCAGGCCAGGCACCTCTGCGGGCTCCTAGAGAAGAGTCCCAAACTTGCTGGCCACAGGTGTCCACTGGCTGTGGCTGCATCCCTTCAGCTTCCAAGGCTCAGCTTCAAAGCCCTCTGCTCCATCCCACAGGCCTGCTCTTCTTGTGGCAAGTCTCCTGTCTCCTTGTTATAGAGCTGCATGAGACTGTAGTTAGGGCCACCCGAGAATCCAGGATAACTCCCTGCCTCTAGGTCCTTAACTGCATCTGCCAAAAACAAAAAATTTTTCTGTGTACAGAAGCATTCACAGGCTGCAGGACATCTCTGAGGTCACTTTTCACCACACACAGTATGGCCAACTTCCTTGGAAGGTAGGAGTCAGGTACAAGTGCGGCATCTGTATGAGCTAGATGTCCTTCTGCTTGGATCCCAGGCAGTGGACATGAAAATATACAAGCCAGCTCTGCAGACAACAGTTCCCCTCTGTCTGTAGTGGTGCCTGGGACCAGAATGCAAGACTGCGTACCTGCTGGGCTCCTGGAGAGACCCCAGCAGCACTGAGAGCCAACTTGCCTGAGTGCCTCCACAACCTCTCATATATCAGGACAAACAAGATATGCAGCCATGACTCCCTAGATGCCCCCACGAGTCAGGAATGGAACATTCTAGAAGATTTAGCATGTGGAGGAGGGTGTGGCTAAGGAAGAACACCTAGTTTCTGCTCCCAGCCCTGCTACAATCTTTTCGGTCTGCTCCTGTATGGGTTCCTATTGCTGAATGCTGAACGGTGCTAGCTCAGAGGACATGTCTAGGAGCCTGAGAGGTTGGAGGGTGTGTTCTTCAGCTTTCTGCCACTGTGACAAAATACCTAAGAAAAACGTAAAAGGAGGAAAGGTTTGTTTTGGCTCAGGGTTTGGAGGTTTCAGTTCATGGTTGCTTGGTCCCAACATTGTGGCCTGTGTCCAGACAGAGCATGGCAGGGAGCGTGTGGTACAGCAAAGCTGCCCACCTCATGGCATGTCCCCAGTGACCTCACTTCTTTCCACCAGGCTCACCTTCTCTGTTTCCACCACCTACCAAGAGTGCCATCAGCTGAGGACCCAGCTGTCAACACGTGGCCTTTAGGGGACACTTTGGGTCCAAATGAGAACAGAGGTGAGAGATGTACCCACTCAGGCTTCTGGGGTCAGGCTGGTGGTCAGTGTTCTTAGATCAGTATTCTCATGATTTCCCACAAAGCCAGCAGGGGGGAAGTAGGAGGCCAAGCCAACCAGATCTGGGAGAGGGGTGAACTGGCCAGGAGGCTGGCCCCACCTGGAGCCATGGCCTCCACCCACCTGCCATTTCAATGCCCCTTTTGTGATGCTTCCCTCTGCAGAAGGGCCTCTGGGCTTGTGTGGGTGCTTCCCGGGGGGTTGTGGTCCTTTTTTCTGCCCTGGAGCCTGGTCTCCCAAGGTCCCCAGCAGGATCTGGGGTGGGCTTTGCTCCAGCACTCCCAGGCCAGGTGGCATGCAGGAATTCCTTTGCTCTTTTTCTTTAAATGGCATCCTGAGGATTGACCACATACAGCCGCGGGCAGAAGAGGCGGCTCAACAAACTGGGCAAACCGGTGTGATCGTGCCAGCTGAAGCCAGCTCCGGAGTCGCCCAGCAGCTTTCAGTCACAGCGTCTGGGAGGCTTCCACTTCAGTGACGGTGACGCCGGGCTGCCGTGCCCGGGCACGCGCTGTGCAATGGAGGAGATATTTATGCGCCTGTGGCCTCGCACCAGGCAGGGTTCCGCTTCCTGGAGAAGCCCAGCCCCGCCGGGACCTGTGCGACTCCACCAGGGCTCAGCGGCCTCCAGGACTGCAAACTTACGAACTGGGCCAGCGTGGCCAGCCCCGCACAGGCTCCTCTAACCGCGGGGCGCCCGGACGACACCACCTAGGCCGGACCCTCGCTAGACAGGGCTCCCTCTGGCGCCCCAGGACCGCTGTGCGTCTGCACCGACCCCCACGCGCCGGGGCAGATGGAAACAGGTTTACTGGGGCACCCGAAGACACGGCCCGGGTATTTCCTAACCCGGGCTGCCGCGCGGGGTGGAGCCAAACGCCCACCGCCCCTTCCCGCCCCGGCTGGCGAGCGCTAGGACCCGCGCCGCCCTGCCGCGGGCCCGGAGTGGGCAGGGCCTTCCATTGTGACGTCGCAGGGGCGCTCCCCGCCCGCGCCGACAGACGGACCGACCGACTGGCGCTGCGAGCGCGGGTAAGGGGCGCGGGGCGCCGGTCGGGGCGCTTCGCCGCCCGGCCGTCTGTACTCCTCGGGGTGCGCTTTGAGCCGCCCTAGGGAGGCCGAGGACTCCGGGTCGGCAACGCGATCACTGCCTCCTCCGGGCCCCGAAGCCCCCCGCCGGGCCGCGCGCCCGCCCCTCCCCCACGGCGGACTGGCTCCCCAGGCCTTGTCACCCTGGCGGTGGCTGCGCCCGGGATGTGCACCCCTCCCTCCCGCCGTACGCCCTCCCCACCCCCAAGCACCCTCCTCTTCCTCCACCCCACCGCCATGCACCCTCCTCCCAGGTCACCTCGCTTCCCAGCCTTGCGCCCTTCCCCGCTCCGCCCGTGCGCCCTCCTTCCTCCCTGCTGCCTGCTGGATAGGAGGCCCAGCGCGTGTCTCCAGCTCCCAGAGCCGCCCCAGTCTCGGGAGGGGGTTCTTCCCCTGCCGCAAGCCCTGAGGTGCCCTAGGCGCGAGCGTCAGCTTCGGCCTCCGGAGCGCCGCCCCTACTGGCCCCACTGGCCCAACAGCTGGGCAGCGGGTCAGGCACTGGTGCGCCTGAGCCAAGCTTCTACCAGGAGTTCTTTACTCTCGTCCTCCATTGCCAGACCCGGATGGTGGAGAATTGCGCAGGATAGCGGCGGCAATGTAGAGGTGACCGTCACTGTGCAGATTCTGGAGCCGTGAGAGCGCCGGCGCTCGTGCCAGGTGGACATCGGCCGGACCGCAGGGCGGCCGGGTGCTCGAGATGGAGGCGGAAGGTTTGGATTGGCTCCTGGTCCCGCTGCACCGGCTGGTGTCTTGGGGGGCCGCCGCAGCCATGGTCTTTGGAGGCGTGGTCCCGTACATCCCGCAGTACAGAGACATCCGGAGGACTCAGAATGCCGACGGCTTTTCCACCCACGTGTGTCTTGTGCTACTGGTGGCCAATATTTTACGGATACTTTTCTGGTAAGCTGGAGCTTTGACCTGAGGGCGCCCGCAGAGGTGGTGTTCTCTTTTGGGATTTGTTGGAGTGAAGAGTGAGGGTAGAGGTATCTGCTTCCTCACAGGGACACATTCACACCCTTGGGTGGCTCAGGCGCCCATTTGGCAGCTGGCCAGTTGTGGGACCTCCACAGTTACTGAACTTCTTAGAATGAGAATATTTCTCTGGAAAAGTTGGAAAACTCTCAAATACAGTCTCCACATCTGCCTCTTTATTTAATGCATGGCTTGTCTTCATCTGATAATTCCCTGGGACCTCTTTGCAAGCATTGTCCTAAGATTGGTTCCAGTGGTGGGGAGAAGGGCCCTGGCCGCCTGGCCTTGGGGAGGGGCCCTCTGCCTGGCCTTCGCATAGCTGGTGCGGTTTTATTTTCCTTAGAGAGGAAGTCAGACCTTCTGGAAAGTACTTAGTCCTTCAGTGGAGACTGTCTTCTTGCTTCTCTCAGGCCAGCTTCCTCTTGCTCTCATTTGTGTTCTGCGAGGAAGCTGAGGTTAGTTTAACAGTTGTTAAAGCAGACATAATTTGGAGGGCAAATTTTCAGAGGAAATGAAGAGAGGTATTGTAGCCTCATGCTAAGGTCCAAAAGATCCGGCATTTTCTCTTCTAACTGGTCCCAAGGTCTCTGTGCTGATAGGAAGTTCTCGTGAGGGTGGTCCGCTGGAGGGGCCCAGAAGAAAGGCTCCAGGC
Organism: Xerus rutilus; assembly: GCA_028644305.1. Taxonomy (NCBI): domain Eukaryota; kingdom Metazoa; phylum Chordata; class Mammalia; order Rodentia; family Sciuridae; genus Xerus; species Xerus rutilus. The sequence goes on from CM053412.1 coordinate 240,501, forward strand.
AGCTTTCCATTCTCTGGGTGGAGTCTGAGTGTTCATGTATCTGCCTTTTGCTAATTAGCACCAAGCCAACCTTAGTGAGATATGATTCATACGAAGTAAAATGTACCTGTTTGAAGTGTGCATTTTGATGTGAGTGCTCCCTAAACCCATGAGCTGCAGTTCCTGTCTTTCTGCCCTGCCCTGGGCCTGGTCAGATGCTGAATGATCCTGGGAGTGAGTTTTGCCCCTTCCTGGGATTCTTAGAGGTTGAGCTAGTTAGTGAGTTGAATCAAATGAGAATGTGGTACGGAGAGGTTTGGCCCTGTAGCAATGTCGGATGTCACTTTGAGCTTTGTCTCTGGGCCAGGAGACTTCGGGGGAGGCTGTTGCTGTTGTCTGAAGAAAGTTGTAAGACCACGTTTTGAAGATTCCCTCTTCCTCCTCCTTGCCCCCCGGTTGAGGGTGGAGGTCCCTAGATGCCCCGTGAAGGTGGTTGGGTGACCTGAAGTGGCCTTGTCTCAAGTTGAATGAAAATAGCTCTCTAGATAAAATTATGTCCAATACTTGGTTCACCTTGAGGAGGACAGGGTGGGGCATGCTCCCAGGCAGGCCACTCAGGGCCGCCCAGTGCAGCCTAGGCGCAGCGTCTAGATTGTGAAGGCGGGTATGCTCACCTTTCTCCAGAACAGTGGAGAATTGCCTCAGGTTGGATTGCTAAATGGGAAAAAGTGCCCCCTGAGTGTTTCTGCCAGTATGCTATTGTTCAGAATTATAAAAGAACATAGAGGTCTATGTACATTTGAGTATATGGTGTGAGGAAGTCAGAAGGGAGGCCAGTTTCCTGGTGCTGTCTGGGGACTGTGCTTAGTGCTCCCAGGGGAGAAGTGCACAGGAAGTGGCCTTGCCTTTGCACTGAGGCCTTTGAGGCCCTTGAGTGCTGTGCTAGGGGTCACAGTGCCACCTTCTAGGGGATGCCAGGCTTGCCCACAGGTGGTCTTTTCTATAGAATCACATACTGAGCTGTCCTGGGTCACTCAGGATTCTGTGGCCGCTGTGTGAACACATATAGGCCCTGGGTCCCCAGCACATTCCAGAAGACTGGGAGGAGGGCCCAGAGGGTGCTGGCCCTTCTCTGGTCTGCAGCCTGGCCTGCACCTTACCTGCTTCTTGCAGAGTGGGCCTGCAGGTGGCCTGCCATGTGTCTCCAGTGCTGCTGCAGGTCCTTGGAAACCCTGCTGGCCAAGGCAGTGTGGTGATCCTTATCTCTCTCCCTGGAGTCCCTCGCAGTCCTGTGCACATGTCTCCCTCTAGGCTCCAGGTCAGCAACCTCTGTGACCTCACAGGTTTTGAGGGTTTCCCCGATGTCCGGCATGGCCAGGGTCACAGGGCTTTTGCTGTAGCAGGAGTGATACTTGAAGTGTACCACCATGCACACATGCGTGTGTGTGCCCCACCCCTCACGCACACAGCGTGGTGTGGGCTGGGGAGAGCAGGTGAGACTGGAGCCTGCTGCACCCCCAGATGATGATGGAGCTGGAGGCGTCATGGATTTCACAGTGCTGGCTGGGATTCAGACCTCAGAGATCTGATCCCCAGCAAGTGTCTACCCACTGTGGAGGGCTCCCTGTTCTCCAGTCCTGCAGGAAGGGGCTGGATTTGGGGATTCTGAAACTTAGGTAACTCTCGTGCCCTCATTTCTTACAATCCTTGTCATTTTGCAAAACTAGCATTCAGCAGACCATACTCTATGAAATGTCAGTGCAGACTTCGGTGTTTGTGGTGTCGGAAGTCAGAAGGGCCTGTGATCTTTTAGATCATGTTTATAGGTCTGGGTGGGTGAGAGGGCAAGGTGGGCTGGGCCCCAGAGCCTTGTGATTCACTGTGGTCTGTGGGGCACCACAAGGGCAGCGGTCTCTGCTGCTTATTTGTAAGGCTGGAAACGCGGTGTCTGAGGCAGTAACATTCTGCTACTGAGTGACAGCTTCAGCACTTCAGGGAGTAGCTATTAACTTTGTTTCCACTTGAGTTTTTCTGTTGCTGTAGAAGGCAGGGAAATCTGTAGAATGGGTTGCCGACTGCCACTGCGCGCGCCCCTGGGGGCGGCATGGGCACCTGCACCCCACCAGAGCCCATGTGGATGGGGCGTCCAGAGCTGCTCTGGGAACAGATGCTGTACTGGCCCACATGCCCAGGCAGGAGAGCAGGAGTTCTTGGACACCTCGCCAGCACTTTTCTATTTAAATTATCTTTTAAAAATTGATGTTGAGCTTTGGTTTCTTTTTCTTTTGTGCTTCATATGTTTTTGTGGAAAGTTGTGCTTTTTGATATTTTGTCTCCTACTTGGTCTGTCCTCACCTGCAGTCAGCTGTATGTCCAGCTCTGCTCTCTCTGGCTGAGTGAGATCTGCTGGACCATCTTTTCTGTGGACATCAGTCAGATCTGATTTGTGGTGTGGTGTGGGGGGAGTGCAGACCTCAACTGCTTTGTCCAGTTTTTCTAGTTGCTGTTTCTGTCGAACATCTACAAAATGGAAGTGGTCTTTTGGTCACAGTGGCCCAGACGGCTCACATAAATGAACTTGGTTGAAGGGCCCCTGTTGAGAGCAGCCTTATATAGCGACCCCTAGAGCCTTTCCACCCCCTCAAATGACTGCCTTGGGGTGAGTTGGTCAGCTAGGTAGCTGGTGGAGAGCTGGCGCGAGGGGGACTGTGGGCTTGCTGTGTGTCCTCCAGCAACCTTAGGGTATGCCCTGCACATCACATGTGAAGGGACAGGCTTGGGGATGGAGGGTCCCAGGTGCATAGCTGGGCAGCGTGGGGACTACAGGCACCTGTGGTCAGCATGCCTGAGCCCACTGCACCAGCCCATGCCTGTGACCCAGAAACCCCTGTTGCAGCTGCTCTTTGCAGCTGGACCTCCTGACCAGGGTCTGGCGCCCACGCCCTGTCAGCTCTAGCCCCTTCTTAGTTCCTCAGCTCGTGCTTCCTGGTGGCCTCCCAGGGAGGGCTCTGATGACACTTCCTGGGGATGCACTGGCCTGCCTGGCTGTGCCCTGTGCCTAGGCTGCTGTCTCCTCACCTTCTGTGGATTCCATCTTGGCCCCTTGCCACCCAGGAGACTTTCCCAGTGACCTGCCTGCAATCTGTCCCCTACACACACTCCCTCCCCCAGGCGCACTTTTTACTTGCTAGGCCTGCCAACCTGGGCAGGGCAAGGCTGCCATAGAGCCGTGGAGAGGCCTGCTGGGTTGGGATTCCCAGGTGTGGGCTCACAGAAGTGGACTGGCAGCACACAGGTGAACCGCAGGGCCTGTTCTCTGTGTTAAGGGGCCGTCTTTCCCCTGGAGTATGCAGGGCTCTTGTGCACACTCTTCAGGGGCCAGAAGACCAGGCCACGTCCAGTTTTCTTTTACCAGTTGCTGCAGAAAGTGTCACTGTCGTCAAGGTTCATGAAATGCTTTGTTTGATTTGGATTTGTGAAGTGACTTTGTCATGCTCCTTGCCACAGTAGCCTGGTCACAGGCATTTCCTGATCAGGCTTAGCCCTGGCTCCAGGTCCTTGAGGCCTCTGGGTGTGTGGGCCTGAGCAGTGGGCACTCTGCCAGCTCTGCCCTGTGTTGAGGAGGGGCCGCTTCCTGTGGGCACTGCTCAGGAGCTGCAGTGACAGGCCCTCAGCCACCTGCACCCTTGCTGGCCTTGGAGGTGACTTGTGGGGTGGGGATGTGGTGTGTGAGCTTCAGTGTTGGGGAGAGGCTGGGAGTCAGCAAGGCATCAAGTGTGGTGTGCTTACCCCAAGTTCAGACCTTGGTAATGCCTTTTAGGCCAAACTCTGAGGCCAGTTCTAGCCGAGAGTGGCTGGGTTAGGGTCAGGAGGGAGAGGGCTTTCCTTCCTCCTTCCCTCCCTTTCTTCTTTCCTTCCTTCCTCTGATGATTGAACCCAGAGTGGTGACACTGAACCAAATCCCCAGCCCTTTTTGTTTTTATTTTTATTTTTTTTTATTTAAAGATGTTTTTTAGTTGTAGATGGACGCAATGTCTTTATTTTATTGCTTTGTATGTGGTGCTGAGGATCGAACCCAGGGCCTCACGCATGTGAGGCAAGTGCTCTACCGCTGAGCCACAATCCCAGCCCCCTTTTTGTTTTTATTTTGAGACAGGGTCTCACTGAGTTGCCCAGGCTGGCCTTGGGCTTGCGATCCTCCTACCTCAGCCTCCCCAGTCCCTGTGATCACAGGTGTGGCCATTGTGTCCAGAGAAGGTAGGGACTTCTGAAGCCCACAGCCCAGTTCTAGCTGTGGCGATGGTGATGGGCCCATGTGTCACATCCCATAGTGCTCTGGTAGCATAGGGGAGACCCCAGGTCACACCAACTCTAGATCGTGCTGCTGCCCTGCACGGGCTGGTGGGCTGTGTTGGTGGAAAACCAGCAGGAACCTGAGCTGAGTTGGCATGGCGGTCTGGGAGGGAGGGTGGCATGGTACGGGGGCCTGGGTGGGGAACCAGGCCCTCAGCTGCCTCCTCTTCTAGTGGGGGAGGATGGAGTTTGGACAGGGCCCCTTGCCCCTCCACCCACACTCAGTGCTCCCCAGGCAGAAAGCAGGGCTGCTGTGGCCTGATGCAGGCAGGGGTCTCTGCATGACAGGCCTTGGCATCTGGATGTGCAGTGGTGGTGGTGCATGCTCCCTCCTCACAATGCCTGGTCCGAGTGGGATCTCCACAGACTCCCCGGAGGGGAGGATATTGCACGTGGAAAGGCCCACGGGTGTGGAGTTCAGGATCCCTGGCTGTCTGTCCTGGATCTCACGGCCCCTCCCACCTCAGCCCATCCATGTGGAGCCTGGAAGAGGAGGCAACAGGCAGCAAGCACCACTGCCACTATGGGCGTCAGAGGCCCTCCCCGGGGCTCCCTGTCCCCACTGTCCCTGGTGCCTCTGGCACTGGCTGAGAGAGGCAGGCCTGGTGTGCAGCTCCTCCCTGACTCGCGGTCTCTGCTGCCCAGGTTTGGAAGGCGCTTTGAGTCCCCGCTGCTGTGGCAGAGCATCGTCATGACCCTCACCATGCTGCTGATGCTGAAGCTGTGCACAGAGGTCCGGGTGGCCAGCGAGCTGAACCTGAAGCGCCGCTCCTTTGCAGGTTGGTGCTTGACAACCTCTGGAAGTAAATTCTTACTAAATCAGCCAAACTCCTCTCCTGCTCATTTGGTGAAAACACAAGCCCCTGTGTTATCTAAGCAACTTCCATTTCACCAGATGGCCATGATCTGTAACTGACAGCAGTGTTTTCAGCTGTAGGAGAGAAACAGTCCCAGGAAGGGACTCCTCACTGGGGGTCGGGTGAGGCACTAACTCATCGTGGTGTGCTCTTTGCTGAGGCTGTTAGGTTGTGTGGGAGCCGGAAGTGCGTCTGTGTCCTGTCACAGAAGACAGTGCCCAAGAAGGCAGTGCTGCTGACGTTGGGCCCTGCTTGTGCGAGGTCACAGCCTCTGGGCCTCACCAGGAAGCTCCTTCACCTGGAGTGTGCACAGGACTGGTACACGCTAGTGTAACCCGGGCAGGGCCAGTTCACCCAGCTCACACAGCTTGCTTTAGGTAGCTCAGAAAATAGAAGGCACTCAGTCCTGTGTTTGCCTCCTCTGCAGAAATTCCTGTGGGTGCCACTCTGCGTCTGAATTGCAGGCTGGTGGGCTTCTTGTGTGCGGGGGACAGTGCCTTTCATCTTTCTCCCATCACTGAATTGCACACAGCATACGCTGTGGTTTGTCTGAGTGTGTGTGTGCATAATCTCAAAGGTTGCTTAGAAGATGATTTTCCCCAGAGTTGTTTAGTTTTGGGGTGCTGGGGAGCTGGAGACTGGCGAGGTGCTTTCGTTTCTGATCATTGTCTTCTTCCCATCGGCAGGGGCCGTCCTTCTCTGTTTCTCTGCATGTCTGTTTTAGAGTGCGATGACGGGGCCAGTTTCAGTCTTGGTAGAAAGTGGGTCACTCTCTTGCTCTGAGGGGTGTCCTGGACCAGTGAGTGTCACCTTAACTAGAGATGGCCACCAAGGTCTGTTTTCTGGCCGTGTCTGTCGTACAGCAGGACGTGCACTAGCAGTCGGGCAGGGCTGGAGCTTGGCATTGTCTCCCCTGGAGCCTGCACCCACGCCTCCTTCCTCAGACTTCCAGCAGATTCTGGTTGAGGTGAGGACAGTGGAGTTCGTGAGCACAGACTCGAGTCTCCTGGGGCCGCACCAGAGGTCTCACAGGGAAGCCAGGGGTAATAGATTCCTGGCTGGCCTTCTTTTACATATTAGTGGGTTCTTGTTGTTCAGTGGAAATTATTCTTAAGGGCTGTTTCTATTCTGTCTAACTAGGATTGAGTTAAGATAGTGGCCCCAGTTTTCAGAGCTTAGGGTCTGTTTTCCTCAGATTGTGTTGCTGTGGCCAAAATAACCTGCAAGAACAGCTTAGAGGACTGTAGGTTTATTTTGGCACGTAGATCCAGAGGTTCACACCATGGCGGGCGACTCCATGGCTCTGTGCCCACGGCCAGGCAGGACATCATGGCGGAGGACGTGGAGGAGGAGCGCCATCCATTTATGGCAGCTAGGAAGCCCACAGAGAGCTGGGCCCACTGGCGACAAAGTATGTACCCCAAAGCCACATCCCCAGGGCCACACCCTACCTGCCCATAGCTACCACATTGATTGGTTCAGAGTATTAATCCATCAAATGGGTTAATTACAGCGCTCATGATGGAGTCATCTCACCCTTGAACACTTCTCCACTGTCAAGTATGAGCTTCTGGGGACACCTCATATTCAAACCATAACAGACTAGAGTCTGAAGTTTCAACCAGTGCCCCTGCGATGGGCAGAATACTGGCCCCCAGAGATGCCCTGATCCCGGGACCCTCGCCTGGCAAAGGGCTCTGCAGGTGTGGAGGAAGTTAGGGTCTTTGTGGTGGGGAGGTTGTCCTGGATTAATCCAGCCTAGCGGAGGAGGCAGGACCTCTGCCTGCTGACCCCTGGGCTCCCTGACAGGCCATAGATCCTCTCCTAAACTTTGTACTGGGACGGCTATCCAGGCCTGAGAATTCCCAAGGTTTTCATCCTAAGCACTTCTAGGGTTTGAGTCCTATTCACATCACGGTTTCACGTCCACTGTGTGTAAAAAACGGAAGGATGCGATGTACAGAAACCAGGGAGCCCCTGCTGACAGGCCCACCGTGGTGCTCCTCTTCCTGCTGGCAGCTCCACATCCCATACTAGGACCTTGGTTCTGAGTGCACACCAGGCCACCCAGGAACAGGGGTGCCAGGTGCTCTGTGCCATGGCAGACCCAAGTCCTGGCAAAGTGATTGTGAGCCTGAGCAATTCAAGGAGAAACTGCAGAATGACCTTATTTCAATAGAATAGTCAGATGACCTAAAAATAAAAGCTGAAACATTTTCCCACCATCTTTTATAGGATTTTTAAATTTTGAAGTTTGCAAATTCAATCTGCAAGGTAAGATTAAGGAAACATGGAAGGGCAGGCTTGATTTAAAGATCATGGGATTTGTTGTCTGACTGTAAAGGCAGGTAGAGTGCACATTTGGGGCAAGACATTTTTGAGTAAGAACAGAATGAGGCATAGGTAAAACAGCTCCTGCCCTCCAGAGCTACCTTAGGACATCATGGTACTTTCTAGCTTCCTTCCTTCCTTCCTTCCTTTCATGCTGGAGGCTGGACCCAGGAGCACTCCACCACTGAGATTCTTGTCAGTTCTTTTTATTTTTTATTTTGAGACACAACTTCTCTAAGTTGCCCAGTCTGGCCTCAAACTTGCAATCCTCCTGCCTCAGCTTCCTAAATCTCTGGAATCACAGATGTGCGCCACCGTTCTTGGCTTCCCTTTTTTTCAATAGTCACTGGTCTACCACAAAATTTACATACTTTTCAAAAGTAGAATAAAACTTAAAAATAACTCCTTTTGCTGGATTCATGTGAAGATGAGAGGCCACATTCAGGGTCTGAGGTGGCCAGGCCCACCACTCTCCCCAGAGCCCGGGCGTTGCAGCTGGACTGGGTAGGTGTGGGTCCTGTCCACGCTGTGTGTGTCCTTGTGTTTCCCTTTTACTCTTTGTTACCGGGAATGTCTGTTACAAAGTGGGGGTGAGCACAACCAAGGCCAGCGTGTCCAGGCCGCCTCCAGCCCCGTTTTTACTCGGTGTGCCTGCCTGCAGTTGCTGAAGAAAACCCCAGACACCATTGTATCTGCTGATGGTCCAAATGTGTCTAGCAGATGAGAACTTTGAAAACACAGCCACACCACCAACGTTGCCCCCAGAAACACACAGCTCCTTATTAACCAGCACCATTTGGACAGGACCCTGCCGGCTCGTGTATTCCTGGCTTTCTCGCCACTTGGCTTCCTGAAGTCAGGGTCCCAGCACAGGCAGACTGATAGTTGTGGGTCTTATCCATTATTTTGGTTGATGTGTCTTTTGTATTCTGTTTTTCAAATTAAGTCTTTTGGTCACTAGGTTCCCCCTTTCCACAGAGTGCCAGCGTGCCGGGTCGGTGGGCCCGGCTCGACGCCACACTCCTGTGCAGCATGTTGGGAGGCAGAGAGCCGGAGCCAGGCTGCTGCTGCAGACCTGCACCTGGGATTGCACGGGGTTCCTGAGGGTCTCTGGCAGGTTGGGTGGTGATGGGCCCGGTGTGGATTCCGAAGGTGGTGCCAGAGTGGCTCATGTCTTTCTATCCTTGGACTAGCCTGTGTAATGATTTAAAAAGGGAATTAGCTCCAGAGGCTGGTCCCAACAGGCAAGGTTCTCCCTGGTTCTGGGCTGCCCTCTGGTGGGGGCACAGCTCTGCGGTGAGCTCTCTGTCTATGGTGGTGGCAGCTGGGGAGCCAGTGCAGATCTGTCGCTCATGGGGGGCTGCCTGGGCCCCGCTGTCTGTGAGCAGCAGAGCCCCTCCCTGTGCCTGCACTCAGCTCTCCAGGGCATGGTTCCTGCGGAGGAGGCAGGCCTTGCTCTGTCGGTGTTCAGGACTGGCCCAGCTCCTGTGCTGAAGGGTCAGCTCCGTGTGCCCTGTGTGTCCACTTGACGTAGTCGTGGTCCTTGAGGAAGCCTCTTGTGCCCTCTGGCCAGCAGGAGGGCCCTGGGGCTCCTGAGCCCTGGGTGTAGCTGAGGCATCTGGGCCCTCTCCCTGTGCAGGAAGGAGGCTCCTATGGCCTCTGCTCTCCCTTGCAACACCAGGCCCAGGTGGGCTGCTGTAGGGAGTAGCTCTGGTATGCAGACGTCCGCAGGGCTGCTGATTGGGCCTTGGTGTTCTGGGGTGGGGCACGGCTGCTTCCCATGAGGTGGGATGCTGCACATGGTTCTGCCTGTCAGCCCCAGACCTGAGGTTGACTGGGCCTCTTCCGTCATGGCCCTGGCCCCACACCCGCATCAGCTCCACGTCCCAGGAGCCCTAGGGGTGACGGCACAGCTCACCACCATGTTTGGCCCACTGCTCACCATCTTCTGAGGCTGCTTCCAGCAAGACAGTTGCTGGAACAGGCTGGAGAGGCTGTGGGCTCAGAATTGCACCTGCTTAGAGCACAGTCCACCAGGGACTGGTCTGGGTGTTGTGAGAGTGATGCCACTCTGTGGCACACCACTGGCTGACACAGTTGAACTGACCTGAGTCATTTTATTTATTTATTTATTTATTTATTTATTTACTTTTTTGTACCAGGGTTTGAACCCAGGGGCGCTTAACCACTGAGCCACATCCTCAACCCTTTTTGAGACAGGGTTTCTCTAAGTTGCTGAGGCTGGCCTTGAACTTGTGATCCTCTTGCCTCAGCCTCCTGAGTTGCTGGGATTATAGGCATGGCCACCGTGGTTGGCTTGCTTTTTTTGGGTGCTGGGGATTGAACTCAGGGGCACTCGACCACTGAGCCACATCCCCAGCCCTATTTTGTGTTTTATGTAGAGACAGGGTCTCACTGAGTTCCTTACTGCCTCGCCATTGCTGAGGCTGGCTTTGAACTCACGATTTTCCTGTCTCAGCCTCCCAAAGGGCTGGGATTACAGCCATGTGCCACTGCATTCAGCTCTTGGCTTGCTTTTTAAAATTTTAACTTTGTTTTATAATGTATTTTTTCCTTTAAAATTGGCATAGGAGTTATTTGAGCAACAAAATTGTGGCCTGAAGTCAGGTGGTTGGATTATTTGACATTTCCCCAGATCTTAGTGCCAAGCTCCGGAAGGAGTTGCTTGGATGAGGGTGGGGGCTTCTGCATGTGCTTGGAGCCGCAGAATCGGGACCTGAAAGGGTGCGTGCGGCCTGCATGGTGTCGAAGGTGCCCTCGTCTGGCTCGGGCTCCCTGGGGCGTCGTGCAGGAGTTCCTGTGTACTGCCCCGGCTCAGTGCTGGCTCATCTCAGTTCCTGCCTCGGTTCCTGCCATCCTCCTCCCTGGTCCCACCTGCTGCCACTCTCCCCTCCCTGTGTGCATGTGCCAGCCCAGTGACTCCCTCCTGAAGACTTTGTGCCTGTGCTGCAAGTGGCCCCGTTCCAGCCCCCCCAGCCTCAGCCTCACCACCTGGTGCTCTGCTGTTTGTTACCAGAACCAAGGACTTGAAGGAACAGTCCAGGTGTCCCTTGTCCTCAGTGTCAGCTGGGGAGGCCTGGAGTCTGGGGCTGGAAGCCCGAAGCTCCCTGACTGGCGGGCGCCTCTCCTTGCTCGCTCCTCCCCGTCTGTGGCATCACCGGGCCCTGGCTAGCACACCCACCCACGCCTCCCCACAGGCCTGGGCTCCCTCACAGTGTGGCTTCAGGTTCCCAGGGCGGCACCCCTGGAGAGCATGGGGGAAGCGGCTTCTTCCTGGGACTTCGTGGACGGCAGCCTGCGTACTTCTCCACAGACACACCTGGCAGGGACCTCGAGGCTCTGAGGGAGATGTGGGCAGACATGCTGCCAGCCACATCAGAGTCCTGGTGCCCACTGGGGCCCTGCTCAGCACGGAGCGCATGGCTGTTAGAAACACTCCGGGCTCAGCCTCCACCCGTCTACCCTGCGCGTGTTCTCAGATGTAGTGGGCCTGGCCATCTGGCTTTCCAGGCGGGAACGCTGGGTGGTGCCCAGGGAGTCCAGGGTGGTCTGTGCCCGTGTCCTTGACCCGCCCTTCAGCTCTTGCTCTGGATGTATTTTGTGCCAGAATGGCCCAGCATGTTCTCTCCCTGCACCTCTCGTGGACTTGACCTTTAGAAGAGGTGCCAGTGGCAGGGAATTGGCCGCATTCATGGTGCTGGGTAGTGAGTGACGGTGGGGAAGCTGCTGGGGGCGCTGCCCTTGGACTGTGAGCAGTGGTGCTGCGTCCAGCCAAGGGCTCCCCTGTGTTTGCTTTCAGCTGTTTGCTGTGACAGCTGACGTCAAGGTGGAGTCCACCACAGCGGGGCTGGCACTCAGCCCCCTCCCCACCTCCATCCAGCTGCTTCCCTCTCAGACCACGGGAGGTTCTGCAGAGCTGTGTGGACATGACCTGGCCACGGAGGGCAGTGAGGCAGGAGGGTTGACTGTGACCAACTTCGGGAGCCCTGTGGCCTGTCACTCATGTGTTGAGCCAGCTGTCCTCTGGCCGTGGACAGGTCACTGCGTGTGTCCTGAAGCTGTGCCATCAAGCAGCTTGTGGGTGCAGCTGGTGTACTGCTGGCCAGGGACAGAGTGGGGTCAGACCTGCAGCTGTCCCCAGGGCACCCCTGGAAGCTCATGCTGGACTTCAGAGACAGTGACGAGGTGGGAGGGCGTCAGCTTTGCTTCCTCCCTCCGCTGCCCTAGGGTGTTGGAAGAGGGGAGGCTTGGAGAGCAGCTCAGAAAGTGAATTTTCCAAAGCACAGAAAAGAGGATCTTACAGTCCTTCTGTTCCAGCGCGTTTTCAAGAAATACAGGAGGGCCGGGAACTGCAGTGTGCCGGCGCTCACAGCAGTCTGTTTTTGTCTTTCTTCCCTTCCTTCCTTCCTTCCTTTTCCTTCTTTCTTCTTCCCTCTTTCTGAGTGGAGCTGCAGACAGCAGGGACGAGGAGTCCAAAGCCCCGCCCAGGCGGTCCTATCTGGGTATGTACCGCATGAGGCTGCCCTCCATGTGCGTCCCTGTCACTTCTCAGCTTTGCCTGCCTGTCCCTCCTCTGTGCATGGCTGTGTCTCCTGAGCTAACTAGCCCCTGGCTCTGCTGCCCCAAGCATGAATCCTTCCTTAGAAGCCCATCCATTTCCTGAGTGGGGAAGGGGAGAGGGAGGGTGGAAGAGGGTGGAAAGAAGGAAGGAAGGAAAGGAAAGAGGGAAGGAGGGAGGGAAGGAAAGGAAGGAAGGGAAGGAGGGAGGGAAGGAAGGAAGGAGGAGGGAAGGAAGGAAGGAAGGGAAGGAAGGAAGGGGGAGGGAAGGAAGGTTGGAAGGAAGGGAAGGAAGGAAGGGGGAGGGAAGGAAGGAGGAAGGAAGGGAGGGAAGGAAAAGAAGGAAGGGAAGGAGGAAGGAAAAAAGGAGGGAAGGAAAGGAGGGAGGGAAGGAAGGAAGGGGGAGGGAAGGAAGGGAAGGAGGGAGGGAGGGAGGGAGAGGCGGTGCCTCCTAACCCATCCGGCATCCTTCCCCGCTGCCCCGTGGCACTGCCGCTCGTCCTCACCTGTGTTGTGGCCTTGCTGAAGCCGCTGCTCACCCTAGCTGCCCTTAGTGGATTGCTTAGGATTCCCTGATCCTCTTGTTGCTGATACAGGCTGTATCTCCCTTCCCAGTCTGGCTGTTTTTCATTTCCTGCTGGACTGCCTGGCTGGACCTGGTGCAAGTGGACACCTGCCCTGCTCTTGGGCTGGTGAGGCCTTTGTTCTAAAGTGGTGCTGGAGGTTTGCAGGTGCTTAGCCATGACTGTGGAGTGGCCACGTGGCCTTGGCTTCTCCTCTGATGATGTGGAGAACCACCGACTGGCTTTGTGTGTTGAGCCACCCTCTACCTCCTGGGATGGAGCCCCTGGGTGGTGCTATGAAAGCCTTCTCATGCTGCTGGGTGCTGTTTGCTGTAGGCGGAGGATATCTGGTGTCCGCTGGTAAAGGTGTGAGTGCAGCTTTGTGGCCAGGACTCGGGACTCGGTGGCACTGACCGTATGAAGTGGGTGGGGAGGGGTTCCCTTCTGTCTCTTCCGTACACCAGTTGGAGAAGGATTGGCATCAGCCAGTCATCTGGGCACAGGTGCTTTTCCTGGGAAGATCTGAACACGAACGTGGGCCTGCTGTGCTTCTTCCTGCAGCAGTTGCGGCTGCGTGCCTGTGCGTGTCCACCCACCCTCAGCCTCCCACCCCTGGGCACTGCTGCCCTGTGCCCTGCTCGTTCCTCAGTTTCCCCAGGTTTCTCCTGGTGGAGACTCACATGAGTGATTTCAGCGAATGATTTTAGCGTGTCTCTTTTCCTGTTTCCTTACAGATTTCTCCTGTGACCCTGTGTTATTCAGGAGCATCTCAACTTTCACTTGTTTGTGAATTTCCTGAGTTTCTTTCAGACATTGTCTTCATTCTGTGGCAATTGTAGACCATCTTGTGGTGCCGGGCGCAGTTGGGCCTCTCCTAGAGAGCAGTCCAGGCTTGCTTGGGAGGGTTTGCCCTACAAGGTGCAGGCTTAGGTCTCTTTCCTGTTCTTCACCTAAGTGTCATGAGCTGTTACAAAGTCTTCACCTGTTTCTGAGTTGTCTAACTTCCTTTCCTTTGTCGGTTTTCCTGTGTGTTCTGGGGTGTGCTTGTGGGGTGTGCTTGGCAAGCGCTGCGTCTCCCTGTGGACTGACCCTGTCTCTGGTGGTGCTCTTGTTGCAAGACTCTTGTGGTGTTAGTGGAGCCAGGTGTTTGCATTTACTACCTGAGGGGTGTTCTTTTCTGTTCTTTTATACATTTTGTATCTGAATCTAAACAGCATCCTCTGTAGATAGCACATAAGTCTTTAGGAAGTTTATTTTGGCATTCTGATTGCTTATTTGATTCACATATATTGTTTGATGTTTAAATTTATCTGCTGTTTTCCTTCTGCTTTTGATGTGCCCGAGCCTTCCTCAGGCATTGCTCCTTTATAGCTTTCTTTTGTATTAAGTATTTCCTCATGTAACATTTTAATTCCTTTAGTGATTTTTTTTTTTTTTTGGTACTGGGGATTGAACTCAGGGGCACTCGACCACTGAGCCACATCCCCAGCCCTATTTTGTGTTTTATGTAGAGACAAGGTCTCACTGAGTTGCTTAGCGCCTCGCCGTTGCTGAGGCTGGCTTTGAACTCGCGATTCTCCTGTCTCACTTTCCCAAAGTGCTGGGATTACAAGCGTGAGCCACCGCGCCCGGCTCCTTTAGTGATTTTTAACTACATGCCAAGAGTTACTTTCGGTAGTTGCTCTGGGGTTTGCAGTATGCATTTTAAGTTACCAGAATCTGCTTCAAACTTAGACCAACCTAATTTTTTTTTTAAATATTTTTTTAGTTGTAGATGGACACGATGTCTTTATTTTGTTGCTTTGTATGTGGTGCTAAGGATCAAACCCAGGGCCTCACGCATGCGAGGCAAGCGCTCTACCGCTGAGCTACAATCCCAGCTCCCCAACCTAATTTTGATGAGATACAGAAACTCTGCTCCTGTGCAGTTCTCCCTGCATCGAGTCTACGCACGTCGCACACCTAACGGGGCAGCGTTATGACTGCCACTTTGTGTGGCTGTACGTCCTTCAGACACTGAGGCATGAGGGAAGAGAGGGCGGCTCTCTGTCTCCTGTGTCAGCTCTGTCTGCCTTCCTCCTCTTCCTTGCTCGCACTGTTAGAGTGACTGCCTCAGTCTTCTTTCTAGAACACTCCATTTGCCCACCTCGGGTGCTAGTGTCGAGGACGTCATGTGTTTGCAAAATGCAAGTGCAGGTTCTTTTCTGCAGCTGCTCTTGAGCCTGGGAGGAAAGCAGCGGCCTGTGCCTGTCCCTGGGCACCTGCGGAATCACCCTCCGGCAGGAGTGTCTTTGCTGCCTCGGTGCCGCAGGGTGCTGGCTGTCACCGCATGCTTCCTCTAGGTTCCTCCCGGCGGGTCTGCAGCACTGCTCCCGTTCCTGTCCTCCGGAGATCTTCATTCTCTTCATTCTCTGGCTTTATTTCGCCCTCATTTAAGCACAGGGGTTTTGCAGGTGCTGGATCTTGGTTGATGGCGCCTTCCTTCCCGTGCCTGGCCACCGGCTGCCTCTGCGGCTGCTGAGAAGCCTGTGGGGGCTCTCATTGGGCGCCTTCGCAAGGGACTTCATCTCCCCGTTCTGCTTTCAGGACCCCGTGTTTTGACTGTGTCTGCATTGAGACTGTGGAGTGTGTGTGTGGCCGCCTGGGTCTGCGGGAGGTGCAGGCAGGTGTCCTCTCCTGGCGGAGCTGTGCTCACTTCTCTCCTCCCGGCAGCCGCCCGTCACGTGTGCAAGGCTGTCCCTCTTCCTCTGCTCTCCGTGCTCTGGCCGTGTTGTCTTCAGTGATCTGTCTTTAAGGTCATGCTCCTGCGCCCGCTCCATCTGCTGCCCGGTGCTGGCTGCAAGCCTCCGCGTGTGCATTGCCTGGATTCCACTGGCTGTCCTCGTCCTTTCTGTCCCTCCACTGAAACTGTTGTCAGGTGCCGTCGCTGTGTGCTCTTTGATTCTTGCCAGCTGCGTCAGTCCCTCTGGCTCTGCACCTGCTGTAGCTGTCTTGGAGGCTTTTTCTGCAGAGTCCAGTGTCTCCCTGGGGCTGTGGGTCCTGCTCTGTGGCCGCGCTCTGCCCTCTGTGTGGGCTACGTTTCCCGGTTCCTTTGCATATCTCTATTTTGGGTTGTTGCAGATGGACACTTTACGTAAACATTGGGCCAGCTGTGGACGCTGACCCGTGCTGGGGAGGGTGCTGGCTGTCCCCTGGTTGGGGGATGGGGCCTCAGTCCTCCTGCTGGCCTGCTGTGTGCTTGGGCTCCCAGGTGGTTTGCCCCCAGGGGTGCACACCCCACCAACTGCAGCCATTGCAGAGTTGCTTTTGTTGGTACCTGGGCAGGCGCTGCTGTGCTGCAGGCTGGCCTTTGAGGGTTGCTCTGCCCTGGGAGGGGGCTCTTTCTGGCTGTGCCTCTACCTGGTCTATGTGGTAAACTGAGCTGGTCCTGGGGCCTCCTTTCTCTTGCTTGCCACCCAGGCCCTCACGGTGCCCAGGCTGCCCCTGCTCCCTTCTAGTCCTCACCCTTAGGGAGAGCATGGAGCTCTCAACTGGTTACCTCATCTGTGGGGCAGAAACATACACCCCTGCTCTGGAGCTGGCCAGGGCAGTGGTCAGTCCCTGGGGTGACCCCTACCCTCAGGAGGCCTGGAGGCCCTCTGATTTTTTCAGCCTGCACCTCCTGGTGTGAACCCCATGAGCAAGCCAAGGCCAGGATGGGGCGCGCAGTTTTCCTGCCCTGTGAGTGGGGCTGGGGGCGGGGCAGGAGCAGGAGGGTGCTGGGGTCCTGGCAGCCATTGCTCTGGGAACACTGGAGGAGGGAACCTGCCATCCTGGCTAGACACTCGAAGAGGTGCTCTGGTACACAGCATGGGGTGGGGCGCAGGGGATGGGACATGCATCGCCCCAGGCACAAGCTCTTCCCACCGCCATTTGGAAGCTTCTCTGGGGAACGTGTGCACTGCTGTGTGAACATGCCTCCGGGGCTTCCTGTGGTGCTGCCTGTGCCCACCAGCCATGGTGTGTGGAGACCCTTGAGTCGCTGTTTGGGTAGTGCCCACTCAACCATCTTTAACCCAAAACCCTGGGAACCAGAATTAGGAAGAAGTCTCAGCCAGGCCAGTGACACGCTACCTCTCGTCCACTGTGGCGGGAGGGATGACTTCAGCGGCCGGGGGTTCCGTGGTGGCTGCTGTTGGGCGGCTCGGGCGGCATTCCAAGTCCCACTGTGGAGGTACGCAGCCCCAGAGCCTGACTGGGCTTTCAGGGGCCCAGAAGCCACCAGATCACCGCAGCCTGTGGTAGGCCTCCTCCCTCGTTCCTGGCTCTTCCTCACAATGATGTGCAGCCTCGAGGCCAGTCTTCAGAGGCCACCTCATTTGTGCAGCCTCAGATTGGGGCTAGGACGCTGGCTGGGCAGCTGCTGTCTCCTGGCTGGCCTGGGACCCGAGAGCTCCTGGTCCTGGGGTCTCTGGAGCCACCGTGGTGGTTCAACATGGGCAGTGCTGTGCTGCCCTGCTGCCAGCCCCTGTCACTCGGGGTCCATCACTTGGAATGGCAGCCCTGCCTCTCTGGGTCCATGTCTGCTGCAGGAGAGGGTGGTGCTGGGTCAGGACCACAGACTCAGGCCGGGAGGCCAGCAGGCCATTTCTGCTCCTTTTGCAGCAGGTGCTGCTACTGTCTGCAGTAGACTCTGGCGTCCCTGACCTGCACTGCCCTGTGCAAGGTTTGCGTCCACATCCCTCAGCATTCCTCAGGTGAGGCCTGTGTGCCTGAGCCCTGTACCTCCCAGGCCTGGGCCAGGCCCTCACTTCTCGCTGAGCTGTGGCCGCAGGGGGCTGAGTGGTGGCTGTGGGCAGAGCTGGTCCCCGCAGCTCTGGAGTCAAAGGGAACATTGTGGGGGCAGCTGGCGCAAGGCCACATGCCTGCCTAACCTGCGTGGGGAAGGAAAGGAAGCTCTTTTGCCTGTTTTCTCCTGGAGAGCTGGTTTTGTATTTTAAAAAGTATTGAAATATGTTAACATAGGAATACCATGTTGTTGTTGTTTTTTAAAACTTTGAGAATAACTGTATTTCTTAAACACAGGGAAATTCCTGTCGACCTGTCGGGAGACCTGGTGTCTCAGGAGAGGACCCAGCAGAGCCCTGTGTGTTCTTGTCTCCTGGCAGGCGAGGCCCCTGGTCAGCTCTAGACTTTTCTAACTTTGGCTCTTATTGTGTTTGATGAGACTGCTGTGCGGTGGGTCCTGGAGGGTGTCCTTCACTGGGCCGCCCTTGGCTGGGGGGCTCTCTTCACATTGGGTCCTCAGGCCGGGTGGTGGACCGCCCATCTGGGTAGGCTGCCTCTGGCCTCACCTGGTGCTGTGCCGACTCTGGCATCTGGCCCGGGGCCCTCAAATGACCTGCAGAGGTAGCGGCACTGCCTTGCAAGGGGGCCGAGGCCGAGGCCAGAGGAGGCTCAAGCCTAGGTGTTCGAGGCCAGCTGGGGAAACAGCAAGACCCCAGTGGGGCAGTGGGGGGTAAAGGAAAGAAAGGACGTGGGAAGAGACCAGTGACGCTTCCCTAGAGGCGGTGTGGCTTCAGTGGGGATCTGCTCTAACAGCTCTGCCCCTCCCCTGCAGGGTCTCAGCAGTCAGGTGTGCTGCCTCTAGGTGCTCTGTGACACCTGCTGTTGGGCCTTGGGACCAAGGGGCCTGCTCCTTCAGAGCTGCCTAGAAAAGGCCTTGGGTGCTGGAAACACAGATTTTTCCTATGGCTCCTGCTGCTCCTCGCAGAGCGACTGGGGGCTGCAGGGTCTTGGTGGGAAGCCCACTTGGCCCCGGTTCAGCTCTGCGTCTGACTGCTAGATGCTGCAGGATCTGTCCTCTGCAGATCTATGTTCCCTTGTTCTGCGGTCTGGTCACCAGCTGGGGGGCTTAGGAGGATCACGCACCTGATCGCTCCTGATTGACTTAAAGATACTAAAGGAGGAGGGGATGCTCTTGTGCCAGACTGCCATCCAGAATACAGGCTCTTCGGGTCCACTGCTGGCAGGGTCTGGGACACTGTGACAGGGGGCTTCAGGGATTACTGGGAGGCAGCCTCCTCAGTGTGTGTGACTCAGGTCCTGTGGCTCCCTCTTGGTGGGGTGTAGGGAGTGTCCTGCAGTAGCCCCAGGTGGTCTTGCCCAGTGATTTGCTCAGGGGGGTTGGACCGGGCTGTCAGGTTTCACTGTAGCTCAGTCAAGAGTCTCTCCCCCCACATACTCCAGGATTCAGTGCAGTGGCCGGGGTCTCCTGCTGTTTCCAGTCCACTGCACACAGGGTCAGGAAGGATGTGGTTTGCTGTGCCTGGCAAGGGCCCCCTTGCGCTGCAGGGTTTGGTGCTCCTGAGGTGGAAAGGAACATGCCCTCATTGGGAGGGACCCTGCTGGCCAGATGCAGCAGCTGTGGTCATGCTGTTCTGTCCAGCAGGACACCCTGAACAGAACAGGGTTCTGCCTGAGCCAGCTCCATCTCCCCCAGCAACCCAGCCTGTCGCGGGGGGAGGGGGGACACTTCAAGCTGGGCCCAGGTGCCAGTCGCCTTGTGCCAGGCAGCCCCTTAGCAGTCACCAGCCTCCCCTGCTTCAGGACGCCTGTGGGGTAGAGGCTGGTGGGCTCTGGCGGGACCGCTGAGCACGAGCGGTGCGGCAGGCAGGGCTGTGTGCACGTGGCTCGCAGGGCCCGCGCCCCTCCCTCCGCGCTTTCCCGCGGCTTCTCCTGTCTGAGACACCACGCCGCCGCCCCTGGGCAGGCTGAGGAGAGCCCCCGTCATGCTGTCCTCCGCAGGCTGCTCCCAGGGCGCTGGGAAGGCATCCGCTCGACGTGGCCGGGACCCGCCGCACGAGGGCGCTCGCCAACCGCAGCAGGAAGGCCGCGGGCCGGGAGTCGCCCGCTGGGAAACTGCGCCGTCACGTGGGGCGTCGCTGCTGGTGCCCGGCCCAGGGCCCAGCCGCAGGAGGCCGCCCCTGAGGGTCAGACTCCTGCCTGCGCCTGGGTCCTGACTGCTCACCGCGGTTGGGAGGCAGGGTCTCGGCCACGTCCTCTTGGAGCAGGCGGATGCAGCCCTCGGCCAGTTGCCTTCTGGTCGCTGCCCTGCAGCGGACGGCCTGCGGAGCTGTGGGCTGTGGGGTATCCCTGCAGTGCTGCCCACCCCATCCCCTGAGTCCCACGGGAAGCCCTGTGCAGAGGCAGGAGGCACTGGGGACACCACAGCTGCTCTGCAGCTGCTCAGGGCCTTGCGGGGACCAGCAGCCTCCTGTTACTTTGGAATGTGATGCTCACTATTTGAGAGAACGGATGGGTCACTGCCCTGAGACTGGGAAGGCTGTGCCCTGTGGAGGTGGAGGTCAACCATAGTATTGCCCCTGTTCAGGGGAGTGTGGGAACGCTGGGGGAGGTGGCAGTGACACCCAGCCCCCACCCATATTAGTGTGTTCCTCCTGTGTGCCTGGGATGGGCCTGGGGACCTGCTCCCCTGGGGCCAGGCTCCCACCAGCCTCCCATGCCAGGAGTGGCCAGGAGGTGCAGGTGCATTCTGAACACGGCCAGAGGCTGGTCCTAGGCCCCTGTCCTCAACAGCATCAGGTGGCCCCTGAACTCTGGAGCGCCTCCCTCTGACTGAGGATGCCGGCCGTCCCTCCTGTGCCTCATGGTGTTCCTCTGTCGTCTTTGGAGGAACATCCATTGAGACTTGCTCATTTTTAATTAGGTTGCTTGTCTTTGTGTTGGTGCTGGTCACATGGATTCAGAAGGAATATTTAACTCCACAGTCCACCATTTATGTGGTGTTCATATCTGTACCAAGGCTCCACTAGTGGTGACTTCCTCAGGAACACCTGCAGTCTGCCTTTGCCCACAGGGACCTTGACCTGCTCATGTAGCTGTTCCCAACCTGTCACCTGGTTCACACTCCCCTGCTGAGCTTGACTGGTTACCCCTGCCTGCACTGATCTGGCCTGGCTCACCTCCTGGTCTCCCTCCTTACCAGGGCCCCGACCTGATCACCTGGCTGAGTAGCTCTCTCCCTCTCACCTTAGACTTTGATCCACACCACTTCTGGCACTGGAGCAGCTTCGGGGACTATGTGCAGTGTGTCCTGGCCTTCACTGGTGTGGCGGGCTACGTCACCTACCTGTCCATCGATTCGGCCCTGTTTGTGGAGACGCTGGGCTTCCTGGCAGTGTTGACCGAGGCCATGCTGGGTGTGCCGCAGCTGTACCGCAACTACTGCCACCGTTCCACAGAGGGCATGAGGTAGGGGCACGTGCATCGAACACAGGGCCCTGGGCCTCTCTGAGCAGGTATTTCAGGTGGCAGGGCTGGGGAAGTGATCGTCTGTCAGAGGATGAAGAGCTCTCCTGGGCTGTGGAGAGCTGGGGTGGCAGGTGACAGTGGCATGGGATGGGCAGGACAGACTCTGCCCACAGAGCAAGAAGGTGGTCAAGGCAGATGACCCTTAATGGCGTGTCCCCATGGGACCAGCATGCTTCCAGCTGCTGACTTTCAGGAGGAGGTGATGAAGCTATAGTCAGGCAGGGCCAGACTGCGGGCGCTGCCTGCACCTCCAGGACAAAGCCCTGTGTGACTGATGGACCCTGTGCGATAGTAGTATCAGGGGATATCTGGTGAGCACTGGGCGATCATCACAGGTTCACTGGGACCCTGGAATAAAATGGTTCGTAGCAAACATGTCAGCTGGCGGGGAGGGGCAAGGAGGCAGTTTGCTCAGTAGCTCAGCAGCCTGCTCTTCCTGGAGGGGCCCTGCCATGCTTTTCCCAGGACCCCACCCCCACACCTCCCCGAGGACCCCCACCCCATACCTCAGAAGACCCTGCCCACTCCTCACTGAAGACGCCCAGTCCCCAGCTCTCTGGGCCATCTCCCACCATCAGATCTATTTTATTTCTGAGAAAACAGAATTGGGAAGGGAACTGAGTACGCTCCCCAGGACGTGCAGGGGGTGGGTCTCAGAGGCTCCTTGCCGTTCCCTTCACAGAACTGGAGTTCCAGGTCTGAGGAGTGGCACAGGTGTGGGGTGGAAGTGGGGCACAAATGTAGGTGTGGGCGGGGGGTGCAGGTGTGCTCAGGGCCGAGGGGTGTTCAGTGCAGGCCTGGGCTCTGGCTGTGGAGGGCCAGGTGGGCCCATGTGAACATAGCGAGCCCAGACGCTGGGGTGGCTGGTTGCAGCAGGGCCCCGAGGCTTCCTCACCTATGGGGCTGGGACCAAGACCCGAAGCTCTGGTCAGGGGCGATGCTGCCCCCAGGAGCCAGATAAGAGAGAAGAGGGTGTGCAGGGTGGAATGCCTGCTCTGGGTGTGCACGGGGGGCTCATAGCAAGTGGCTGTGGAGTTGGGTCTGGGCTCAGCTCTCAGGGGCCCCACCTGTGTGTGCCTGGCTGCACCCCTGGGACATTGTGTAGAAGGCCTGGCAGCACTCAGCTTAGGACTTGCCCTGGATATGGCAGCCACGTGTGGAGGTTGGGAGCCCCATGCTCTCCCCTACTCCCTGGGGAGGATCTCATGGAGTAATCTCCCTGCCAGGAGCATGCAGGACTGGGCCTGGGCCTGGGCACTGCCCAGTGAGGCCCATTCAGGGGGCTGCACCCTTGGGCCAGTGTGCTGACTCCTTGGAGGAAGGTCTTTGTCCCATGTGGGCCATGTTGGGTACCTGGGGGGCTGCCTTCAGCAGGAGCAGAAGGTAGAAACCCTCCCCAAGTGCAAGTTTGCAGAGACCATCTGTCAGGACCACAGCCCAGGCCCCAACGCCAGCCCTTCCTGTGCACATGGCCTGGAAGGGGAGGCCCCAGTTCTTGTACTGTATTTCTCCTGAATCAGCATCAGCATGCACATTGGAGGGACGTAGATTCTCAGCCTGTGCTGGACCTCATCAGCAGGTGAGGGTAGGCACCTGGACATAGGGCCTAGGGTCAGACAGGGGCGTGTTCTCTCTCTGACACAGGAACAGAGACCACTGTTGCTGCTGCTCAGATGTGGTCCACCTTGGTTCTTGCCGAGGTCTTATGTCACCCAAAGGTAAATTCTGGCAGCTTTTCTTCTGAATCCAAGATGGTCCTGAGCCCCAGCATTGGGTGCCAGGGAGCTCCCCATTTCAGCAGAGGAAGGCAGGTGTGGCACTCCAGAGGGCAGTGTGCAGAGACTCCTGCCAGGCAGGGCATGGATCTCTTGCATGCACAGGCCCTAGCTCATCTGGGCTCCGTCACAGCAGTGCTGGAAGCTTCCCATGGTCCCAACTTCACCCTCCTGCTGTGTAGTCTCCTAGAGTCTCTGTGTGGTCCATAATCAGAGTAGGCTGGGCCTCATGGCCATGGCCTGTGGCCCACTCTGGGTTCTGCTGGGCTCCTGGATGCGCTCTGACAGGTCCTCTCTGTGCACCCCAGACACTCATTGAATTGCCTGCCCAAAAGCCTCAGGTTCCTGTGCACCCCACCCTGCTCCACATGGGGCAGTGTGGTGCCCACAGGTCTGGTGGGAGTTGTGGCCCACCAGGCCACTGTGGGAGGAGCTCCTGAGTGTGAGCTAGAGAGCACAGGCACTTTTAGCCTTGGGTGTACAGAAACGTGCTTAAACGTGCACATGTGAGCACTTTTGGATGCACAGACCAGTGCTTGGTGGCCAGCATTGTGGCAGTGTGGACTTTGGTCTTCTTTTCTGAGGGTCTCTTAGCACCACTGCTCTGGCCTAGGGAAGTGTGGAGGTCCTTGGGACCTGCATTGCAACCTCTGCCTCAAGTCACCTGAAGATCACTAGGATGCTTAAGAATGAAGAGGAGCCGGGCGCGGTGGCGCACGCCTGTAATCCCTGCACTTAGGGAGGCTGAGACAGAATCGCGAGTTCAAACCCAGCCTCAGCAATGACGAGGTGCTAAGCAACTCAGTGAGACCCTGTCTCTACATAAAACACGGAATAGAGCTGGGATGTGGCTCAGTGGTCGAGTGCCCCTGAGTTTAATCTCCAGTACCAAAAAAAAAAAAAGAATGAAGAGGGACTTTGAGTTCATGTTTGAGCTGACTAATTTGGGTGGCCTCAAGTAAGCAGCCTTGTTTGTAGGAGTGGCTTCCCACGGGACTTCTGGAAGGTCCTGCCTCATGGGAATCTGTGTTCAGATGGGTGTGCACACATGCCCACACACATGCACACGACATGCACCTAGACGCCCACGTGTACAGACGTGTGCACACGCGTACCCACATGTGCATGTGTAGGGACACGCGCGTATGGGCGTGCACCTGGGATCAGTTGTACTCACCTGCGCACACCTGCCCCACGCACACAAACTTGTCATACTTTGTCTATCATGGAGCAACTGCCAGAGGTGTTTTTGAATAATGGTTTCCCTTTTGAAAGGTATTAAGAGGTTGTGGGTTCAGTACTGATGATAGGAATTGATGAGCCTTTGAAGTGACCTTACTAATTAACACAGCAATCCTGAAAGGCAGATTTCATGGGGGATATTACTTGCATTCTTCCTCCAGTTTTTATGAGATTTGAAGACTGTTCCTTAACGAGCAGTTATTGGGGTGGGGGTGAGGTTTTGTAAGAGATAAAAGGGGGCTGAGCATTCAAGCCCTTCATCAGTGGAAGGGGCTGCTATTGGAGGATGGGTGGGGAGGCGTCCAGGCATCCGAGTGGAGAGCCTGGAGGCAGAGGTGTGGCAGGCTCCAGGGAGGTGCAGGTGCTGTTCTGGGGCAGGGTTCGAGTGACCATGGAGGCCATCTGAGGAGAGGGAGACCAGAGGCAGGCAGGTGCAAGCCACCCTCCATGGCTGTGCTGTTCGTCTGACCATGGCTGAGTCGGCAGGACTCTGGGCTCTCGCCATTGCTGGCTGTGTGCACTCAGAAGCTGGATTCCGGGTCTGGACCCACGCAGGCCTCACCTAGTCTCCAGAGCAGGCCACTTGGACCTGTGGCCTTGTCCTCCCAGGCCATGTC
The DNA here is from genome assembly GCA_028644305.1 of Xerus rutilus. NCBI lineage: Eukaryota > Metazoa > Chordata > Mammalia > Rodentia > Sciuridae > Xerus > Xerus rutilus. Next base: position 265,109 of record CM053412.1, read on the forward strand.
TTCCTCACCTCAGACCTCTGCCTAGCTCTTGGTGACAGCTGGGAGTGGAAGGTGCCTGTGATGACGCCCTTGCACAAAAGCCCGTGGCTGCCAGGAGGGCTGGGAAGCTCTAGAGCTGGCCTGTGCCAGGATCCAGTGCACCTCAGTGGCCTCAGAGGATCACTGTGTCCATGGGCTAGGTACCATCCTGTGCCTGCCCCTGCCAGCCCCTCCAGCCTGTGTCCTGACCGCAGCTCTGGAGTTGTGCAGTGGCCCTGTGTCCCTGTGCCAGCTCTTCTCGGGCAGCATGTCTTTGGGTCCTCTGAGGCCTAGGTGTATTGGTGTCACTGCTTGTGGCTGTGACATCTCCCTGTGCACACACCACGTGGCTCACCCACGCTGCAGTTCATAGGCACTCAGGTTGCTCAGCAGCTGCAGGCTCTTTTGAACAAAGCTGTCCTTGACGTCCATGTGCAGGTTTTCCGGCGGACGCAGGTTTTACCCTCTGAGCCAACAGCTGAGTGTGCAGTGGCCAGCTCATGTGGCTACCGATCTCCGGGGGAGCTGCCAACCTGTTTCTACAGTAGTCACCGTGGAAACACCTCATGTTCCTACCCCCTGTGGAGTGATGTCCCCACGCCCCCTCCAGCACTCGTCTGTGCTTCCGGCCACCATGGCAGGCATGAGGGGTGTCTCGTGGCTTTGATTTGCGTTTCCCTGGTGGCTGGTGACATGGAGCATCTCTTCATGTGCTTATGGGCGCTTCCTCTTTGGAGCGTGCTTATCCAGGCTCTCTCTGCCATTTTTAAGTTGGTTATGTGGTGGTTTTATTACTGAATTCTAAGAGACTTTAAAAATATATTCTAGGGCTGGGGATACAGCTCAGTTGGTAGAGTGCTAGCCTAGCATGCTCAAGGCCCTGAGTTCAATCCCCAGCACCGCCCCAAAAAATAAATAAATTCTAGATATTCAACCTTATCAAATGTATGATTTGCAAACATTTGCCCCCACCTGTGGGTGGTCTCACTTTCTTGTTGCTATCCTTTGCAGCAGATTTTAACCTGACCAGTGCAGTGTAGTGTGTCTTCTTTTTCTTTCTTTCTTTTTGGTACTGGGGATTTTTTTTGCACCCAGGGGTGCTTGACCACTGAGCCACATCCTCAGTCCTTTTTTGTACTTCACTTAGAGACACAGTCTTGAGGAGTTGCTTAGGGACTCTCTAAGTTTCTGAGGCTGGCTCTGGATTTGCAATCCTCCTGCCTCAGCCTCCTGAGCTGCTGGAATTACAAGCATGTACCAGCTGCCTGCTTTTTGTGTGTGTGTGTGTGGCACTGGGGATTGAACTCAGGGCCACTCGCCCACTGAGCCACTTCCCCAGCCCTATTTTGTGTTTTATGTAGAGACAGGCTCTCACTGAGTTGCTTAGCACCTTGCCGTTGCTGAGGCTGGCTTTGAACTCGCAATTCTCCTGTCTCAGCCTCCCAAAGTGCTGGGATTACAGGCGTGCGCCACCGCGCCCGACTTGCCTGCTTTTTTTTTTTTTTTTAATCTCACCTGAGAGAACTTTGCCTAACCCAAGATCACAGAGTGCCTCCAGGGGACATACTTTGGGTGGAGTTCAGTGGTGGGGGATCCCTGGTAAGTGGGAAGGGGGCCTGCCCCTGGTGGGCTGGGGCAGGATGGGTTGTGTGCCTGTGTGGGCCAGGGCTGGAGGCAGCTGAGCACTTATGGGAGTTGGCCTTTGTCTCCTGGGCCTGGGAAGCCATTCTCAGTGGCCACCTGGACAGGATCAGGTGAGGGGGATTTCAGGGGTGGTGATCTGGCAGCCAGTTGGGGGAAACCTGCTGGAGCCAATGGTGAGGTCATGGGAGGCCAGGAGGGGTGGCAGGGAGTCGCTGCCCCTGGGCCACCAGCCACCACAGGGAGCTGCAGGCACAAAGCCTGGGCCCCTGGAGGTGGCAATCGTTTCCCCACCTCCCTCAGTTTCCCTATGTGCCTCAGGCTGAGGACGGGTATCCTGCAGTATAGAGGCTCCTGGGTGGGATCTGGGCCAGATGAATGTCTGCTGTGTAGGGACAGAGGGAGTTGCTTGGGGTGGGGCTCGCCATCACGCTGAGGCAAAGCTTGGTGTGCACTGGGAACCCCCAGGCAGGCAGAAGTAGTGGACTTGCTCCTCGTTCTTGCAGATGGCGCTGGGGTAAAGGATCACAGAAAACCCAGCATGGGGAAGAAGGGAATTCATTGTCTCTGTCAGTAAATGCACTGAAATCCCAGAAGTTCAGTCAAATGCCCTGGGCCCCAAGCATGGTGGCTGTGGCTCCCAGTGAGCAAGTCCCTTGGGAGCCTGACCTGCTGCCCCAGCCCCTAGTCAGGTAGCTAGCATCAGGGCCTCTAGAGGCTGGGCTCGGATGCCAGCCCTGGCAATGGTTGGTCAGGAGGAGCTGTTGCCTGGGGGTGGGTGACGGAGATCCAGGCAGTGCCTGAGCCAGCCGTGGTGTCAAGCTCCAGAGCGTACCTGTGCATCTGGGGCTGCTCGGAGTGAGGACACCGGCAGCTGGCTGGGACAGGGACAGGTGGTCTTTGGGTCAGGGCTGCAGCTACACACCCTGCTCCCTGAACCTGCTTCCCGGGCTTTGGAGTTAGCCCCATGGGACCTCATCCCACTTACTGTGTGACACTGGAGCAGTTATTTAACCTCTCTGCTTAGAGGGGTCATGCAGGCCACCTCTTGGTGTTTTGGGGCTGGTGGGCGTACAGTCTGTATGTGCAGGAGGAGCAGGTGGCCTTTGCCATGGGCCTGTCTCAGTTCTTGCTGTTTGCCCAACGTGGTGCAAATCCAACCCAAGCCGTACCAGGTTCCAGTCTCAACAGGCCACAGCACATGTCCCATTCCCTGGGTCACCTCTGACTTCCCTCTGTGTCTCCACAGCCTCAAGATGGTGCTCATGTGGACAAGTGGGGACACCTTCAAGACAGCCTATTTCCTGCTCAACAGTGCGCCCCTGCAGTTCTCCGTCTGTGGCCTGCTACAGGTGCTGGTGGACCTGGCCATCCTGGGGCAGGCCTATGTCTTCGCCCGCCACCCCCAGAAGCCAGCACCTCATGCTGTGCATCCTGCCAGTGCCAAGGCCCTCTGAGGCACCCAGAGAGGACAAGACTGTGACCCTGGCTGTGTGCACTGACCACCCACCCACTGGCTCCCACATCAGGGAGGGTGGGCAGAGATGAAGTTCTGGTGCCAGGTTCTCCACCTGCCTGAGTGAGGGGTGGGTGCTTGGGGTAACTGGGACCAGGCCAGTTCTGGCGCTCCCCACGAGGACAGTGAGAGGGGTCTCACACCCTGGGCTCGCTCTCAGGCATGTCAAGTTGACAGGAAGTGTGTGTACCCCGTCTTCTCAGATGCACTGGCCTGACCTGAGAGGCTTGCAGTCGCGAAGGCGGGCTGTGGGCTCCGTGGCCAGCCTCCCTGGGTGAGCCTGGGAGAAGCCTGTGGCTGCCAGGACATGCAGGCCAGTGTGTGGGTCCTAGCTGCTGGTGGCCATCATCATGCTGCCCCTACCCACCAAATTGCCACTATTGCTGTGCCTGCCTGAGGGGGGCTGCTGGCCAGGGCTTCTGCCACGTTCCCCCTTTCCATTCAACACTGGTGGCCTATGCTTGGCAGCCTTGTGCTGACCTGGTCACTCTCAGCCCTGGATGCTTCTGTGGGTTCCCACAGGCAATGGCTTCCCTCTGCAGGGCAGAGGGGCCACCCCCGTGCATGGGTCACTGCAGGCTGTGGTCAGCGCTACACTCACGACAGCCCCTGGGGCACTGGCTGGCCTGCAAGGGGCAGAGCAGTCCCCGCCTGGCTTCCCTCAGCATTTGGGTCTGAGTGAGGTTCTTGCTTAGCTCTGTGGCTGTAGGATGCTTTGAAATTTTTATTTTTTAAAAATGAAGGGAGATGTCTGAAGTGGTAATTGCCTCCAAATTAAAATGTCACCGACCATGGGCTCGGTGGCTGCTCACTGAATGTACCTCAGCTGGTTCTGAGTCAAACTGTCTGTGGGTCCGCGTGGCCTAGGTGGGGCTGGCAAGGGGTGGGGGTTGGGCGGCCTTGGAGTGGAGCACTGTCCTGGTGCTGGGGGACTGTGCAGGCCTGGCTTTGGCGGCACCTGCCCATGGAGCCAGTGTTCCTGCCACATCTGCACAGTCACCTCCTTTTTTTTGTGGTGCTGGGGATTGAACCCAGGGCTGTGTGTATGCAAGGAAAGCCCTCTACCAACTGAGCTCTATTCCCAGCCCATTCACCTCGTGTTTTTTTTTTTTTAAATATTTTTTTAGTTGTAGATGGACACAATGTCTTTATTTTATTGCTTTGTATGTGGTGCTGAGGATCGAACCCAGGGCCTCACGCATGCGAGGCAAGCGCTCTACCGCTGAGCTACAACCCCAGCCCCCATTCACCTTGTTTTTGCTGACGTGAGCTGAGGCCTGTGCAGTGAGGAACCTCGTCCCCATAAGGTGGAGCACCTTGGTGGCTCTAGCTCTTGCAGTGAGGAGGCCGAGGTCTGGAAGCCCCACTTGGCCTCACAGACAGAGTGCTTGGCTTTCATCCAGATGGCCTAGCTGGGGCCCCTGCCACCTCTGTTCTGTGGCTGGCGGCCACCCTCCTCAGCAGCACAAGCAGGGGTGGGAACAGGTCCCAGCTGGGCTAGCGAGGTGGTGGAATAGCCACATTTCTCAGCTCAGCCATGTCACTGCTGTCCTGAAGGATTCTTGCCACCTTAAACAACAGGTGCACCGAGGAAGCAGTCATTCACCACTGCATCTTGCCAGAGGCCCAGGGCAGGTGTTTCCGGGATGGATTTCATCTGCATGTGAGGGAGGGGGCTGGCAGGAATCTAGGGAATTCACATCCCCTGAAAACAGGCAGGAGACAGGCCATGGCAACAGAACCAGCCCGGATCCCTCCTGTGAGAGGACAGCCTGTGTGGCAGCTTCAGCGCCCGGGGCCAGGGACCACAGCTCAGCAGCTGCTGTGTCCTCCTCCACCCATCGTTCTCTCAGGGCTGGCCAGCGTTCCCTCCGGGCTGGTGACTAGGTGGCCTCTGATGCTCCTAGCCTGGTCTTGGGTCTTCGATGCCTCTGGTCCTTCCCTACTTACCTGGCCTCCAAGGTATAACCTCCTGGGCTTATTTCTGGGGTCCTCATGGTGAAGGTCAGAGTGCCTGCGCAGTGGGGACTGTCCTGTTCCTGGGGGCGTGGAGGCTTAGTGGCAGGCCTCATGTGTGAGGCTGCCTGGGTCTGTGTGGGCGGATACCAGCCCTCTACCCCTGTCATCCTGAGCAAGTCACAGCTGTGCATGGGGCCCCCAAGTGTCAGGCACAAGGCAGGAGGCAGGTCTGAGCACAAGGGCCCTTGGGGCCTTCTGGCTCTCAGGTGGACTCACCTGTTGCCTCCATCTCCTGTCCTCACCATACCTGTGCCCCATGACATGTGGCCCAGTGGGGGAGGGGAACAGGAGCCTGCCTAGAGAGTGCAGAACGAGGGGCTCGGCACCCCCAGGTCCTTGCCATCCAGACTGGCCAGGTGGGCAGGTCTCAGGCCAGGGTGCTACATGTGGCTGGGCCCATGTTTCCCTGCAAAACAAGGGCATCTTTTCTACCCCAAGGAACTTGTGCAAGAAAGTGGGAACTCCCAAGGCCGACAGTGGGAGAGAGGGCTCTCCCGTGTTTGCTGGTTGCTTTGTCTGGTCTGCAGGAAGCCTGCTAGGTTGCTGGAAAGACCGTTATTTCAGTTTCCAGGGCCCGTGTCCTTGAATGGGGAACCCAGGTATTTGTGTGCATGCCAACACGTTGCTGGGGGCAAGAAGGGGGAAGATGGGGGTTGAGAGCCAAGGCCCACCCCATGCCAACCCTCAGAGCCCAGGTGCAAAAGGTCATCCCAGGCCACCCTGGCTCTGGGTGTGGTTCTGGCATCCTGAGACCAACCAGCCTGCCCTGGAGAGCAAGGGCATGTATGCCTGGGCTCTACTGTAGACCCAGGAGGTTGCACAGTGCAGGGACACTGGTGAGGTCAGAGACTCTGGAGGTTCCCACTCTTGCACCTGCCAATTCTCAGGAGATCCTTGGGCCCCAGGCTCTGGCTCTGGGCAGACCCACAGACCCAGGGACATTGCACCATGGAGCTCAGCTGGGAGCCTTGCAAGGGAGGCTGCACTTTTTATTGGGTTTCAGTAGAAATATCCAAGGGACCCAAAGGCCTCCACCCACCCCAGGGGCCCTGGGGGGAGGCCCTACTATCCGGGACCCTCTGTGTTCAGTATCTCAGGTGTGGTGGCCAACCTCATCAATGAAAAAGTAAAAAGTGGCATCTGGAGAGTTCTGTCCTATTCCCAGAGGGACCTGCCCATGCTTTTGTGGACAGGCTTCTCTGGCACCTGTGTCCCTGCAGGAGCCACTGGAGGAGCTCCTGTCTGTCTTGCCCCTACCTCCTCCTGTGCCAGGCCTTGAGAGTGGGGGGTGTTTTCTACTTGTGAGGCCTTGAGAAATGTTCCAGTCAGAGATATGCAGCCTTCTTGATAGAGGAGGCTCAGGCTGGAGGTTCAGGCCAGCGGAGGGTGGGGAATGGCGAGGTTAAAACCACATGCAAACCTGCTTTGCCACCTGCCAGGGGAGGCCCTGCCACTGAGGAACCAGTGTCAGGAAACGCAGGTCAGAGGTCAGTGCTGGGACCCCCCACCAAAGGCGGGTTACTCAGGGAGCAGCAGGGCCTGTGAGTGCCGGTGTCAAGCCTCTGACCTGTCTGTTGCTTGGCCGGTGACATGGACTGGCAGTGCTGGATGCCTGCTGAGGGTCTCTCCCATGGTGCACTGCCACTGTGGGTGACCAGGCAGCAGCACAGACTTCTGTCCCCAGCTGCCCCACTCCTCCCTGGGCTGCCCTGACTGAGAGGTCAGGGTCAGGCCCAGGCCCAGGCCCGTGTGGCTTGGCATTTGCACCAGGTGTGGAATTTCTGGGACCCAGTGGATTTGTTCAGTTAGCTACAGAAAATTTAAAACTGGAGGGAAAATATGAGGACCAAGGCTGGTGCGTCCTCCAGGAGTCACTGGGAGCACGAAGCTTCCAGGCGCCAGGCCAGCTTCGGTGCACCAGACTAAGCGGCACTGGCGGGTCAGAGGCCCCTGCGCGGGCCTCCAGCGACCCGCACCTCCTGAAGCTCCAGAGCAGCGCCGCTCTGAGCCGGCCCTGATGGGCCCTGCGCACCCCTGGCGCCCTCGGGGCCCTGTGAGCTGTCCTCTGTGGCGCTGGCTGAGCGCGTGCTGTCCTCGCACAGGGCCGGCTCCGGGCTGGCGGCGCGCTGCTGCTGCTCCTTGAGCTCCGAGTAGGAGCGCGAGAAGGTGTGAAAGATGGAGGTAACTGGGAAGGCCATGAGCAGGATGCCGCTGAGGATGCTGCTCAGTGCCACCACCTGCCCAGGCAGGCTGCGCGGCACCATGTCACCATAGCCCACGGTGGTCATGGAGATGACCGCCCACCAGTAGCTGGCCGGCACGCTGGAGAAGTCGCGGCGTGCACCCAGCTCGCGTTCGGCCAGGTGCACGAGCGGCGCGAAGAGCGCCATGGCCACGCAGAGGAAGAGCAGCAGCAGCCCGAACTCGCGCGCGCAGCGGCGCACGGTGAGGCCCAGCGAGCGCAGCCCCAGCGAGTGGCGCGCTAGGCGCATCACGTAGAGCACGCGCAGCGCGCGCAGCAGCCGCAGCACCAGCCCCGCGCGCTCCAGCAGCTTGCTGCCCGCGGGCCCGGCCGCCAGGCCCACCAGCAGCGACACGTAGAAGGGCAGGATGGCCAAGATGTCGATGATGTTGAGCGGCCTCCGCAGGAAGGCGCACTTGCTCTCGGCCTGCAGGGAGCGCAGCAGGAACTCGAAGGAGAACCAGGCCACGCACACCGTCTCCAGCACGAAGAGGCTGCGGCACTTGGTGGAGCACTCGCCCTGAGGAGGAGAGGGACACACGGTTGGGGGAACACGCCGGCGCGGCCAGTGGAAAGTCATTTAAAACCCAAACCACTTAAAGCCTGGGAAATGGTGTCCAGCAGAGCCTACAGGAAAGAAAATCTCAGATTAACCGAACATTCCACCTTAAGGCAACCGGAAAAAGAAGGGTAAATAAAACCCACAAAAAGCAAAGAGGCCATGAAGATAAGCGCTGGGATTCGCCGACGAACGGATGGAACGGGAGACTCTCACGCTAAGTGAACTAGAACAGTCCCCCAAACCTGAAAGCCAAAATTCTCTCTGATAGGTGGATGCTGGCTCACAATGGGGCAGAGGTCACCAGATTGGACAGGGCGGAGTGGGGGGAAGGGAGGGAGGGGGACAGGAAACTCCTGCGTTCATACATGAACACAGCCAGTGTGACTCCTGGTCATGTTCAACCACGAGAATGGGAAGTTACACTCATGTACGTATGATACGTCACAGTGCTTTCTACTGTGTACCTGAAAAGAACAAATACGAAAAAAAGTTAAAAAAATTAGTGCTGATTCTTTGAAGAGATCAACTAAAGTCTCGCATTTCTAGCTAGTGTGGGGGGGGGAGGCGACTCAAACTCCTGGAATCAGAATGAAAGAGGGGACATTGTTACCACACGGACAGGAGTGGAAGGACCACAAGCAACACTGTGAGATCGGGGCCTGCCAGCTGGGTAAATTCTAGAAATGAGTAAATTCTAGAAAGGTGAACCACAAAAATGGCCTAGAAGGAAGCAGGCAGGGAGACTGCATCAGCAGTGGCGGGGGAGGGTGGCGCAGGCCCAGAGGGCTCCACTGCTGAGCTCCACCAACTCAAAGTGCTGAAACCAAGTCTTCCCGGATGCACTGAAGTGGAGCGGGAGGCAGGGGTGTGCAGGCTCACATCCTGTCCTGAATTTAACAATACAAAACCCAAATCAGCTGAGCTCAGCAGGTGAAAAGAATCAGACTTGATGGACAGATGGGCTCATCCCAGGAAAGGGAGGTTGGCCCAGCATCACAAAAACGCTGGGGACAGAATCTGACCAAAGGCCAACATCCCACCCACGACAGGGCTCACGGCTCCTCATGCACTGAGCGACCTTGCATGGAAAACCTCAGCAGTGACCTCTGGGTCCCAATCCTGTCCTGCAGGGAGACCCCCACAGCAGCCTGCTCTGGTTGGCTCGGTGCCATGAGCATCCGGAGACAGAAACCTTGCAAGGCTGATGATGGTGGTGAAGTTACCCCAAGCAGAGGGTGGCAAAGCCCCCAAGCATTCCATCATTATCAAGACCTCAGCTCAGGTTGGGTCTGACGCCCCCAGTGGACACCAGGTCTGGGCTCAGCAACCAGTATTTGTGTCTTGAGACAGAACCTGTGTGGCTTAGAATTCCTGGGCTCAAGCCATCCTCCTGCGTTAGCCTCTCGGGTGGCTGGGACTGCAGGCACATGCCACCTCACCCAGCTCTGCTTTCAAACCACAAGCATGTGTCCTAGGAGTTCCAACCATTGTGGACCTGGGACAGGGAGGAGTCATCCTGTGTATTCAGGCCCAGGTGCTGATGGATCACCTAATCTGCAAGAGGCCCAGAGCAAACCAGGCTCCCACAAACCTCTCTGTGCTCCAATTAGCACATTCTGAGCCAGCCATGGGCCAGCTCAGGGCCATGTGTATATGGTGGTCAGCCTCTGCCACGCCCTGTGGTGGCAGGCTACAGGTTGATCACATCCAGCCAGGCTGGAACTGTTCCCTGCTGGGCTGAGGAGGGGTGGGGCAGCACTCTTGCTTGTAGAACCCCCCTCTGGCCAAGTCCTATGACCATGGATGGGCTTCTGGTGAGTCTGTGGGCGTCTGGAGTTACCACACCCAGGCATCTGGGGCTCGAGGCCGAGGGAAATAATGCATGTGAAGCCCTGACAGACATTCTGCAGATGAGTGCACCTGCACGCTTCAGCACCCACCTCTGCACCTCCTGGGCAGCTCGCACGGGCTCTGAGCCCACTCCTGGGACACTGCCCTAAAGCCTTCCTGGGAACCATGGCTGGCCCCACTCTGGCCCACGGTGGTGGGGAAAGGACAAGCCCTGTGTCCCTGGGATGTCTGGGGACCTCAGGGCAGCAGGCACTGAGTCCCCACTGGTCACCCTCAGCTGTGCATGAGAAGGCACCAGGGTGACCTGCACAGCCACCTGAACCATGAGGCTGGAGAGACCACGGGTGGAGCAGGTGGCACAGACCCTCGACGGGTGATTAGCCAGGGGAGATGGTTTCAGAATGTCCGCCATGAAAGCAGACCCTGATTCCTCAGGATCTGATGGGGCTGTGCGGCTTGGCCTGGCCTGGCAGGCAGGGCTTCCCCCCCTGGCCTGTCTATGACTGGCCTCTGCCTAGTGCTGACCCTGGGGTTTCCTTTAGTCAGTCTGCAGGCTGCGGCTACCCAGGGAGTCTGTGTGGCTGAGCTGAGGGTGCGTGGGCGGGGCACCTCTGCCGCCCTGCGTGTCCCAGACTGGCACACATCTCAGCCTCTCCAATGACATCTCCTGCAGTTAAAAAAAACACAAAACCAAACCTGCTGGGAACGGCCTGTGAGCACTGGAGCTCCCCTGGAGCTGCCTGGAAGTGGGACTGCTGGTCATGGGAGACATTCCATGCTCATGACCAACTGCTGGTACTCCCCTAATCTAGAGCAGACAAGGGCCACCAGTCCCAGGCCCAGGTCATGCAGGTGGGGCTCAGAGTGCATTCATACAAACTTGGCACAAGTACATTTTAAAAGCCTTCAAAGATTGTGTCCTCTGAGAATTGCTTCAGAAAATGGATCCTCAGGGACTATCACAAATGGGCCCAAAGAGGGCATCCCTGTCTTGTTCCAGATTTTAGAGGGAATGCTTCCAATTTTTCACCAATCAGGATGATGTTGGCCTTGGGCTTGGCATTAGGTAGCTTTACGATGTTGAGGTACGTTCCTGCTTTCCCTAGTTGTTCTAGTGTTTTGAACATGAAGAGGTGCTATATTTTGTCAAATGCTTTCTCAGCATCTATTGAGATAATCATATGATTCTTGTCTTTAAGTCTATTGATGTGATGAATTACGTTGATTGATTTTTGTATGTTGAACCAACCTTGCATCTCTGGAATGAACCCCACTTGATCATTATGCACTATTTTTAATCTGTTTTTGTATGCGATTTGCCAGAATTTTATTGAGAATTTTTGCATCTATGTTCACCAGCAATATTGGCCTAAAGTTTTTTTTTCCTTGATGTGTCTTTGTCTGGTTTTGGTATTAGGGGATACTAGCTTCATAGAATGAGTTTGGAATGATTCCCTCCTTTTCTATCTCATGAAATAATGTGAGTGGTATTGGTATTAATTCTTCTCTTAAGGTCTTGTAGAACTCAGCTGAGAATCTGTCTGGTCCTCAGCTTTTCTTGGTTGGTAAGCTTTTGATGGCATCTTCTATTTCCTTGCTTAAAATCCATCTGTTTAAGTTGTGTATGTCCTCCTGGTTCAATTTGGGCAGATCATATGCCTTTAGAAATTTGTTGGTGTCTTTGGGATTTTCTATTTTACTGGAGTATAAATTTTCAAAATAGTTTCTAATTATCTTCTGTATTTCACTAATGTCTGTTGTGATAGTTCCTTTTTCATCATGAATTTTAGTAAGACTTAAGCAAAGGAGTGTGCACATGTGGACACAGCTCAGTGGTTCTGATAAGTACAGACCTGTCGCCACCAGGAGGGGGTTTTCACCAACCCCATGTCCCTGGTGCTCTTGCCCAGCTATGTGGCTCGCCTGCTGTTCCAGAAGGTTCTGTATGTTGATGCAGTTGCAGCCTTGGGTCTGGCTTCCCGCCGAGGGGGTCTGAGCTTCACTCCTCTTGTGCTGTGGATGGAACCCAGGGCCTGCAGTATGTGGGGAGGTGCTCCCCAAGCCCTGCATCCCAGCCCAGGAGTCTTTGTTGTTGCTGGTGATTTCGGCACTGGGGATTGAAGCCAGGAGCACTTGACTAATGCACTAATGCACTACGCCCTCAGCCCTTTTTATTTATTTATTTTTTGGTACTGGGGATTGAACTCAGGGGCACTCGACCACTGAGCCACATCCCCAGCCCTATTTTGTGTCTTATGTAGAGACAGGGTCTCACTGAGTTGCTTAGCACCTCGCCATTGCTGAGGCTGGCTTTGAACTCACGAGTCTACTGTCTCAGCCTCCCAAAGTGCTGGGATTACAGGTGTGCACCACCGCACCCTTTTTATTTTTACTTTGAGATGGGGTCTCACTAGGTTGCCTCCGCAGTCGCTGGGATGAAGTCGCCTGTGGCCGGCAGGGTTCCTGCTTCTTAGGCACTGTCTCTCCCTTTTCACCCCACCTGCTACTGAAGCACACACTCCAGAGGCTCCAAGAGGAGGTGCATGGACTTCTTTGTGAATCTGGAAATGCTTTCCTTCTGCCTTCATGGTGGCTGCAAGTTTCACTTGGTGTACAACTGCAGGTGGACAGCTATCGGCACCCAGAATGCCAAAGGCAGGTGTTGTCCATTGGGTCAGCTCTCAGCGCTGCTGCTGAGGTGAGCATCACACAGAAAACACGGAAGCTGGTGTGTGGCTGTGTGTGCCCCACAAGCTGAGTGACCAAGTGACCAGCACAAAGATCAGAGAGGAACCCGGCCAGCACCCTTACCCAGTCCCCACGATCCTGGGCCTGGAGGCTGTTCCGCCTGCTCAATGCCAGGTGGGACCACCTTTCTTCCCTCTCCCCATGGAAGCCTTTAAAAGACTCAGGCTTTCCTGCAGATTTAGGGTGAGGGGTGCCAAGCACTTCTGCTCAGTGTGGGGCGACTAGGGGCTGGTGCTCTGAGGTGCCTGCCTGCCAGGGAGTGCCCACCTGCCGGCTCCCCTTCCTTCCTCTCCATCTCCAGCTGCGCCTCTCAGGTGAGGATCCTTCCACTCCCACAGCCCTGGCCTCCCCGCGCGCAGGCCGATCACAGTCCTTGCAGCTCAGCGTCTGCCGCAGTGTGAGCCCCACAGGCTTCGGGCTCATCTCTCTTTGCTGTGGCCTTTCTTTCAGGCATGAGCTTCTGATGTGGATGGGCTTGCTGGATGCGGGGCCTCACAGGGACAGTGCCAGCTGACCATGCTGCCCTCTGACCTGGCCGGTTCCTGACAAGGGCCCTTGGGCTCCTGCTGGGCTTGGTGGGGTGGGCTCTGGTCCTTGTCCAGTGCCTGCTGTGGTCCTGCACACCACAGCCAGGGCTGAGGGCCCTGCAAATGAACCTGCAGGGTGTGGGCAGCACTGGGTCACCTCATCGTGGCCACCCCCATTCTCAGTGTCCCTCAGCACCTCTGCACGCCACGCCTCGCTGCCTTCCTTTGCACGATGTGCTGGACACGCTGCCTGTTCCCTCTCACCTGCACTGACCTCACCGAGCACGCTGAGCTCCCCGCATGGTCTTCGTAGTAGGGTTGAAAGAGCAGAAGAGAGGAGATGTGGCAGTCCGTCACTTAACTGAACATCCAGGTATTAACCATTTTATTTCTTTTTACAAAGAGACCCAGGAACTTCAATGTTTAGTATTAAAGGGAAGCTTGCTGAATAAATTATGGTTTTACCAGAACAATGCAGCTGTGACCAAGGCCACCAGGCGTCAACGTTCCCATGTAAATGAGCACCGGTTGCCAGGATGGCCGGCAGAGCTCAGCTTAAGTGTCATGAGAGGCTGGGGCGTGGCTCAGTGGTACAGTGCTTGCCTGGTGCATGCCAGGCCCTGGGTTCCGTGCCCAGGGCATCCATTTCTTGCCCACGTGGGCAGAAGAGAAGCAGGGAGACCACCTCACTACCTCGGCAGAGTCCTCTGTGTACAGTGGGACTAGGGGGTCCCAGCTTCCTTCTCGGCCACTTACACATTCTCCAGCACACCCTGGTGCACAGCAGAGCTGACACCAGAAACCCGTGTGCACAGTGGGCCCCTCGTGCCATGCTCTCTGCCAGGCTGCTGTGCTACGGGCAGACTGCTAGGAGGGTGCTGGCAGAGCAGGTGGCTGGACGCCTGGAGGAAGAGGGGGACAGAGGGCAGACTAGGAACCACAGCAACCCCACTGTTGGAAAGCTGACCTGAAGGAGCTGGCCCCGTGTGTTCTCTGGTGAAAATGAACAGAGGCTGGCTGGTTCCCTAAAGGTGGGGATCTGCAGCTTAGCAGCAGGATGCTGCACCCCTGCCCCAGGGCTCAGGGTGCTTCAGTGAGGGGCTGCTGCACCCCAGCCTGTCCCGCCTGTCAGGCCTTCAGCAGCAGCAGCTTGCAGAGGAGCCCTGCCACACCCTGCGTCTCTCCACAGGCACGTGCGGGAACAAGGAGAAAGACCCACGGCAAGGGTCAGAGCGGCGGGCAGCTGCTTCACAGAGCCCCCAGGCCCGCACCTTCTCTGGTGGGCGCAGAGTGTGCTTGGTGTGCGACTGAACCCTTACACTGTCCACGGCCCTCTGAAAGCACCTGTGTGTTTTCTGGACACTTCCTCCCGGCACTTCACGTCCTGCCATCTGCCTTCTGGACGGGGACCGTGGTCCTGAGCTCTGTGCTGCTCCCACGCTGGACACCAGATGTGCCTCTCTTTCCTAGTGACTGTGCGGATTCCTCTTTACCTCCCATAAGCACCGGAAAGAAAATATTCAACTTATTTTACTATGAATTTATAACAATTCAGCTTTGAACTGAATAGGTTTATTTTTATTTTTATTTTTTAAATGTTTATTTTTTAGTTGTAGGTGAACACAATAGCTTTATTTTATTTTTATGTGGTGCTGAGGATCGAACCCAGTGCCTCCCGCATGCTAGGCGAGCACGCTACCACTGCGCCACAACCCCAGCCCATATTTTTTAAAAATTATTGCTCTAGTCAGATTTGGTGTTGCAGAGAAGCAGCAGAGGAGCCGCCAATCTACTCAGGAGAACCGACTGGCTAAAAATAGCACAACAGCCGTTCACGCAGAAATAAGGAGCCACTCGTTTCAAACTATCATGCGCAGGCAGCTTGTCAACCCCTCTTCCTGCTAGCGCTGGCCCGGGCACCCTGCGCTGGCCACGCGGAGACGAAGTTCATGAGGAGCATTCTAGGCTCTGGCCTCCCTGACTGAGCCCAGCCGGCCCCTGAAGGCCCTGCCTTGAGCTGCGGTTCCTACTGTGGGATGCTCTGAATCAGCAGAGTACCAGCTGGCAACCGTGGCTAGTGACCGCCGGCCACAGGAGCCACAGGAGCAAGCTGTGGTGCCTGGGGCTCTCCGGCACCCACTCCCTCACTCAGAGGCCTCCCAGGAGGTGCAGACAGTGAGGCCTCCTGTGAGTGTGGACAGGGCACCCCCCACAGGGCTCCAGGTCACCCATCAATTTCCTCTGCATCCAACAATGGCCCAGAATCCCAAGCCACTGTTCTCCACCTGCTGCTGACCACAGCTGTTTCTGGGGGCCTTGCGCCTGGCTCCTCCTCCACCCTGGCTCCATGCCCAGCTCAGACCCTGAGCTCTTGGTTTACAGAGGCGGGCCTGTCTGAACTAGACTACCATCACTAGAGACTACAGGCTGGACGGAAAGTGTGTTCTAATTTTACCTGGTACAAAGGCGTCAGGACCCAACCTGGACAGGAGATGCAGCTATTTCTCCAGCTCAGCTCCCAGAAGAAACCTCCTGCCTGGATGCAACTCATGGCTCTGGAGAGGCACAACCACGAAGAGCCTGCACCCAGGCCATGCACGGGGTGTGGGCAGGAGCCGGTCTCAAGGCATATGCCTCCTCCACCACCTGCCGTGGGCCCGCAGCTGCGCCGTGCAGGGAAGGTGCTGGCTCCTCCGGGCAGGGCTCCCTGGCTCTTCCAGCCTCCCCAGACGTCAGCCCTGTGCCACAGGTGCTGCAAGTCTGCTCCTAGATCACAGTTAACTGCTTAAGTCTGGGGGAGGGCTTTCACCAGTTTTTAATTTTTGTGTTGTTAAATATTTTCCTATGTGGTTTCTGGCTTTCTTACCAAATCTAAAAAGATTTCTCCCACATCCAAGAGGGAAAATATATTCACCTACATTTTCTTTCTCTAACTATACAGACTTAGTTTTTCCAGCCTCCCAGGGCTCTGAAACCTATCTCCATGCTACCCAGCACCGCCCCTGGGGCTGACCACCGTCTGGCTGACTGGCGAAGGCGTCATCTGCATGCTAAGTGCCCCCACACACTGTATTTGGATGTCTGCTTATTTTTATTTGAGACAGGGTCTATGTTGCCCAGACTGGCCTCGAACTCTTGGGCTCCAGTGATCCTCCTGCCTCAGCCTCTAGAGTAGCTGGGAGCATGGGTCCACACCACTGCGCCCAGCCGTCTGCTATCTGTGTACTGCCAGGGTGAGCAGCTTCTGTCCTTGCTGACCAAGTTGTTCAGTTTTGCTTACAACGTGCTGCAATATCCATGGTTACTAAGTATACATTTCATCTTGCTTACAGCACACTCCAGCATGGGTCCTTACTAAGTCCACACTGTTTGATTCCACTTACACTGTTTCGATATCTAATGAGAGGCAGATTACTGCTGTAACGTCCCCAGGAAACCCTGACTTCCTATGTCAGAGAAGCAGAGCAGGGACCTTCCCTGGTGGCTTCCTGGGCAGATGGCTGTGCTGCCTTCCCCACCTGCCCCTCTCCGTGAAGCTCTTGTGAAGAGGGATCGGGGTGGCCAGGATGGGCCCATCCTGTCGGCTCTCAGGACCGCGTCTGCCCTGCTTTGCCCTTTGCAGCTGCTGGCACCAGACAGCTATGTGCTACTAAGAGCTTCCCAGAATAAGTGGAAATTAAGGATTTCTCCAAGTGTGTATGATTCCATTGCCTCCTAGCACTTCCCTAAATAAGACTGAATTATTTTGACAGATAAGCTGCATTTCTAAGGGAACTGAATCCACCCAAGCATAAATTCATCAGGCAATACCGGCGGTGAGGACCGACTCCAGCGGCTGGAGCTGAGGGTCCAAGCTCTGCTTCTTAGTTCACAGCTCGGCCTCTCCTCCTCGCTAGGGGCTCGAGGAGCACCAGCAGGGCTCAGCCAGGGCTTGCTCACAGTGGGCTGCTCAGGGAGTCAAAATAGCCCACACTGGCCTTAGGAACTCCTGTCAATGAAGCAGGAGAGGCCCCAGGGCCTGCCTGGTCAGGACAGCCCTTCCGTGCAGGTGTGTGGGGCTGAAGCCCTGGGCCAAGCAGCAACCCAGGGTCTAGGACCTGGGTCAAGGTGAGATGGCAGACACCTTTCCTCAGCATTGTCATAGCCACATGCACCTGCAGGGAGGCAGAGGGGCCATCCCGGTGTGCCCTTGGCCTATGAGGTGGAGCCCCCGCCAGTGCATCCGATTAGCTCTCCTGCATTTCTGTGGACAGCAAATCTGCTCGGCATGGAGAAGCTGCGGGCCCAGAGGCAAGAGGCCCTGCCCGTGGTGGAAGCCCTTGCATGCTGCTCCAGCCACACGGCCCAGTTGCATGTTCCTTGGAGAAAGGGGAAAGTCATGACGTGGAGGCAGGAGGTTTGGAAGTTCAAGGCCATCCTGGGCAACCTAGTGAGACTGCCTCAAAATGAACAACAGAAAGCTCCAGGGATGTGGCTCAGCAGCCCAGGGCCCCTGGGTTCAGTCCCCAGTACCAAAAAAGAGGGTAAGACAAGTCCCCAGTTCTCATGCTCCATTCAAGTGAATCCCTTTGAGGAATCTGCATGTGACTGGTGAGGAAACTGAGCTCCAAGGAGAAGTGACTGTCTTGGGGTCTGGCAGCAGTCAGAACACGCACCCAAGAACCAGTGCCCAATTTTGCCTCTTATGGTGACAGAAGAGAGACCAAAAATCTTGGATAGATTATGGAGAAAAGAATCTGTGGCTTCTATTCTAGGCATTTGAATACATTTTCCCCCCAGACTAAAGCAAAAACCAGAAACAAATCTCCTAGCTTTTTCTTGCCAGATCTGCGCAGGAAGCAGAGGGAACAAACCCAGAGCTTCCTCTTACCCTGCTCTGAGTAACCCTGCCAGCTCCAGCTGTTGCCCTGCCTCCAAGAGCCCACACGGCCTCCCACAAAAGCAGGCAGCGATCCCGGATGTGGGCACTAGCTGTCTGTGCCTCCCACGTCCATCTGGGCAGCGTGGTACTCTGGCCGCTCAGGGGTGTGGGAAGCACTAGGGACTCCTATGGGGGATGGGCCAGCTGCACAGGAGGAGAGCTGCAGAGGAGCAGGATGGCCGAGCTCTGGCCATGCGCTCACCCCACTTCGCAGCACCCTGAGGAATGGTTCACACTTCAGAGAAGAGGAAGGTGGGTGACCAGATCTGAACCCTGAGGCCCTCCAGGATGTGCTGTGAAGGCTCAATCACAGCCGTGCAGCTGGTTTACTGATCCCTGGGGCAGGTCTTTGCAAACAGGAAGATAAACCAACCCAACCCATTACCAGTGAGACAGGACCAGAGCCTGCAGCTGACTGTGCTGACCAGGCAGGCCTGCAGTGCTCTGAGCTCTGGCCAGCACGGCTGGTGCCCTCCACCATCTGTGCTCCAGCAGCCCGAGATGGTCCGAGGGGGCTGGGTGCTGGGCGGCAGTCTGGGGACACTGCTGTGACAACCAGTCCACCTCTCCCTCCTCGGTGCAAACACCACTTCCAGGGTTCCTGGGTCTGTGGCTCCTGAGAGGTGGCTCCACCCAGGAGTGCACACACTCTTGCCAACAGACCCTGAGGCACCTATGTGTGGCCACGGGCTGCCCCCCCACTAGGTTTTGTTCCCATGCCTGGGAAGGACAGCTGGGAGCCTGTGGGAGAGACCGTGCTGACCATACTGCCCACCTGCACTCTGGGTGCAAGAAGGAGCCTCATCCTGTGGGGACCTGAATGCAGCTCTGCCATTCAAGTGTGAAGCATTCCTCAGCCCTAGCACAAGTGCCACCACGCAGTGGCTGCCACCCCACGGCTGTCACCCCACAGCTGTCACTGTACCATGGCCACATCTAGGCCCTGCTGTGGCTACACCACAGCTGTCACCCCATGGCCTGCACCATCATGGCTGTCACCAGGTCTGGGGATGGGAAAGCTCAGGCCATGATTCCCCCAGGAGCTCCTTGGCCTGCCTTTTCCAAACGAATCATTTTTGCCTTTCTTTCTTTCTTTCCTCCCTCCCTCCCTCCCTCCCTTCCTTCCTTCTTTCTTCTGTGCTGGGGATTGAACTTGGGCACTTGACCACTGAGCCACATCCCCAGTCCTATTTTGTGTTTTATGTAGAGACAGGGTCTCACTGAGTTGCTTAGTGCCTCGCCATTGCTGAGGCTGGCTTTGAACTGCGATTCTCCTGTCTCAGCCTCCCTAAGTGCTGGGATGACAGGCATGGCCACCACACCCGGCTTGCCTTTTTCTTTCTTTTCTTTGTTGGCACTGGGGATGAGCCCAGGGGTGCTGTATCAGTAAACTGCATCCTCAGCTCTTCACTTTACTTTGACACAGGGACTCACTAAATTGCTAGGCTGGCCTTGAACTTGTGATCCTCCTGCCTCTGAGCCATGGGGAATACCTGCCTGGCAGCAGATGGTCCCCCGCCTGCCAGTGTGCAGGCTCAGGACAGCTTACCATGAGGCTCAAGATGAGCCTTGGAGCAATCATGAAATTCATATGGAAAAATAAGAGACCGAGAATAGCCAAAGCGATTCTGAGCAAGAAGAGTGAAGCAGGAGGCATCACAATACCAGACCTTAAACTTTACTACAAAGCAGTAGTAACAAAAACGGCATGGTACTGGCACCAAAATAGGCAGATAGACCAATGGTATAGAATAGAAGACACAGAAAGTAATGCACATAAATACAACTATCTCATACTAGACAAAGGAGCCAAAAATATTCATTGGAGCAAAGATAGCCTTTTCAACAAATGGTGCTGGGAAAACTGGAAATGCATTTGCAGCAAAATGAAACTCAACCCCT
>CM053412.1:285555-312420 GCA_028644305.1 Xerus rutilus
GATGGTCTTTACTACCCCTGGCACATCTATGAAGACTCTAATGGTGTGACTTTATTTGGTTTGCAATCAGAGAAATGGAAAAACAAAAAAAAACAAAAAAAAAAAAAAAGATGAGCCTTGGAAGCTTCTTCCAGGCTTCAAGAGTCTGGTCAGGGCACCCACCGACCACAGGGGGCCTAGGATGACCAACGGGAGGAGCTGGGCAGCATGACTTCTGTTCTCTCAGGCCCAGCCTCGTGGGATGCAGTGAGCCAAGGCCCCCACCACATGGACCCACACTGGTGGGACAGAGGGTGCTGGGGCTCATGTGGTGGGAAATGAGTGGGCTGGGCCAAGGGATGCCCATTTGCTGGCCAGACTTTACCCTGGGCGCATCTGTGAGGTGCTTCTGGGAGTGACTGACACGGAGTCGGTGCACTGCATGGCGGATGGCCCGCCTAGCTCAGACACAACATGGCGCTTGCTCTAGGCTGAGGCTGATGAAACTGTGTGCCGTGTGCACCAGAAACAGCACCAGCTTGCAATGCCTCAGACACAGCCTCAGGGGGTCCACAAGCTGAACTCCCAGGCGTGAAATCCGTAACTAATCACATTGGCCTTCAGTTAATCATGCAAATTTAAAGGGAAAAATCGACCTACACAGCCAGATAGTCTGAACCTGAAAGGCAGCGAGAGACCCTGAGAAACACCCCTTCCTGCAAGCTGGCGGCCACAGGCTGCCCTTGCAGGCTGGGTGCACGGCCAGCAACACAGCTGCCACTGCACAGCAGGGGCTCTCAGCTCCCCGGCTGGAGTAAGAACCCCTGACCAATCTCTCCACGTGGTCATGCCGCACTGAGACCCCACCCTGCCCGAAGCCAGCACCTGGCACGTGCTGACCACCTGGAGTGCCTTGGACCTGCAGCAGTCTCAGCCACCTGGCCCCACCACAGACACTCCTTCCAGGTTGTTCTGTAGTCCTCAGGTCACTGCAATCAGGGCTTTTGTGGCACCTGTATGTTCATGTGACACCACTGTTGCGGTCTCCAAGCAACCTGAGCACCCCCATCGGCACTGGATGGCAGTATGGGGTGGGGGCAGAGAGACACTGTGTCCTCCGTCCAAAGTTCATGGAGGCTACCCAAGCCTGAGCCCTGCTTGGACAGCAGGCTGGTCCAGGTGCAGCCTGGGTGCAGCCCCAGAGCACATGATACAGGGGACACGCCAGCAGGATGGGGATGACCCAGCAGATGGCCCCTCTTCTAGACCCTCCGGCACAGACATCCCAGAGGGAAGGATCTGACCTGCATCATGAAAGCTGGTCTTCAGGGCTCAGGTGTGAGGACAGAGGTGAGCCCCCTGCTGGGGGGTCTCAGATCTCGTAAGTAGGCAGGACTGTCTACAAAGAACAGACCTGAGGCTGCTCAGTCTGAGATGATGGGCACAGGAGTGGGAACAAGAGCAGGGCCCCGGGAGAACTGCACAGCTGCTGCGCTGAATGGTGCGGGCTTGCAGGCGGCAGTGCATTTCCAACCCACAAGTCTCCCTCCAGTGCCCGCAGCCAGGCCATCATCACAGAGCAACACACGTCCCTCCCCCTGTGGGTGCCCAGGCCAGGCGCCAGGTGGCAAACGCATGCCGAGCTTCTCTGGAGCAGGCAGGCAAGTGGCTCCCGGGACAGGATGTGGGTTGAGCCCCAGCACTTGACCTAGAAGCCAGGGCAGCCACCAGAGGCCTCTGCATCCTCACACTGGAGTCCAGGGGGACATCACCTCACAAGGCAAAAGGGACTTGTGGGTGTAACCAAGTTAAGGGACCCAGGATGGAAGACTCCTGATCACCAGGTGGGCTCAGTGTAGTAAGGGCTGGTGTTAAGGGGCAGCTGGGGCCATTCAGAACAGGAGACAGGTGGAATTGGAGGCCAGGGATGTGTATTGGTGATGGAAGCGGCTGCGAGGACGTGGCTTCTTCACGGCCTGCAGGAGGAACCGCCCCGCTTCACCTGGGCTTCTAGCCCATGTGAACATATTTTGGACTTTCACCCACAAGGACTGTACCAGAACAAATCTGCCTTGTTTTAAGTCAGACAGGCTGTGGTGTTCGCTTCGGGGTTCTGGAAGGAAGGCGGTGATCCCAGATGGGTTCCTAGCAGGCGCTGTTGACGGTGCGCATTTGTTACTGTCCCTACTTGCCAGGCCCAGCTGACTAACATCCTCATTCTAGGAGGGTGTGGGACCTGCAGCCCCGCCCACATACCTGCAGCTTCCCACACCCTTAAGACATGTTCTCAGAAGTGTCTTGTCACAGCTCTTGACCATCAGCAAACAGCTTCCCAAGAGCCCATGTTGGCCTGCACCTGCAGAAGCACGGACGCCTCTCTCCATCCCTCCCACCCTGGAGGCTTCACTCTTCCGTTTCTTGTTTTTTGTACTGGAGATTGAACTCAGGGGCACTCGACCACTGAGCCACACCCCCAGCCCTATTTTGTGTTTATGTAGAGATAGGGTCTCACTGAGTTGCTTAGCGCCTCACCCTTGCTGAGGCTGGCTTTGAACTTGCAATCCTCCTGCCTCAGCCTCCCTAAGTGCTGGGATTACAGGCATGCGCCACTGTGCCTGGCTCACTCTTGAATTTGATAACTGAGTTAGGAAGATAGTGCTGGGAGTGTGAAGAGGTATGACAGGGACCAGAGGTGCCCTGTAGCGGATCTGCAGTCAGGGCTGCTCAGATCCTTTGCTGGCCCAGGCAGCCCTGACTGCTCCTGCTCCCTGGTCTTATGTAAGTGATTTCCCCCTTCTGAATACTGCACTAATTGCTACTTAGAAATACAAACACACCAGTATCTTTTTAGAAGCAGAATTAGCAACTGAGGCCTGGTTGAGATGGCTGGGATGACAGCTCTGTTGTGGGAGCTTCATCAACGAAACAGGTCGACCAATGTCCAAAATTCACATGCACACTTAACCTGCAGTCAGGCTGACAGGCTCCTACGCAGTTCAGCTCCTCCTGCTTCTCTGAATGAGTTGACCCCTGGAGGGCTCCAGGCAACCCCCCCTGGACACCCAAAGGGCTCTGAGCATCTGACCAGAGGGTGGAAGGTCAGGAGCCTCTGCAGGCATGGGACACTGTGAGGAGGGGCTGGCCGTCCCCTCTCCACTACACCTGACATGTCAGACGACACAAACGCCTGCCCTGGTGCACGGCCCCCACACCGCATTTCCAGGGTGCTTCATGATGCACACTGCGTGCAGGTGCAGGCCAGCCATCTTTCCTCGCCCCTTGCCTTGGCACGGGAACTTAGTCTGACCCACAAATGACACAGACTCTCATGTGCTGGAATTCCCTCATTGGTCAACAAGCCAGAGAGAAGGGGGCAGGAAGCTACTGTGATGGGATGGGGTCCCCCAGCTCTACAAAGCTAACCTTGCCCTGGCCCTGCTGCTCTAGGAGAATGTAGGTCTTCTTCCTTTGGCCTGGGATGACCAAATTTGGGGTCAAACTGCACAATTCTCTAGACCCTTAAAATACTTAATATTTTTAGCTTCCGGTAGTCCACACTGGCTGCGCTGTTGGAAAGACTCCGCAGAGAAGACGGAGCAGGCTGGGGACACATGCCGAAATTGACTCCAACCTAGAGCCCAGCCTCACTGGACCCAGTGGGTCAGGAGGGTCTGATGCCTGTGGCTCCACCCACCGCTGAGAAGGGTGTGCCCAACCAAGACCAGGACTCTGCCCACCCCAACCCCAGCATGCGCCCCACCCACGCTGTCCCGAGATTGGCAGGGCTGCCAGCGTCGCCCCCTCCCACGTCCCAGGCTTGGCCCAGCCAGCACTTCCACCGCCCAGCCTTGCCCCGCCCAAGGTCGGCCCCACTGCCGCGCTCACCCGCTCCTCCTCCGCACGGATGTCGGGCATGGTGCTCAGGCAGAGGCCCACCGCCGTGACGGCCACGACGGCCACAGAGACAAAGGCAAAGAGCTTGCCTGCCAGCCCCGAGTGAGGGTTGTCCACCACGTCGCGCAGGCGCCGCCGGCCGCGCTCCAGCCGGCCCAGCCCGAGGGCGCGCGCAGGGCTCCCCTGCGCCCCGCGCCCGGTGGGCCCCGCGCGCGCCTCGGCCGCCTCCTCCTCGCGGCGACGCAGGCGGCGCAGGCAGCAGCGCTCCAGGCGCGCCTCGTCGATGCCCCAGTAGGCCAGCTCGTCGCGGAAAGCCAGCGCGCACGGGCCGCGCAGCAGCCGCAGCTTGCCGGCGCGCAGCAGCGCCACGATGGCGCGGAAGGCGCACGGGCTTCGGTCGAAGAAGAACTCGTCACGACTTACGTCGTAGTCGTCGCACACGCGCAGCAGCTCGTCATGGCCACGGCACGCCTGCAGGCGCTCGAGGCGCGCGAGGGGACAGCGCGCCAGCGCGGCCCAGGCCAGGCGCACCCTGCAGCCACCCACGTTGATGATGACGTGCCGGGTGCGGGCTGTGCCACGGCCAGGCCGCCAACTGGGGGGCTCCATGTGCCCCGGGAGTAGGGCCATGGCCCCATGCGCTGGCTGTGCGCTCCGAGGTCCTGCCCAAACAGGTCACGGAGCTGGGCACTCAGGAGGCCGGATCTGGAAAAAAAAAAAAAAGGCATGTCAGGCGCCCGGGAACTGGCTGCTTTCTCCTCTCGCATACCCAACATCACAAAATCCAAACATCAGACCTCTGAGCTTTCTAGCAGAGCTGGTTAAGTGGAGACCTGACCTTAACTTGTGGCTTCAAGAACAGTGACACATGCTCAGACTTGTGCTTTGGAACAGGTGCTGGAGAGAGGCTTGCACAAATTCATATTTGGGTCCCTCTGAGACACAGCCACAGATCTGGGCTAGAGCTGAGCATTGCCCAAAACAATGAAAAAATAAAAACTGGTAAAATAATTTGAGGCAACTTTTTTAAACTCTGGGAACTAACCAGAAGTCTATAGCAAGCACCAGAACACTCAAGACAGCACCGCCCATCTCTGGGACAGGAGCTTTGCAGTTTTGACCTTGCCCTCTTCTGCCTGTTCCCAGCTTAGCAGCAGCCCTGGAGACACAGCCTGCCACCCCCCACACCCCCTGGCAGGTAGACCTCCTGCACTAGTAACTGTCATTACCTGGACCTGTCTGGTGGCTCCCAGAGGCCGGCTCGAAGGTCTTGGCTTTATCTCCCATAACTGGCTACTCTCTCAGCACCAAGGCAGCCAGTGCAGAATGAAAATATTTATTGGCGAATGCCTTAGCTGTTGCCGGGGGTTATAGCTGGGATGAACCACAGGCGAGGCAGAGTGTGTGGGAAGACAGGCTGGGGAGTGAGACACTTTGGGGAATAAGAACTTGGAAAGTTCCAGCTAATTCCTGAGGCTCCAGAATTCTATGCTCAAGCCTGGGCTGTGCACAAGCTCAGGAAAGACCAAAGAATTTCCTTGCATCTCTCCTTGGCTGACCCCAGACGGCAAGCAGGTGAGGGCGAGGCAGAGTGCGGTATCGACTGCTTGCCAAGGGTGGGAGTGGTGAACACACAGCCCGTGTGCAAAGCTGGTTTTGCTTTCCATTCTGGGCATTTAAGAATCTCTGTCCACTCACTCACTGACCACCAAGCTGATAGAACAGAGATGTCAGCAGCCACATTTGGTTAACGAAGAATACAAACTGTTAAAAATTATTCTAGCAAAATTACCAAAAAAACATCAGTAGCTACAACAAATCTGGGGGTTCTGGTTTCCAGACTTGCCTCTTAAAATGTTCAACAGAAAAATTATGAGTTGTACAAAGAATGACAAGTATAGCCCCCACTCAGGAAAACGGCAACAGACTGCCTGAGCCAGCCCAGACGCAGCACCCGCTGGACAAGAGCCGCGTGAACTACACTGGACATGCTCACGCGGGAGAGGAGACTGCAAGAATAACGTCTCGCCACACATGGAACCAGTGGACACAGGTGTTACAGAGGAGTGGCAGAACTCTGGGGCCGACACATGCAGTGATGAACAGTCCTTGAGGGGCCTCAGGGCAGCTCCAGCAGGCTGCAGAAAACACCCCGGCTTGAAGACACGCATGGGGGCATCATGTCTGAGGAGCCCAAAGAAACTGAAGCCAGGTGCAGCGGCACACACCTGTGGTCCTGGCAACTCAGGAGGCAGAGACAGGAGGGCTGCAAGGTGCAGGCCAGCCTGGGCAACTTACTGAGACCCATATCAAAATAAAAATAAAAAGGGCTGGGTTCATTATCTAGGTGGGGGGACTGAAGAAAATGAGCAGATCCCGAGAGATCTGTGGATCCTGTGAAGGGTGCCTACTTCTGCACAGAATCTCACAAGGAGAGAGAAAGAGGCAAAAGAACATTTGAAGAAATGATGGCTAAAAATCCCCAAATTTGGTGAAAACATAAACCCACACATCCAAGCAGCTCTACAAGCTCCATGTCAGATAAATTCAGTCACATGAAGACACACCAATGCTGAGCTGTCAAGAGGCAAGTGAAGGGGCTGGGGTTATGGCGCAGTAGTAGCGTGCTCGCCTAGCACGCGGGAGGCACTGGGTTCGATCCTCAGCACCACATAAAAATAAAATAAAGATATTGTGTCCACCTACAACTAAAAAATAAATATTTAAAAAAAAAAAAGAGGCAGGTGAAGACCTCCAAGAGCAGCCGATAGGTGCTGGTGTTTCCTTAAAACTATAGGGAGATGCCTCTTCACACCCGCAGACATCGCCACCAACACACGGGAAAGAAAGCAAGTGCTGGAGAAGACCAATCAGAACCCATGTGTGGCCAGCGGAAAGTGGGGACAGCCTGGAAGCTGCTCAGAAAGGCAAACCAGGGCCCACAGGCCCTGCAGGCACACCTCTGGGAAGACGCCAGAGGAAGGAAACCCCTCCTCCTGGACACAGACGCCTGCAGCAGTGTCTTGCACAGCCACCCAGGGTGACAGCAACCTGGATCCCATCGACAGGCACGTGGGTGAACAAAACCAGGTCCACTCGTAGGGTGGAATAGGGTCAGGATGGAATAGGGTCAGCCACGGAGAGGACGGCCGGCATGCTAGGAGCCTGGCCATGTGCCACCTCCAGTGTGAGTGCACCCAGAGGAGACAGGCTGGCGGCGGGCACGCGCACCGGGTTTCTTTGCAGCAGAGACGCTGTGCTGGGCTCAGTGGTGGTGGTCATACTGTCAATGTGCCAAGCCCACGGAATTCAGGGCTGAGATGACTAAAATGGTAGAGTGACCTTGTGAGATTCAATCTCAAAAAAACTTTTTTTGGTACCAGAGACTGAGCCCAGGGGCACTTTACCACTGAGCCACATCCCTAGCCCTTTTTCTTTTGACATGCTAAGTTGCTGAAGCTGGCTTTGAATTTGTGATCCTCCAGCCTCAGCCTCCCAAGTTGCTGGAATTACAGGTGTGTGCCACTGTGCCCAGCTTAATCTCAATTTTTAAAAATTAAAAACAGCTTCCAAGTAGGCGTGGGGTAAATGATGTGTCTGATGCGCACAGTCTGGAGACCATGCTCGTCTGTCAACGGGGGCTGCCTTCTGCCCGTCACACACGAAGGCCCCAGAGTGAGCTCTCCTGGGGCAGCTCGGGCACCCAGCACACTCATGCAGTGGGTGTGTTCACACGTGGCTGGGGTGCCCTCCTGCAGCTTCCTCTGCAGCTGGGGGAAAGAGTGAAGTCAACAGAGGGAGGAGGAAAGAATATCCACAAGGGCTGGGGTCGGCTCAGTAGTAGAGCGCTTATCTAGCACGTGTGAGGCACTGAGTTCGATTCTCAGCACCACA
The DNA here is from genome assembly GCA_028644305.1 of Xerus rutilus. Lineage (NCBI taxonomy): Eukaryota > Metazoa > Chordata > Mammalia > Rodentia > Sciuridae > Xerus > Xerus rutilus. The sequence continues at coordinate 293,323 of CM053412.1, forward strand.
TTAAAAAGCAAATAAAACTTATAAAAAATGACTTTATGACTTAAAAAAAAAGAAGGAAAAAAGAACATCCACAAAGTGCAGTCCCTGCACGCTGGCTGCAGGACCTCACCGTCCGCAGGGGTGGAGCTCTGGAGGGCTGCCCAGGATGGGGCCTGCACAGCCAGAAGGCCTCTCCAGCAGCCAGCACCACGCTGCACGACTAGGGGCAGCCAAGAGCCCAGCTTCTGTGTGAGCTCGAGCCCCACCGACTTTTCATCCAGTTAACATTCAGTCTCAGTCCATCGTGGGCCAGCTGAGGCCAAGGGCTGGTAGACCTAGCGTCTCTTAGACAGCACACACCTGGAGAGGGGTGCCGGAAAGGCCCACACAGCCAGGGCCGGCTTCCTAGACTCCAGGCCATGAGCCGGGGGAGCCTGAAAAAACTACTGGAGAAGAGGGGCTCATCTTTTTTCTTCTTCTTCTTTTTTTTTTTTTTTTGGTACTGGGGATTGAACTCAGGGGCACTCGACCACTGAGCCACATCCTCAGCCCTATTTTGTGTTTTTATGTAGAGACAAGGTCTCACTGAGTTGCTTAGCGCCTCGCCATTGCTGAGGCTGGCTTTGAACTCGCGATTCTCCTGTCTCAGCCTCCCTAAGTGCTGGAATTACAAGCGTGAGCCACCACGCCCGGCTTTCTTCTTCTTTTAAAGAGTATTTTTTTGTAGTTTTAGATGGACAGCAGCCCTTTGTTTATTTTTATATGTGGTGCTAAGGATTGAACCCAGTGCTTCATACATGCTAGGCTGGTGCTTTGCCACTGAGCTACAGCCTCAGCCCCAAGAGGGTCTCATCTTATTCAAAAGCTCTGGAGACTGAACTTGCTAAGACAGGAAAACTGGAGCACATGCAGGTCTGAGACCACAGTAACTGCACCTGATGATCCCTAGTAGTGCAGCTGCCTGGGGTCCTGCCCTGGCCTTCCACTTGGGAAGGACCTGTGTTCTGGCTGCCCTGGAGGTGTGCCCCCAAACCCAAGGGTCAGCCACTCTGCACCTGATGGTGCCTCAGCGCCACACTCAAGCAGAAAGCTCATGACCCACCCAGATGACCTTTCCTCTGGAATTGAAGAGTAATCCCAGTGCTGCCTGAGGGCTCCACTACCTTCCTCGGGCTCTGGGTGGACGAGGCTGTGAAAGGGCAGCATGTTATCTTCACATACCTGCTGACATGGGAGCAGAGGAAGCAGCTCCATCAGGACACCCATGGCTTTCGCTCTCAGAGACAGAGAGAACCTGATCTGCTTCATGGGGACCTCCCTCTCCCCAAGTCCCTGCAGCTGCCTGGCCAGTACCCCACCTCTCCCATCCCCTTGGGGCCGTGTTTGTGCACTAGCCTGGCTCCTGTTGTGTCCGCGTCCCCGCTGGGCTCCAAGTTTTTGTGAGCTGGGTGAAAATCATTAAAAGAACTGCAGAACTGACTGCTGTGCAGGACCTTCTTCCTCCAGAATAAAATACACACCATGCACACACATCATGTCTTATTGAAGCACTTTTTTTAAAGCGTTTTTTTTCTTTTTAAAATTTTTTTTAGTTGTAGATGGACACACAATATCTTTATTTATTTTTATGTGGTGCTGAGGATCGAATCCAGTGCCTCATGCATGCGAGGCAAGCGCTCTACCAGAGCCACAATCCCAGCCCTTATTGAAGCACTTTTAAGTCAACTTCTGTTTGACTTAAGATTGAAAAGTTACTTGTGGAAACTGAAGTTCATTCCCACCCTTGGTGTGGAACAAGACAGGTGCTCTTGATCATACAGAAAACCTGAAGTGCCACCGGAAAAATGGGAAAGTTGACATGAGTTGATCGACAGTAGAGGAGAAGAAGCTTTTTAAATATGTGAGAAGACGCTCCATTCTTAACAGCAAAAACAGACACCTTAAGTACCAGGACGCCCTGTCCTGGAACAGACCGGCAAGTCTGATGCCGTCCCTGTGGGGATGTGCCCGTGAGGCAGGTGCGAGGCAGAGCTGTGACCCAGCCCACCTGAAGATGGCCTTGCAGGTGGACCTGCAGCCCCCGGGAGACCTGGGAGACCACTTGCCTGTAAGGGACAGCTACAAGGCTGGGTCAAAAAGGAGCTGATGGTGTGAGGCTGGGATTTTGCCTGTGAAACACGCGGATGAATGGCAGTTGCAGGTTGGTGATGTCCTGGGCACCTGACAGCAAGACACAGCATCAGAGCAGTGGTTCTGGGTCTGATGCTGCCCAGAGGGCACGGGCAAGGTCTGGAGGTGGCTCTGAGTGTCAAGGGGGGTGACCTCACACCCAGTGAGCGGAGGCCAGAACATTGGGAGGGAGCATCAGTGGGACCAAGACCAGCTTGGAGTCCAGCCCTAAGCCCACCTCACAGCAGGATTTGGGGTTGAGTGGGTGTGCATTGACAGGGTGCCCAGAAAGGCGGCCCACGTCACATCTAGAAGGAGCAATAAGATTCCTGCCTTGCAGAAGCTGAGTCCTGGAACCACCAGAACCACAGAAGCACCTCAGGGCTGGGCCTGGAGGTCACCCCACAGCCCCTGGAGGGCAGCGCTGGGCCTCCACCTAACTTCCCTGTCGACAGGCTGAACGTCTCACTGTGGCTTTCTTAGCACTGCTCTTGGCTTGGGGACACTGGAGGGCAAAACGCCACACATGATGTTGGTGATCCTGTGAGGAGTGTGACCACCACCACTGTGGCAAGTCCCCAGGTGGCAGGAGGGACAGTTGGGCATGCCCAGGCCCAAAGGGAGCCGATCCTGGCATCCTTGAAAGCACCTGGGGGTTGGGCCCAGGCCCCTGGCTGAGTGTGGCCAGCACTGGCGATGCTCCCTGCACGGTGGAGGGAGCCCAGCTCTCCAGGTGCAGCTGCGCTCCCGAGGGTGCACGGACTCTGGACAGACCTGGCATCGCAGACGTGAGGCAAACATCGTGCTGGACACAAAACGCTCCTCAGTGCTGAGCTCTCCAGAGCACGTGCATTGTGTGCTGCTGAAGACTGAAGGCATGGTGTTGGTGGTAACGAGGCCAGCGTCATCCTCTCCCTGGGACCTTGCACTTAGGAACATGGGGAGAGCTTTGAAGGGAGGCCATGGTGGGGTACACAGCTTGTCCGTGTAAGTAAACCCTACTGTGCACACTGCAGTGGCTCTGGAGTCCCAGATTCAGCCCAAGTCTTCAGAGGATGTCTGGGGGTGTGTTCTCCTGTGGCTACAGCACCTGCAGTCAGATAAAACCGGGCGAAGCCCTGGCTTCTGGTGCACTCTTGTGACCTTGGAAATTAGCCAGCTCCGCGGAGCCTGGCCCGCCTCTGCACACTGCAGCGGGACTGTGCCCTGCTCCTGCTGGCACAGTGAAGAGCACCACAGAGCCTCCGAGGCTGCCTGTGCTGAAAGCACGGACTCCTTGCCTGGACCTGCAGAAGCCAGGTGAGACCAGGCAGGGTGGTCCCTGTTGTCTGCCTTCCCTTTGTGTCTGTCTTCTCGATGACCTTCAGCTTTGGGTCATGTTCCTGCATTCTGCACAGGCAGGTTGATCATTGGAGCAGGGTCCATCTAGAGTTGGTAGATGGACCAACCTTCAGCCTCCTTGGAGTCTGAAGACATCAAGATGAAGACAATGAGGTATCTTCAAGATCTGCAGGGGCCAGGCATGGTGGTCACGCCTGGAATCCCAGCACTTTGGGAGGATCGCGAGTTCAGAGATAGCCTCAGCAACGGCGAGGTGCTGAGCAACTCAGTGAGACCCTGTCTCTAAACAAAACACAAAATAGGGCTGAGGATGTGGCTCAGGGGTTGAGTGCCCCTGAGTTCAATCCCTGGTACCAAAAAAAAAAAAGATTCGCAGGGAAGGCAGCTCCCAGCTCTTGCCAGGCACTGCACAAACTCATCATGGCCCTGCACCTCTCAGGAACAGCAGGGCCGGGCAGGCAGGTCACCCATGAAGCAGCAGTTGTCTCATGGGAACCCAAGTGCCCCTTTCAGGACTCCAGGTCTGGCAGACAAACACCTTGTGAGAAAGAGGGGGCTGCCCCCTCCAGCAATGAGGAGTTCTCCAGTGCCACCTCAAGAACCGGTGCTAGAGCATGGTCAACCAGACCAGTGTGACGAAGGCCGTTCTTCCCCCACTGAAGCCCAAGGCTCAGCTCAGCACCCACAGGCAGGGCTGAGGTGCCTGCCCTCACGGTGCCCTTCCAACATGGCCACGCTTGCTCCTCAGCACTGCCTCTTCTGATTGCGGGGGCCTGTGGAGTCGGGCCTCTGGCTGTGCCTTGGGCAGCTCGACCCACTGCGTTTGGCAGCTCAGTGCGGGCCTGCTGCAGCAGGGCACGGCCTGCCATCCCTCCCCCATAAAGGGCCGAGGCTGCCCTGAAAGGAAGAAGCGGCATTTGGTCAGCATCATGGCCAAGGTGCATGTCAATGTGCTGGCCACGGACACACGGCCTTCTCACCACTGTGACTGGCCCACAGGAGCTGGAGGCCTGTGCGTCATGGTGCCTGGTGTAGAAGGCAAGGGTGAGAACACAGATGAGCCAGTGCTCAGAATGGCCCAGCACACAGGTCCCCGGCTGGCATGCACACATTCTGATGTGGGCTAGACTGCTTCCTGGCTCCTGGCCAGGATCAAGCATGCCTCCTGTTCTTAGGGTCCCCTTGACACATCCCTCATCTTAGGGCAACCCATCCCTGGGACGTTGGAGCAGGTGTTGGACTTGCCTGTCACTGCATGGGTGGACCTCATATGGCCACCCTGGGGCTGAACCATCCAAACCCTACCGAGTCCTTTCTGGGCCATCGTCCCTCCTAGCTTCATAAAAGCATAGAATTCAGAGAGAAAATAATAAAGGTTTATATTATGAAGTTTTTAAGCTTAACAACTTAAAGAAGAAAACTAATGAAAAAGTATTTCAAGGATAAGGGCTGTAGCTCAGTTGGTAGAGTGCTTGCCTTGCATGCACAAGGCCCTGAGTTCAATCCCCAGTACCTCAAGAAAAACCAAGTATTTCAGTATCCAGAACACAAACAAAAATTAATGCTGACAAGGACGTGGGGAAAAAGGTAGACTCAACATTCTGATGGGGCTGCAAATTAGCACAACCCTCTGGAAAGCAATGGGGAGACTCCTCAGAAAACTAGGGATGGAACCATCCTAGGACCAGCCGTCCCACTCTTGGTTTATCCCAAAGATCCAAAACCAGCACACTAGAGCAACAGCCACCTCAACGATCAGAGCAGCAGAATTCATAAGGCAAAGTAATGGAACCAGCCCAGGTGCCTATCAACAGAGGAATGCGTTAAGAAAATGCACGTATATATTTACACACACAGTGGAGTTCTACTCAGCCATAAAGGAGAAAGAAATTATGGCATTTGCCGGTAAATGATGAAAATGAAGAACATCATGGCGTTTTAGTCAGCTTTTTGCTGCTGTGATGGAAATACCTGACCAGAACAATGGTAGAGGAGGAAAAGTTTATTTGGGGGCTCACAGTTTCAGAGGTCTCAGTCCATACACAGCAGGCGCCACTCCTCAGGGCTTGAGGTGGGGCACAACATCATGCAGAAGAGTGTGGCGGAGCCGCGCCTGGCTACTCCTTTATTTATTTTGATCGGAATTTCCTACACATACCTGCAGGGACGTTCTGTGGGACACTGACGTGCACAGGCAGCGTATCTCTGTTGTTCTCTGTCGTCCCTCCCTCACGCTCTCCTGCATCAGCTGCGCCGTCCTGTGTCTTTATGACATCTGTCTCCTCTCCTGCCACCTTCTTTCCCTTGTCTCGCTCCTACTTCCACATACGAGAAAACATTCAGCTCTTGATTTTCTGAGTCTGGCTTATTTCACTTACCATGATGTTCTGGTTTGGATGTGAGGTGTTCCTCAAAAGCTCACGTGTGACACAGTGCAAGAAGGTTCAGAGGGGAAACGATTGGTTATACGAGTCTTAACTCAGCCGGGCGCGGTGGCGCACGCTGTAATCCCAGCACTTAGGAGGCTGAGACAGGAGAATCGCGAGTTCAAAGCCAGCCTCAGCAACGGCGAGGCGCTAAGCACCTCAGTGAGACCCTGTCTCTACATAAAACACAAAATAGGGCTGGGGAGGTGGCTCGGTGGGCGAGTGCCCCTGAGTTAAATCCCGGTACAATCAATCAATCAATCAATAAAGGAGTGAAAGGAGGATCAATAGTGGAGAGGAGAGAATAGGGGAGGGAGGAGGGAAGGAAAGGGCTCTCGAGGGAAGGGGATGCAATCAAACTCACCGCATGTGTGGTTTTGTCGAGATGAACCCTAATACTACTTATAATCAGAATGTTCTAAAAATAAAAGTAGTTCACATGATTATCTTACTGTAAAGCCAAGGAAAAGGCCCAGAGGCAGAAACCAACGTGAGGTCTTGAAAAGAGGAAGACCAAAAGACCACATGAGCAGGGGAAGAAGGAAGCCACAGCACAGCGAGGGAGAGAAGTGAGGCTGGCCAGGCAGAGGCTGGCCAATGGAGGCTGGCCTCGGGCCCTGGGGAGAAAGCACGTACTGAAAAACAAAACGCCCCGCGAAATTCACGGAGGAAACAAACTCGTCTCAGCTGCTCAGGGCGCGCAGCGGGATGGCATGAGCCCCGGCGTTCCAGGCCAGCCCGGCAGCAGGCGAGACCCCGGCTCAGAGGATGAGGAGAAACCCGAGCACATCTACGCTCCGGAGGAAACTGGCGCAGTAATAAAAACCCACGTTTCTTCCAAAACCATCAGATGCTTTTATCGTGAGCTCTACCACATACTGAGGGAATAGAAGCATCCAACTTCATACGACCTCGCATCGCTCGGGCTGGGAGACGATGGTGTGGTCCCAGCGCCACAGCAGAGGCGCCTCGTGGGCTGGGGGTGTCAGTCACCCTGCGGCTGTGGAGTGTGCGCATGCGCTGCGCGCCGGTGAGGCCCGGCAGTCCTGCTGCGCGCGGCGCCTGGGCTGAGCTCCGCTGCTGCCTGCCGGCGGGACGGGGTCTCTGGTCCCTCGTGCCATCCCCAGCTGGGGCTGCCTGACCAGCGAGGCTGCTGAAGGAAGGGCCGGAGGGTGCGGCCAGTCAGAGGAGGCCAGCGAAGGACCGCGGAGTTGAGAGGACCAAGGCCCGCGGCCCCCGGCGTCCTCGCCATCCCTGCTGGAGCGGCCACTGGGGCGGAGGGACCTGCGTCCCAGTGATGTTTCCTGGCACCTGCAGCGCTGGGTGCCACGGGTTTCCACAGGGGCGCCCGGAGCTGTGGCTGGGCGCTCTCTTCTTCCGTGTGTCCACCCCATCCGCCACGGCCCGCCACGCGTCGTGCCCCCAGCGGAGCGTCTCTGCTGCACACTTCCTCCGGGTTCTTCGCGGCCACTCTGCTGAGGCTGCTCCTGCGGGTTCGCGCAGCTCACTGGAGCGCTTCACAGCGGTACTCTGCATTTCTGCCCAACAGCTCTAGCTTCCCTGCCATCTTGCTTGGTGTCCACTGCTGTCCCTCCTCAATCTGAGCTCTCCCTGAAGCGCAGCATGATGAGTGCTGTCTCAGGAAGCCTGGACCCCGGGGCCCCCAGCCGGCAGACTCCAGGCTTCCCACAGAACCTCCACTGCGCTGGCATCTGCCCAGGCCGCTCTGAAGGACCCGGTGGGGGTCTCCTCACTGGGCGAGGGTGGAGGCCAGGGTCTGCATGTGGCCTCCGCTGACACCAAGGGACTCCTCATGTGTGGCCTATCCCAACGCCACTGGCCTCCTGGGCTCCACCCTGGGGCACGGGGGCAGGGTGTGTGGTCACTGCAGTTTCCGGGTGCACACCTGCTCGTAGATCCCCTCGTGCACACACTCTCCAGCTGCCTTGCCCATGGGGCTGGCTTAAGTCTGTCACTTTTAGACGACTTGGCCCAGCAGATCTGGGTTTCGTCCTGTAGCTCGCAGTTTCTGATTTCTCACTTCCCAAACACAGCACCAACAGTGTGGGTGTTAAAAGAAAAACAACAATTAGGACTACAACAGAGTCTTCAGCAAATCACGCTGCAACAAGAGGGACTCGGGTCAGATGGGAAAAAGTTCCCACTGCCGAGCTCGAGAGCACCAGTGTGCTGTGGCAGACAAGCTGTGCAGCTGCCATCACTGCCCATCTGATGGAATCAACCCTTCCCCTTGGACGGGGCAGTCCTGCTGGGGGCACAAAAGCAGAAATGTGGGAAGTCCCCATTTGCTCCAGAGCACCAGCACACATGCCTGAAGGTGTCGACTGGTCAAGCGGCAAGGCCACAGCTCAGGTCACCTGCCTTTGAACACAGCTGTGTGAGCTGTCTGAGGGCCCCGCTATGCTGAAAGGGTTTGAGCTACTGAGTGGGAGACCCTGGATGGAGCCAGAGGAACAGGACCCAGTTGGCTACAGCTACTTGGCCCAAGTGTCGATCTCTGGGCCCACGCAGGTAAACCAAGGCATATGGCCATTAGGACCCTTCCGGAGGTGGGATCCCCATGGATACCAGAGACTAGGCGGAGGCAGTGAAGGGTTCTGGAAAGCAGCAAAGGAGAAAGGAAAGAAAGTGGGAGGAAAGGAAAAAGATCCAAGAGTGAGAGATCTGGGGTGGGGGTGCTCTTTGAGGGGCCCTCCTTGGTTCCTGGTCCACCAGCCCCCACGCAGGCTCTGGAAGCAGGTCTCCCTCACTCTGGTCGCTCTGGCCATCAAGAGGGGCGGGGCTTGTTCTCTGGAGACTGGGGTTGGGAGCCCATTCTTAGCTTCCTCCCCAGCAACAAGTCTGGTGTCTATTTTAACACAACCAATCCTGCACCCAACCTGAGGAGCGGACACTTTTGCAGGTACCCATGATCTACAACAGTCCAAGCGGGAAGGTTTAATTTGAAAGCTGCCCTCCAGTTCTCTGGGGCAGTACACCCTCACTCAGGTTCCTTACCCTTGATGGGATTTCCCACTTGGGGGCTCATCCCCTGGGGTCCTCTTCAAAAGCTGCCTTCTCAGATCTCTGCTGACACTTCTCAAAACCCTGAAACAACAGGGAAAGGCCTGCACTGAGGACAAGTCTCCTTGGCTGGCTGGGCTGCACCCTCGGAGGGTCTCCTTGCAGCATGCACGTGGCCACATGCTGCCTGGGCTCCATGGGCTGTGAGACCCTCTGATAGCTCGTGCCCACCTGGGCTCTGTGGGCCCCAGGTTAAGGTCCCCCAGCTCAGGGGAGCATGCCATATTTGATCCAGCTGCCAGCTACCTGCACCACAGTGGCTTGTGCCACAGTAGACATGAGCCAGGAGCCCTCCAGATGGGTGCAGCCCACAAAGCGAGGTCTGCAGCAGCCCCTTCTGCACTGGCCCCTCTTCACAGGTGAGGGAACCACCAGGCCTCCCACTGCCAGAGGGGAGCAGGGCTGAGCCCTGAGCCTTCAGCTGGCCCAGGCCAGGCTGGCTGGTTCCCTGCCTTGGGAAGGTGCTCTGTTCCCACAGCCGTAGTGGGCAGGCTGCCAGACCAGGACAAAAATGAAGCTGGCCACACTCGACTCTTACTTTCAGGGGAGAACTTTTTCCTTCGTCAAAATAATCTTGTTTTCTTGCAAACTCAAAAGCACAAAGCGTTCACCTAACGCTGTTCACCTAAGTGTTCACTGCAGCGACTCTGCAGTAAGTCTGGGGGATATGGAGGCCATCAAGAGCATCACAACCTCTCCTTGCCTCCCAGGAGGCAGCCACCATAACCCAGCACCTGGGCCAGAGGCAGTAGGCAGGTCACGAGGCTGGAGGGGACACAAATGCAGGCCCAAGGTTTATGTCTCAGGTGTCATGGTTTCAGCTCAGAAACAAAACTCTTCCACCATCACATACAGGAACAAGGACCACAAAGAAAGCATGAAACTCAAGGGTACTCCATAGGCCAGCTCACTGCACGTGGTCGATCCCCTGAGAAACACAGCTGCACGTAATGCACAGTGAAGGGATGGGTACCAAGCTTGACAGCAGGAGTGACATGTGCAGACATGCACAGGCACACACTCGTATGCACACATGCATGCACATGGACAGAGACACAGACACATGTGTGCATGCAATGGAGACAGGCACACACACAGACACATGCATGCACATGCAGACAGGCACACACACAGACACGTGCATGCACATGCAGACAGGCACACAGACACATGCATGCACATGCAGACAGGCACACACAGATGCATGCATGCACATGCAGACAGGCACACACAGACACATGCATGCACGCACATGCAGACAGGCACACAGAGATGCATGCATGCACATGCAGACAGGCACACACACAGACATGCACATGCACATGCAGACAGGCACACACAGACACATGCATGCACACGCAGACAGGCACACACACAGACACATGCATGCACATGCAGACAGGCACACAGAGATGCATGCATGCACGTGCAGACAGGCACACACACAGACACATGAATGCATGCATACAGACACAGACACATAAAAGTGCTCATGCACACACGTGCATAGACATGTGCACATGCACACAGGCACGTGGGCACAGACACACACAAGGACGTGGTATGTACATACATGCATCCACTCGTGCGTGTAAGCACCTCTGCAGGCCTGTATGCCTGAGGGTTCTAAGAGGATCATGTTCTAGTATGATCCTAGCTGCTAATTCTGTTCTGGTACATAAGAGATTGTAATTAGCACATTTGTATGCAAATATACTGTTAAGACCATTTTTTCTCTGAAGTACTTATTTACACCACCATTTCGCTCCAGAGCTCAGAGAAGAGAAGCTTAGGTCCAGCCCACGGCACTCTATTTGAAGAGCTGACGGTAGTGGGGGTGGCATGGCCCTGCGGCTCCAGGAACACAGCCCAGGAGGGGGTGGACAGTACCTCTTCGCCCCACAGGTCCTATCCCACCTAAGCATCCCTCCTCTCTGGACTGGGGTGCCACTCCTATAAATAAAAGCTCCCCTAAATGTTCTGGACAGCCCTCAGGCCTGACACCTGAGAGTGGCAGTGCCAAGCTACCATCTGGGACCTGCCCACTGGGGGAAAGAGCCCTTGGTGGGCTGGGCACTGTCCACACCGGATGCTGGTCAGGGGGCAGATTGCTTAGAGGCAGAGATGCTGACATGGGCCTAGAAAGTGAAGGAGATTCTGAAATTCTCACAGCTCTCAGGGATCCTGTCCACCTGTGCCCATCAGCAGTGACAGGGAGTGTCCCCACAGGAACCAGTGGTCCTGCACCAGAATGGCACTCAGGCAAAAAGAAGGACAGCAAGGACACTTGTGCCCAGGAACATCCATGGGTGCCCTGAGGCGGTGGGCTTGCCCACAGCTCCAGGCCCGCCCCATGGGCTGTGCCAACAGCTCTCTCCCTAGCCAGGCCGGGGCAGGCGAGGCCCACCCAGGACAAGTAACTGGCAACGTGAGAGCTACTCAGGGCTGCTCAGGGCTGCCAGGTGGCTGCCATGTGTTCCACCCAGGATGGTGCCCCGACATGGCATTTGGAAGAAAAGCCCAGGCCCAGGGCAGCAGCGATGGTGAGGCCATGTCTCTCTCCACCAGCAGGTGCACAGAGGAACAGCCCCAGGGACGGCACAGGTGCGGGCGAGGAAGTTCTGCTGATTTCTACTTTCTTCATGTTTTCTCTCCTGCTCTTTTTCTTCTTCTTCTTCTTCTTTTTTTTTTTTTTTACAAAAGATACAGGTAATTTTAGTACGTATTCTAATTTCAGGGGAGAAAAATAACATCTTACAGCCTTTTACAGGAGACTGAAGTCCGGGAAACTGTCCACCTGTCGTGTCCTTGCTGACATCCACCCTGACCACCGAGCACCCTGTGGATCAGACTGAACTTGTGGCCAGGACCCTCTCTGAGGTATGCGTCTGCAACACCAGGAGGTGGGCTGCTTTCCATGCGGCAATCCAACTGGGGACAGGGCTGAGAAGGTGCCCCTGCATGCCGTCACTCAGCTTATTTGTCCTCCGAGGTGCACAGAGCTGTGACATGTGTCTTGGAGAACCATCTCAATTCTAGGACAATAGATTTCTAATCACCCAAGTTTCATTCTTTTTCTTCTTAAAACTGCAGTATTGCTGGGTGCAGTGGCCCATGCCTGTAATCCCAGCAGCTCAGCAGTCTGAGACAGAAGGATTGTGAGTTCAAAACCAGGCTCAGCAACTGCAAGGTGCTAAGCAACTCAGTGAGACCCTGTCTCTACATAAAACACAAAATAGGGCTGGGGATGTGGCTCAGTGGTCCAGTGCCCCTGAGTTCAATCTCCAGTACCAAAACAAAACAAAACAGAACAAACAAAAAACCCACAGTATTACATTTCAGAGATTTAACTTTTGACACAAGGACTAAACTATCACAAGACACCTTGCAGCCAGCTATGCAAGAAAGCCTCACTGGATAGTTCCCTCCGGGAGCATTAGGAACCTAAAAGGAGCGATTTCCACTACAGACACAGAGAAAGCTTCTACAGGACTGCCCCATAAAAAGCACTGTGTCCACTGGTCACCAGCAGGGCTCCGAGCCTCTGAAGACCTATGCCAGGACACTCAGAGCAACCTCAGACCAAGAGGGCACGTGCCTTGTGAAGCCGGAAAGCACGAGTCTGTACCTCGAAGTCTGTACCTGAAGCCGGAGTTTGACATCACAGTGGACATCGGTGCAAATGTTCCTAACAGAACACTGAACAACCGGAAGCCTCCTGGAGAAGCCGAAAGGCCAGAGCCAAGCAAAGTCCACACCCGGGGTCCAGCGTAGGTTCAGAGACCCTGAACACCACAGCAACACCTCTGAGGGGAAACTGCGCTTTGCCAGCTGCCCAGGGAGATGAGGAGGCCACTGGGGGCCAGCTGCGTCTGAAGCTACCTCTTAGTGGGGAAGACAGGGAAGGGACGCCGTCTCCAGGGGCTTCTCATTACTCCAGGGAGAAACCAAGCAAGACTAGCTTGCCACAGGAAAGGCAAGGGCTGCATCTCCACCTGCAGAGAGACCACGGAACACTGGGACCCCAGAGAACTCATGGAACTCAAGGTTCAGCAAAGCTGAAGGGGCTGTGCAATCAATGACCTCCCTTTACCCGAACAGCCAGCAGCACACACCGTGATGGAGGGGCCCATTCTTGGGGAGGGCAGAGGAGTACCTTTCATAGGCGCAGAAGGTTTTCACAAGAAAATTACAAGGCTCTGGAACGTGGCCGTGGACTTGAACGGTGGACAGACGTGGTCCTTGTTCTCGGACAGGAAGCTCCGTGTTAGGGAGATGTCCCCTCAGAGTTAACTTGTGAATTCAACTCAGTCCCCTGTCCAAGTCCAGAACCACCTATTTTGTGGAGTCAGACACATTACTATAAAATTCAAATGTGGGAGAGCATCAGGGGCACACTGCGAGATCACGAGGAGAAGAACTAATGTAGACAGGATTCTCAAAACCCAGGGGCGAGGGGCCAAGAGCCACAAAGAAATGGGGGACACAGGCGAGCGACAGAGAGGAAACGGCCCTCACAGGTGGAAAAGCCCCGGGCACCACTGGTTAGAGGTGCCAGGTAACACGCTTGGTCCTCACCTTGGGACTCACAGAACCTGAAAGCGCCACCCACCTCTGCAGGCAGCTGTGAGGAGGCTGCTGGCTGCGAAGGCAGCCATCACTGGGATCAGCAGCACCCAGCCAGTTACCTGCAGGCCCTGCCTCTCCGGAAGTGGACCCTGAAGACGTGCAGGGCATCTCCTGCAGATGGATGGAGCTGCACAGCATTGGAAACAGAAACAAGGCCGCCAAGCTGGGCTGCTGTGTGAAAAGGGCAGGCGCCGAGGCTGGCACGCACCTCCCGGACACAGCGCTGCGGGAGAACCCACACGCAAAAGAAGGCGGAGCCTGCGACACTTCCCATAAGACGGGTGTGCCAATGGTGCCTGGGCACTCTTCTCCTGGACAGAGGGACGGAGGGGCAGCTGGGCACTGCAGGATGGCTTCTCAGAGGCAGCTGAGAGGGGACTGTGACTGCGAGGTGCGTCACACTCTCTCTCTCCCAGGGACTGAGCCCAAACCCAGCAGGGGCTTGCTGACTGATGAGACCCAACAGCCCTAGGCAAGTCCCAAAACCAGGCCAGGCACAGAGTATGCCTGTCCCTGGAAGTGCACTTTGCTGGGAGCCTGAGGCTGACAACAGGTGCTGTGCTGCAGTCTGCACCAGGCCAGGCGCAATCCCTGCAGAGCGTCCAAAGCTGGGGCAAGCACAGGCGGGAGCCAGCCTGGGCTCTGCCCACCGTCAGAGGAGCAGCCCTGCCAAATCAAAGGCAGCCAGGCACTCGCACTGCACCCTGCAGCTCTCCCTAAGTCTAAATCGTTCAAATAAAAGTTATAAAATTCTAACTTTTCCAGGTTAAGCTCTGGGGCACTGGAATGGAAAGCCTTGAGCCTGCATCTAAAAACTGTACTGAAATCATCACACCCTGAGCATCGTTGAGGCCACTCACACTTCTGGAAAGGCCAGTCAAAATCTCAACTGTGCTTTGTGTGGAGATGGGATTGCAGGGGCCCCTGAGGGAACAATGCAGCTGAGAGGGCGCCATGCACAGGCCTCCTGGCTTGAAAGGCAACTACAGAGCCACTGCCGCCAGAAGTGGCACCAGACACACCAGTCAGTGCGACAACAGAGAGCCAGAACTGAACCCGCCCCGCTGCAGCCACACTTCAGGAAAGGGTGCCATCCGGGTTCAGCATGGAAGGAGAGTGCTCTCAGCAACCGTGCCGGACAGGAGACCATGTGCAGGACAGGGGAGGCTTCCTCACACCAGAGGCCCAAGTTCAGGAAGAACAGATAGACTGGACTTCATTACAGTTTAAAACACATTCATGTGTCAAAGGACACTATCAACAAAAGGAAGATCTACAGAAGGGGAGAGACACCTGCAAATCCCACACTGAGAAGGGCTCAGTGTCAAAAATATACAAAGAGCTCTCAGGACTCAAAGATGAAAGGTGACCCAATTTAAAATGGGCAAAAGGCGAGGTGCAGTGGCCACACCTATGATCCCAGCTACCCAAGAGGCTGAGTCAGGAGGATTGCAAGTTCCAGGCCACTCTGAGTAACTTAATGAGACCCTGTATCAACACCAAAACCAAAACAAGGGCTAGGCGTGTGGGCTCAGTGGTAGAACACTCGTGGCTACAATGCTCAGCACCAAAAAGAGAGAAAAGTTGCAGGTTGAGTGGCCCATGCCTGTAATCCTAGTGGCTCCAAAGGCTGAGGCAGGAGGATGGCAAGATTAAAGCCAGCTTCAGCAACTGGAACTTAGCAACTTAGCAGATCCTCTCTTAAATAGTAATTTTTTAAAAGGGCTGGGATGTGGCTCAGTGCTAGGGCATCCCTGGGTTCAGTCCCTGGTACCAAAAAAAAAAGGTGAAGGAGTTGAATCGGCATCTCTCCAGAGAGGCACGGATGGCCAGCCAAGAGGCCGGTGAAAAGATGCTCACCGCCGGCCTCACTGGAGCAGTGAGGTGAGCCCTCGCTCATGGCCAGCAAGAAGGCAAAAAGGTGCAGCCACTGTGTACACGCAGCGGCTCCTAAAAGCGCCCAGCACTGCTCCTGTCGTCCCAGTCCGGTGCACACCCAAAGCACCTGTACGGGGCGCACAGGTGAGATGCGCAGGTGGCCTTCGCGCGCTATCTAGCTCCGGCAGGCGGGTGCCCACCTGCCCCTGAACATACGTGGACGAGCCATGTGGCCAGCGCGCAAGCCGTCTTCAGTCTTGGGGGGAAAGGCGCCCGATGCGCTGCGACCTGACCGGGGCGTTGTGCTCAGCCCGACGCAGGAGGGCCGGCGCTGCGGCTCAGCCCGCGGCACATCTGGAGCAGGCGGACTCGGAGCAGAAAGCAGCTTGCGGAGCCTGCGGCTGGCGAGGGGCGGGTGGAGGGAGTTACTGCGACGTTAGGTTCTTTTGGAGGTAATAAAAACTTCCAAAAACTCAGCCTCAGCAACGGCGAGGCGCTAAGCAACTCAGTGAGACCCTGTCTCTACATAAAACACAAAATAGGGCTGGGGATGTGGCTCAGTGGTCGAGTGCCCCTGAGTTCAATCCCCTGTACCACAAAAAAAAAAAAAAAAAAAAAAAAAAAAAAACTTCCAAAAACTGCTGCAAAGGGGTGCACTTAAAAGCCGCCAAAGTCGTGCGTCCCATGCCATGTGCACTTTACCTCAGTCAAAACAGGAACCAGAGGTGGCAGGCTGCAGCCCTGCTGTGCTGGGGCCGCGAGGCCCCACTCTGGCCCCCCTTCCGAGGGTCACCAAAGGCCACAGGGCCACCCAGCCTGCTGGGGGTCACGATCACAGCCGCCTCAGATCTCCACGTCCAGCTCCTCTAGAGGAGCAACCAGGAAGATGGGTACCTCCTGAGAGCCCTGCGTCCAGCCTCTGTGAGGCAAAGGTGCGGCCGCTGTCCTCCCTCAAAGCCATTCCCAGGAAGCCCCTTTTGGATGGGTGTGTGTCCGCGACGTTCACTAAACCCAAGTGTGATACAGTTAGCTGGTCAGCGTTCTACCTCTGTCACAAAGTACCTGAGGAAATCAACTTAAAAGAGGAAAGACTGATTTTGGTTCATGGTGTCAGATGTTCCTTTCCACGGTCACTGTGTTTCACCCCTTGGGTCGAGGAAAGGCCCGACACCTGGCAGAGTGAAGCTGCTCACTGCAGGGTGGCCAGGGAGCAGGCTGGGGGGCAGGTGCACCCCAGCCACCCAGCCCTCAACTAGGCCCCCTCCCAGAGTTTCTGCCACTCCCAACAGCGCCACCAGCCAGATGCCCAGCTTCAGATACACAGGCATGTCCCACGTCCAAACCACAACATGCATGCACGTGTGCACCTTTGAATTCACACTTCCTATTTAGAGAGAACGGCAGGTTCACATGCTGCCTTCAGAAGCCATGCAGAGAGATCCCTGGTGCCCTTCGCCCAGGTTCCCCCCACTGTAGTGTCCTATGAAACTCAAGTCACACCAGGAGGACACATGCAGACAAGTCCCCACGCAGGGCACCCCCACCAGGACCATGCTGCCACCTGCAGAGCCCACTCTTTCCTGCCTGAAAGTCCCCAGACCTGCCCCGGCACCGCAGCCTGTCCTCCAGCCCTGCAGTTCAGCCACCTCTGGATGCTCAGAGATGAGCTGCACTCTGCAGCCTTGGTGCTGGCTTTCTCACGGGGCGAGGCTCCTGGGCTCCACCCAGGCTGTGCTGCATATCGACGGCTGTTTTGATGGTGTGCCATGGTCTGCGCCTTGGCTTTAGTGGTCTGGATGCCCAAGGCCGCAGCGCTGAACACCTTCCCACAGGCTCGTCTGTCGCCAGCACACGCTCTTCAGGGAAATGTCTGTTCTCACATTTTGCCCATTCTTAGCTGGAGTTCCTCAACGGGCTGACTGCTGGTCCTTCCTGTAGTCTAGA
Source organism: Xerus rutilus (assembly GCA_028644305.1). Taxonomy (NCBI): domain Eukaryota; kingdom Metazoa; phylum Chordata; class Mammalia; order Rodentia; family Sciuridae; genus Xerus; species Xerus rutilus. Next base: position 310,773 of record CM053412.1, read on the forward strand.
CCTCAGTAACATTTCCCCCACTCCATGCCTTTTCTCCTCATGTTCTTGAGGGAATCTTTGCAGAGCAGTTTTTAATCTCCATGAGGTCCAATTGATCAAGTTTGCTTTTATGGATCCTGCCCTTGGTATATCAGGTCTAAGACTTCTTTGCCCAAGGCTAGATTCCAATGATTTTCTCCAATTTTTCCTAGAAATATTATATTTTTACACTTACGTTTAAGGCCAATCCATTTTGAGTCATTTTTCTACAAAGGCTGAGGTTTAGGATGAAGGTTCCCAGCTGGACACGTCTGTGTGACTCTCCTGGAGGTTCCATGCTCTGTTCTACTGGTCCCCGTGTCTGTCCCTGTCAATGACACACTGTCTTGATTATTGCAGCTATGGAGTAAGCATTAACATTGGGCACAGTGATCTCTCCCACTGTGCTCTTCTTCTTCAAAATTGTTTTGACTGTTTTAGAGCCTGTGCTGTTCCATATGAATTTTAGAATAAGTTTTTCCATATTCTACAGAAAAAGTTGTTGGGATTTTGGGTGGGGAGTACTGGGGATTGAACTCAGGAGCATTTGACTACTGAGCCACATCCTCAGCCCCATTTTGTATTTTATTTAGAGACAGGGTCTCACTAAGTTGCTTAGCACCTCACTTTTGTTGAGGCTGGCTTTGAACTTGCAATCCTCCTGCCTTAACCTCCCAAGCTGCTGGGATTATGGGCATGTGCCACCGTGTCTGGCAAATGTTGGGATTTTGACACAAGTTGTGCTAAACATACAGATCAGTTTCAGGACTAACACTTGTACTACAGTCTTCTAATCCATGAACATGGTATGTCCTTCAATTTATTTAGATCACATTTGTTCTCTTTTATTAACATTTGATAATTTGTAGCATATAGACTCAATATTTTGTGTATTCATGCCTAAGTATTTTATTTTCTTTGGTGTGACTGCAAATGGCCTTGTTTGTGTTCCTTTGTGGTGCTGGAGATTGAACCCAGGGTCTTTGCATGCTAGCATTAAGCTACAGCCTCAGCCTGGCTTTGGTTTTACTTTTGGTTCTACATGTTAATTGTTGGCATACAGAACTGTGATTCAATGGGTTTTGATCATACACTGCCATCTTGCCAAACTCATTTATTGGTTCTAGGAGTTTTTTTGGGGAAAATTTCTTGGAATTTTTAACCTAGATAATCATATCATTTGCAAATAGATTTATATTTGTTCTTTTTTGAGGGGAGTTTACTGAGAATTGAACTCAGGGGCACTTGACCACTGAGCCACATCCCCAGCCTTGTTTTGTATTTTATTTAGAGACAAGGTCTCACTGAGTTGCTTAGTGCCTCACTTTTGCTGAGGCTGGCTTTGAATTTGACATCCTCCTGCCTCAGCCTCCCAAGTCACTGGGATTATAGGTGTAGGCAACCATGCCTGGCTATATTTGTTTTTTTTTGTTTTTTTTTTTTTTTTTTTTTTGGTACCAGGGATTGAACTCAGGGGCACTCGACCACTGAGCCACATCCCCAGCCCTATTTTGTGTTTTATGTAGAGACAGGGTCTCACTGAGTTGCTTAGTGCCTCGCCGTTGCTGAGGCTGGCTTTGAACTCGCGATTCTCCTGTCTCAGCCTCGCTAAGTGCTGCGATTACAGGCT
>CM053412.1:312520-421082 GCA_028644305.1 Xerus rutilus
TTTGTTTTTTAATGGTTTGTATGTTCTTTATTTCATTTTCTTCACTTTTAAAAATTCTAGTGTTATGGGCTGGGATTGTAGCTCAGTGGTAGAGCGCTTGCCTTGCATGCGTGAGGCACTGGGTTTGATCCTCAGCACCACACAAAAATAAATAAAATAAAGATATTGTGTCCATCTACAACTAAAAAAATATTTAAAAAAAAATTCTAGTGTTATGCTGAACAGCAGTAATGAGAGTGAACAGCCTTGTCTTGTTCCTGATCCTAGAAGAAAAGTTTTCAGTCTGTAGGTTTTTGTAGATGTTCTTTATCAAGTTGAAGATTTATTTCTAGATTTCTGGGAGTTTTATTATGAGTAGGTGTTGAATTTTGTTAAATGCTTTTCTGCATTAATTGATGTGATTATGTATCTTATGGTGACATGGGAAAGTCACTGGTTGACTTTTGAACATTGAACCACCCTTGCATACCCGGACTAATTTCACTTGGTTCAGTAACGTTATACATTTGCTGAATTCAATTTTCTAATATTTTGTTGAAGATTCTGAATCTGCATGTATGAAAGATTTGACTTGTTTTCTTTTGTTGGACTGTTTTTGTGTACTACGGTCATCAGGTAATGCAGACTCCTTTCTTCTTTGAACGTTGGATAGACTTTTCCAGTGAAAATTTCCTTAGGAGTTCTTTTCTAGGCATTTTTTTTTTTTGTTTTTTGGTTTTTTTGGTATTGGGGATTGAACTCAGGGGCACTGGACCACTGAGCCACATCCCCAGCCCTGTTTTCTGTTTTATGTAGAGACAGGGTTTCATCAAGTTGCTTAGCGCCTCACCGCTGCTGAGGCTGGCTTTGAACTCCTGATTCTCCTGTCTCAGCCTCCCTAAGTGCTGGGATTACAGGCATGCACCACTGCTTCCAGGAGTTTTTAAAGAATTAATTCAATGTTGTAACTTATACTACTGATTTTAGACCTTTCCTCTTTCTAATGTAAGCATTTGGTGTTATCAACCTCCCACTCAAAACTGATTTGGCTATAACCTACATATTTTGATCTGTTGTATTTTCATTTTCATTAAGTTCTATGTATTTTAAATTTTCTTTTGAGGCTTCCACTTTGGACCATAGGTTAACTAGAAGTATATTATTTAATTCCCAAGTGTTTAGATGCTCCTGTTGTCTTTCTGTCCTGCTTCTTTAATCTGTTTGTGTCTTGCCATTTGAGGAGGTTGTCAGGCATTCTGTCTTCAAATACTTTTTCAGCCCCACTTTTTCTCCTCTTTCTAGGACCAGATGATATAAATGTAGACAGTCTGTAACTGTCACATGGATCCCTGGGACTCTGTTCATTTATTTCCAGTCTTCTTGTTCTCTGTTGTTCATATTGGGTGGTTTCCTTTGGTCTGTCCCCCAGTTCACAGGTTCTTTTTTCTGTCATCTTCTACTATTTGCCTCCATGCAGATAGTTTTTTTTTTTTTTTAAATGTTATTGTATTTTCAAGTTCTATAATTTCACTTTTTTTTGGTACTGGGGATTGAACTCAGGGGTACTTGACCACTGAGCCACCTCCCCAGCTCTATTTTGTGTTTTATGTAGAGACGGGGTCTCACTGAGTTGCTTAGCGCCTCGCCGTGGCTGTAATTTCACTTTGTTATATCTTCTATTTCTTTGCCAAGATTTTCTATTCTTTTGTTTCAGGAAAACTTGTAACTGATAGGTGAAGCCTACTTAAAATACTGGTCATGTAATCCCTACATCAGATTCACCTCAGTGTTGGCGTCTGTTGTCTTTTTTTTTTCATTCATGTTTTGATTTTTCTGGTTCCTGGTATGATGAGTGAACTTTTTATTGAATCATGGACATTTTGGATATGAATTCTTTCACATGTGAATATCCAGTTGTTCCAGCACCATTACTGAAGAAATGATTTCCCCTTGAATGGTCTTGGTACCCTGGTCAAAACTCAGCCGACCTGGGTTCAGTCTACAGCACCATCACAAACAACTGAATGGTAAAAATCAGCTGACCACTGATGTATGTGTTAATTTTTTAACTTGCAATTCTATACCATTGCTCATGACATCTCTCCTTATATCAATACCACACAATTTTGATTATTGTAACTTTGTAATAGGTTTTAGCAAGTATAATGATTAATGCAATTTTCCTCTTTTTCAGGATACTTTTTGACTTACATTGGTCCTTTAGAATTACATATGAATTTTAGAATGGGCTTGGACATTTCTGCAAGAAGGCAGCTGGGATTTTGACAGGGACTGTGTTGAACCTGTACTTCAGTTTGGGGAGTATTTCCAAATTAACAGTGTTAAATACTCCAGTCCATGAACATAGGATATCTTTTCATTTATTTAGATCTCCTTTAGTTTCTTTTAACAATGTTTTGTAGTTTTGAATGCACAAGTCTTGCACCTCTTTGGTTAAATTTCTTCCTATATCTTTTATTATTAATATTGATTTTATTATTTTTCATAATATTGTAAATGACATTGCTTATTTAATTTCCTTTCCAGATTGTTTACCACTAGTATATAGAAACAGAAGTGATTTCTGAGTACTGACTTTAAGTTGTGGTTTGTTTTGTTATATGATCACTGCTGAGCAGGACCTGACTGACCTGTCTCTATGGTCCGAGAGTCTTCTTCATCCAGCGACTGGAAGTGTGTACTTGCAGAGTTTTAAGTTTGCTTATTAATTTTGCTTTCTACCTTTGTTGCTTCTCCTTGCTAGGTTTGCTCTGGTATCTGACATCAATGGGTCAAAGCTGCTCCTCAGCTGTGATATGCTGGCCTCCACTCTCTCTTTTCCAAGTCTTCCTTTTATTTATTTATTTTATTTTTGGTACCAGGGATTGAACCCAGAGGTGCTCAACCACTGACCTCATCCTCACGCTTTTCTATTTAATTTTAAAATTTTGAGACAAAGTCTTGCTAAGTTGCTGAAGGCCTCACTAAATTACTAAAGCTGGCCTCAAACTTGTGATCTCCTGCTTCAGCCTCCCCAGCTGCTGGGATTACAGGAGGGAGCCTTCAGACCTACTCAAGTCTTCCTTTTTCTTTTTTTTAAATTTTAGTTATTGATGGACCTTTATTTTATTTATTTGTATGTGATGCTGAGAATTGAACGCAGTGGCTCACGTTAGGCAAGCGCTCTACCACGGAGCCACAGCCCCAGCTTCTCAAGTCTTCCTTTTAAAGTTTCTCTTTCTGTAACTTTCACCTCAGCCCTTTTCTCTCAGCTATTTCAAGTTCCTCCTGTTTTGAAAGCTCACTCTGCAGAAGAGAGAGCAGGCTTTCCACATGAGAAGCACCACACTCGCAGGCAGACAGTGGCGGCTCCTGTCATCTGTTTGGTCCTCCAGCCCCTGGAGAGAGTAAAGGGCTGTGCTCAGCAAGAGCCAGGTGCACTGCAGATGGCCACTGCGGGGCCAGGAGCCCACTGACCTCGCTGGCCAGAGGCTGGGGATTCCGGGGGCAGGAGGAGTCACTGGGCGCCACTGCATGTTGGACCGGGTGAGCCACCTCCTCCCCAGCAGCATCCGTGTCACACTGTCCAAAAAGCACATCACAGATGGGACCTGAGGGGGCACAGATGAGAAGCTCGGGTGTGTCACAATCAGCCTGACTGCCAAGAGGGACCCTAAGTGCTGCCAGCGGCAGGACACAGGGCACACAGGACAAGGCTGGCCATTCAGGAGAGGAGACTGAACCTGGGCCACTCACTCTGGAAAAGTGGGGCCTCACTCCCACTTGGCAAAGGGGGTTTCACCCCCACTGGGAGGACAGAGGAACCTCAGTGGGAGGAAGTGCAGGGACCCATACGACTCAAGTCCAGAGCCTGCCAAGGCCCCCATACAGCAAGGGGCAAGGACAGCCATGGCCATCCTGGGTCTGCCCCGCACCCCAGGCTCTCAGCTCCAAGGCCTGAGCCATCCAGGGAGCCAGGGCTCCAGGCTCAGTTCTTACATTTACACATCAAAAAAGAGGAAGTTCTCCTGAAGCCTTGCGGATAGGATTTGGCTCCAAGAGGAGGGTGAGGGGCAGTGGAGCAAGCCTTCCTCCCTGAGCCCTGGCCAGTGCGGCTTTGGAAGGATCGCTGGGAGTGATGGGAGAAGCTGCCATTTTCCCTGTATTGATTCTGCAGTGGGGCGTTGGCATATGTGCCTGGAGGGGCCACAGCAGTCTGAAAGCACTGTTCAAGGACAACAGAAGTGACCCACCCCCTACAACACTGCACTCCCAGCTCCCACCCACATGGCTCTGAAAGTCCATCTCTGACTCTGGGATGCGCTCCTCCCGAGGCCTGACTGGACTGTGAAGGACCCCAGAACAATCTCTCGCTCAGGGATCCATTGAGGAGCGAGGTGCTGGTGCCCAGCTGAGTAAAGCGCCCGACATCCTGCACTGCTGAGCAGGCCCGGGGTTGCACAGCGCTTCCTGGTGAGCCTCCTGGCCAACACAAGCAGCCAAGCCATCCGCCTAACGTGAGATGAGGACCAAGATGGCAACACCTGTCCAGGGACACAGCTCTCCACTCATGTGGCTCACTCCCGTGGGCTCTGCCAGGGCTAGGATGTGCAGCTCCTGCAGATCAGTCGCCAACGTCAGGTGTCCTGCGACTCTGGTGCTTAGGGCTGGGTCCCCAGAAAGTGATTAGATATGACAAAGTCCCCTTTAACTCATTCAGAGGGTGGAAACTGGTGCTTAGGGCTGGGGCCTCTGAGAGGTGATTAGATTAGGAAGAGTCCTCAGTGTGGTGGGTCCCCTGAGGGGCTCCCAGTGGGACTGCAGCAGAGAGACAGCAACCAGACACAGGTGCTCCTGCCAGAGGAGACACAGCCCAGGGGCCCCAGCCCTGCAACCTGCTGCTGGGGCTCCCAGGCTCCAAAACTATGAGCCCAAATAAACTCTTTATGAATCAGCCGGTCCCAGGTATTTTGTTATAGTAAGGACAGGCTGATAACCTGCATTCCACCGTCACCCTGGGAGTGGGGGGATGAAGAAACCCCAGTACTGCCTGCCCAGCTCAGACCCACCTGACTCCTGGGCCTTCACTCTGGTCTCTTCACCACCTGCTGGCTGATGGAAAGGTGTCTGCCCTGCACACCAGGTGTGTGTGCTTGCGTTAGCCCCCCCAGACTCTGGATCTTAGCAGTCGAGGCATTTTCTTTTTTTTTTGGTACCGGGGATTGAACTCAGGGGCACTCGACCACTGAGCCACACCCCCAGCCCTATTTTGTGTTTTATGTAGAGACAGGGTCTCACTGAGTTGCTTAATACCTCGCCATTGCTGAGGCTGGCTTTGAACTCGCGATTCTCCTGTCTCAGCCTCCCGAGGTGCTGGGATTACAAGCGTGAGCCACCGCGCCCGGCTGAGGCATTTTCTAATTGTTTTTTTTTTAAATGTCTTTATTTTATTGCTTTGTATGTGGTGCTGAGGATCGAACCCAGGGCCCCACGCATGCGAGGCAAGCGCTCTACCACTGAGCTACAATCCCAGCCCGCATTTTCTAATTCTAATGAATCACGCCCAGAGCAGAACCCAGTCTGTGTGAGATAACTGGGAATGTCTGCAGACTTGACTTCCTCTGGCCATGCAGCCACGTCCACAGCAGTGCCCAGTGACGTCCGCAGCTGACATCAGGTCCGCAGCAGGCTGCAGGGCAGAAGGCAGCACTGTCACTGTGACACCTGCGCGGGCCATGTGACAAACAGACGGCAGCACAGCCAAGGTCACCACAGGAAGGCAGCCCGGCAATGGGGCACGGCGAGAGCTGGGCTGCCCAGGGCGTCGACAGCGCTGTCCTAACGCACCCAGGGGAGTGGGCACAGGCCTCACCAAGAGCAGGGGGAGGGTCTCTGGAGAAGCATGCCTGGGCCTCCATGTATGCACACCTCCTGGACAGGGGCCATGCCTGATGGCAAGGACTCACCGGAGGGCTAGGACAGCAAAGTGGGGTGCACAGTGTGGTGAGGAGCTCAGGGTGCTGCATCCTACTGGGAATCAGTGTTCCCCACCTGGAGCCTACATGTTCTCAAAAAAAAAATTTTTTTTTTTTAAATCAAACTCAGAACGTCATAGGTTTGTCTTTAAAGGTATCCACTTTGGTGGTGCTTAAAATTTGAGAACTGGGCTGGGTGCAATGGTGCACGCCTATAATCCCAGCAGCGCAGGAGGATTGTGAGTTCAAAGCCAGCCTCAACAAAGGTGAGGTGCTGAGCAACTCAGTGAGACCCTGTCTTAATAAAATATGAAATAGGGCTGGGGATGTGGCTCAGTGGTCAAGTGCTCCTGAGTTCAATCCCTGGTACAAAACAAAAAGACCAAAAAAAAAAAGACAAACAAAAAAAAACTGGGTAACTTTCCACTAGGGAAATCAGCGAGGCTCTGTGTTCAGAGCCAAATGCAGGCCTGTCCTCAGCCTCACAGGTGGAACCTAGGGCAGGACCTCAGCTCACTGGGTCAGGTCCCACCATCCAGCTGGGACCAGCAGGGGTGTCTGGGAGCCTGGCTCTGTGACACTCACATGTGTGCACACCTGGCAACCCTTGACTGGCCCCTGATTGGTGTGCACAGGCTGGAGGTAGTGCCATCCTGGGCACCCACAGGGTGCCTGGAGCTGAGGGTCGGGCACACCCAGGTCAGAGTACTTGCCACCACACTTACAAAATCAAATTTGTCTGCCAGGCTGGAATGCAGTTAAAAATTCTGCCATATTGGGGCTGGGGTTATGGCGCAGTGGTAGCGTGCTCGCCTAGCACACGAGAGGCACTGGGTTCGATTCTCAGCACCACATAAAAATAAAATCAAGATATTCTGTCCACCTACAACTAAAAAATAAATATTTAAAAAAAATTTTGCCATATTCAGATCAGATCAGTTTCTGAGGCTCCGCTTGGCCCCTGAATTCCAGCCTTCGTGTTCATGTGTCCAGCACCACCCAAGACTAACCTCACATTAAAACTCCACCATCCAAATGTCTAAGAAGGTCAAAAATAACCAGGAGGGCCATTAAGCTCTGGAAAGTGAGGCCCAGGCTCTTGTCACAGCTGTGTCCTGGTCCCTCCTGGTAGGAGCAGCCACAGTGCCCAGCAGGTGCAGCTCATGGGGTCCCTGCAGGAAGAGGGATACTAAATTAAGAGCTGGATTCCAACAGGGAGGAGGAGAGAGCCTGCCGTGCTGTGCCCAGGGCCCGGCAGGCCTCTGCCTGCCCTGCAGATCCTCTCTCTTCTCTTCCGTGGATACAAGCAACATGAGGACTTCTGTTACTTTCTCACATTTCCATCAGTCTTTTTCTAAACTCACCATCAAATTTAAATACTGGATGCTTTCTTTTTAGTAAATGCATTACTGATTTTACTTTGTTCTGATAAGTGTCTCCTCTGAAACCAAGAGCGCCACGGCACCTTGCAGGATGCACCTCTCATCTGACATGGGGTCAGAAAGCACACAGGCTGACAATCTGCTCATATGGCGGCCACCGAGCCCTGTGATCTATGCCTGTCCCCACGCAGCTTACACTCTTCTCAGGTGGTATCCTGGGTGTGCTACAGACCCACCTGCTTGGACCAAGGTGCCTGCAGGTGAGATGCCCAGCAGGTGAAGGGCCAGCTCACCTCCCTGGTCTACCTTAGCTCCACTGTAAAAGGGAACTCCTGGAATTCTTCCATGGAGGCTACTCGACTGTGAGAGATGGAAGTTTCTTGGATGCCAGAAGGGACCCTGAGTTTCCCAAGCATGAGGCACAAACCCTCTCCCGGGGTCCAGCCCCAGGGGCAGAGTCTGGCCCTTGGCACTGTGGGTGCCAGTCTGAGCCCTCCTCACAGTGGACTGGCAGGACTCCTGAGGACACACACCTGACCTCCAGCAAATGGGAGCCCTCCATTACCAAGAACACTCCTAGACGAGCCAGACCCCTCAACATCTCTGCTTCTCATGAAATCACCACCAGGCGCTCAGATATTCAGACAACATGGTCCTTTGGAGCCCTGGGCCCATCCTCCTTGTTCAGGTCTGCCCCTCTCCCGCACCCACACATCCCTGAGCTGCCCATCTGCTCCCCCTCAACCTGCCCCCACATATCCACACAGGGTTGCCCAAGTCAGCAGCATCTTCCCCTCCAAACAGCCCCCAGCTCATCCTGCCCTCCTGGTGCCTGATAGACGCACTTCTTGGGGAAGACAAGCCCTGGACCAGGAGATAGGAGGACTGACTGTACCAGATCTGCTCATCCTCCGGAAAGGCTGAGGACACAAGGACGGCACTTGCCAGAGCAAATCCCACATCCTATCATTTCCCTCCAATCTTGCTCTACAAGACCTATTAATTATGCACATGCACCTGTAATTACGATAATGCGCTCCCAGCCATATCCTGGCCAGAAACTCTTAATTATGATTCAAACAATTAATCAACCAGCACCCATTTTCTCAGCATCTGGCCCACGCAGGACTCTACCAGGCACTGAAAAGGGAAACCACACAGCCCCCCTGTCAGCCAGGAGCAGGCTTCCTCCTTCCTTCCTGTGCTCCCACAAACACACAATCTGTTTCTTAAATCATGGAAGTCTCGAGGTATCAAAGTTTGCCAAGTGGGATGTACATATTGGCACTGGCCTTAGAAAGACCTGGAAGTTGTCCCCCTGCCCAGCGAGACAGCAATGCCTCTGGGGACACTGCAGCCCACATCTCTGTGGCTAGCACCCAACCAGGACCTGTGGACAAGTGTATTTTGCCCCCTCACGGGCTACAAGTTCTAGTTTGGAGCAATTCCACCCCACTGTGAACAGGAAGGAGGATCCAGAGGCCAACCCCAACCAGAGCTCAGCCCTGCCGCCCAGGGGAGGTAGGAGCTGGGATGAGCCCTCTCTGCCGTCATCCTCAGCGGCTGGTGGCTCCTCCAGATTTCTCAGCAGAGAAGGAAAGGGCTCAAGGCGATTCTCAGCGCCCCCACCTACAACAGACTCCAATTTTGTCATGTGACCCAAGGGCTGGGCTGAGGAGTGGGCCCCTAGGAACTGCTGAGATTTCCCAACTGGGTCAAGATCCATTATTTACAACCTGCCAAGGGCAGCCGTCTTTTCAGCCAGCGGCAAATGCAGAGGACCGAAGAGGCTCGGGCCAGGGGAGAAGGACTTCCTAGAAGTCTGAGGGCCCAGAAGAGCCAGAGAAAGCCAAGTCGGACAAGGGGCCCCCCGAGGACAACCCGCCACTGCCACTGCCTGCGGGGACAAAGTTCCGAGGGTCGGAAACCTGAATGGCAGGAGCCAGGCGGGCTGGGAAGGTACCACACGCAAACACGCGCGGGTGCGAGGACGTCCCCCCCGCTCCCCCGGGACCCTGCGACCCGGGGTGGGGGGAGCGGCGGAGGCCACTTCACGCCCCGCACCTGCCCACCGAGGTCCGGACCCCCTCAACGCCCCACACTCCTCGCCCCCTGGGGCCACTGTACGAACCTCTCGGCCGCAGCGCCCCAGCTGGGCCGGGCTCGGCCGGGAAGGCGAGGCGCACGCTTAGGTTGCGAGTTTGCAGACTTCGCCGCAGCCGGAGCGGGGACTCGCCCCAGACTCAGATCAGCGCGCGGCGGGTCGGGGAAGGCTGGGGGGCAGGGCGGCCGCGTGCGCGCGTGTGAGGCGCGCGCGCCTGTGCCGGGAAGCTGGCCGCGGGGGCGATCGCCTCTCCACCTCTCCGGTCAGGAGGCGCACGAGCGCCACACTCTCGCCCAGGTGCCCATCTTCGCGGGAGCCGGGTGCGCCCACCTTCCAAGGCGGGCTCGGCAGGAGCGAACCCTGGTCTCACCCCGGGGGCCCCGTCCCAGTCGCGGGCCTTCTGCCCGTCCCCTTTTCGTCTCACCCGGGCTCCAGCAGGACGGATGCTGGCAGACGGGGCGGCTGCAGGATCCAGGCTCCGGCGGCCGCCCGGACCTCCATGAAAGCGCCCGACGCGGCGGGGCCCGCGCGCCTCCCGGGACCGAGCGCGTGGGGCGGGGGCGGCGCCCGACAGCCGCCCCGCCCCCTCAGGCGTCCTTCCCGCAGCCTCCGCGCCCCCTCCGCGTCCCGCCACCCAAGGCCGGAGTGCGCAGAGCCGGCGGTGGCAGCCCGCGGACAGGCGCCGGCGCCCCCATCCCCGCCCTGGCCCCCGGGCCTGCGGGGTAGACCGCGGCTCCACGGAGCGCGCAACTTTACCTCGGGGCTGGCTGCCCGCTGCGCGCGCCTGCCCGCGGTTCCTCCGGGCGGAGCGCGGCGGCCGCCAGCCGGCCGCCCAGAATCTGGCACCGCCCTGCCCAGCGGCCTGCGGGTCCCGCCCGCGGTGGCACGGCGCCCTCTCGCGCCCGGCGGGGTCCTGGGGAGACCCGGCGGCACCCAGAGTCACCCGGAGCAGCGCGGAGCCCCGAGGCTCTGGGAGCATGAGGCCCGCCACTGGGCCCGCCTCTGCAGGACCATCTCGGACAGGGACACATGCACATACCCGCGCGCAGCCCCAAGTACCGATGCACCCACAGCATCGCACTCATGAGACTCACGCATAATCACAGGGCACACACATCATGCCAGCTCTCTCACACACACATACACTCGGTGTGCACGCTCACACACTCAACTACAATATCACACACTTGAAAAGACACACCCAGGCACTTACACTCACTTGCACACGCAACAATGCAGCGCAGTCACGTGCACACACAGGCACACTCATAACCCAGCACACGCACATGCACACACATGCTCGGGTGCTCACACATGGACATACACCCAGGCACTCACACACACACCCAGGTGCTCACACTCCTAACTCACCCAGAGGCCTTTGCAGTGGACAGCGCCAGGGGCCCTGGGGAGGACATGTGGCTATGCGTGGGATTGGAAGAGGCTGGGTCTGCAGGACGTGCCTGCTATCCAGCCCCAGGGGGCCTGTGGAGGGACCTTGAGCACACAAGAGGCCCCAGTGACAGTGTGTCATTGTTGCATCCACAGATGGAGACTTTTGCCCAGTGCCAGGCCTGGGAAGGGAGCCTTTTTCTCTCTGGAAGCATTCACTGGGCTTAGCTGTTGGGAGGCCAGGGCCACTGTCACTGAGAGGCCACTGTCTCCCAGGGGATGTGACCACTTCTGGGCAGGGGCTGCGCTGCTGGAGCAGCAGATCTGCCTTGTAGGGCTGTGCTCCTGGCCCCTGTGGACACTGTGGCTGCAGAGGCGGGATGGACTGGGGCCCTCGGACATGAAAGTGAGCAGATGAACAAGGGGGCCCCTGGGGGGTGCCAAGCCTGCCCCAAGCTGAGACGGCTGTGGTCCCCATGCACCAAGGCCACAGGCCCCTGGGCCTGCCCTGTTCTTCCTAGGAGGACCATCCCAACCTGGCCAACCTGGCTGCCCCTTGGGACCTTCACCTGTGCCAAGCCCCCTAGTGGCCTCCCCCCCCCCCACTCCACAACTCTTGTTTATCCAAGCTAGAGGGTTCACCGTCCTTTTCTGGCACATTTGTGAATGACCTTACTTTGTTAGACTTGATCTCCAGATCTGTCTCTATTTGTGCAGGTCCTAGGATTTTTATCTCTAATCCACAAATTTTGTTATTTGTTTCTTTAAAAGCTACACGCAGGGCTGTGGTTGTAGCTCAGTGGGAGTGTTTTGCCTGGCATGAGTGAGGCATTGGGTTCGATCCTCAGCACCACTGAAAAATAAATAAATAAAATAAAGTTACTATGTCCATCTACAACTAAAAAAAAAATTAAACTCTACATGCAGTATGTTGCAGTTAGTTCTGACTAATTTCAGTTTGTCAGTTTTTACCAGCCACTTTATGGAGTCCGTCAGTCGTTCTGGAATGCCAATGCTCTGCTCCTCTGCCCCGCCACCGCTGGAGCACGGGGCACCAGTGTAGGCCACATTGCACAAGAGTGCAGGGTGCCTGCCGGCACAGCACCGTGAAGCTGCCTCTGGTCTGACTAAGCACCAGCATCTGTGGGCCCGGATGTGACGCCAGGCTGGGCTCCTCCGCCCATCTGCGCTGTTCGGCCCACTCGGCATTTCCCTTCATGTTTGGGAGGCTGTCAGTGTCCAATGTATTTCTAAAATTGAATAAAATCAATCAGTGGTGAACTGGTAGGTCTAGCAATGCTGCACACCCATGGGGGACAGCAGCTGCGGTCTAATGTGCTCCAATTAATTGTCTTCTTCAGCCTGGGTCTGAAGTCCACCACTTTCTTTTTGGGTGAGCTCCTTCCTTGGCAGAGATGGGCAAGGTCTATGTCCTTGACCAAGTTCCTCACTCCCTGCTTCAGGGTCCTTGTCTGTAGGCTGGGGACAAGGGCAAGGCCGCCCTGCTGCTGGACTGATCACTGAATGAGTTGATTCAAGGGCTTGGCTGGCGGGTGGTAAATGACCCAGTTACTGTCACCAGGTCAGGTGCTTACGAAGTACACAGCCTTCAGGATGTTTCAGGAATGTTGAGGCCTCCTGCTGCTGCCTCTTGCAGTGCAAGGTCCAGGACAATGTCTAGGAATGTAATCCGTCCAGCCTGAGGACCTCAGGGTGGTGTCCATGGCACTCTTCCTGCAACCACGTCCTCTCTCCTGTCCCTGCTTCTCCGTGCGGGCAGAGTGAGCCGGGCTGCGCTCCTTCCCTCTCTGTATCTCTCCTCTCCAAGCCCCTTCTTGCCCTCGCGCATCTCGTTCCCTGTTGTTGCTGCTTTGATTCTGGAGTTGTGATGTCCTGTGCTTTGTATTTCTGATGCCTCTGGAACTGGAGTCCCGCAGCAGATGCAGGAGGCCAGCCGGCAGGGGTCGGCCAGTCTGGGGCGGCAGGGGCGGGCCTGCCAGCAGGGGCGGTGCCTCTCCACGTCCTAGGGATCAGTCCTCGTCAGGGGGACGCTTTCGCGCTTTGTGCGGCTTCTGTCTCAGGAGCGAGCGCTGCTTCCAAAAGCTGTTGCGGCGCACGTGCTCCTCGCGGAAGGTCTGTGAGCAGTGTGGCCACCCGGAGGGCAGGTAGCAGGTCGCCTGCCCCGCACGTCCTACGGTGGCTCTCACGCCCTTGCCTACAGTGCGCTCTGTTCACCTGCAGGGCAGTGTCCCGAGAGCACTGACCCCTGCCCTTCGCTGAACGTTCCGGTGAGTCCCGGCTCCAGCGTTTCCGGGAGAGGTGTTCAGACAGAACCCAGCCCTGCATCCCGTGCGTGCTCAGTGCCCCCAGCTCTTTGGTCGTGAGCACCTCCGTCCGTTGGGAACCCTCTCTTCACGGCCGCACGTGGCCACATCCCAGCAGGATTGGCATCAGTGGAAAAACCCTGATGGGGATGTTGCCTGCCTGCCACCTCCTCCAGCGACGAGACACTTCAGAAGAGGCACGGGGACTCCCTGAACCAACACGGCAAAGGTGTCCCGTGACCCATCCACCGAGACTGTCAGAATTTGCAGACTGGACTGACACCACACAGCGATGCCTGCCGCCCAGCTGCTGCAGAACACAGGTCCTTCTCCCTGCCCTTAGGCAGGAAAACGGAAAGGAGACTCCACAGCCCACCAGCCGTGTGCACAGCTAGCTTGTCAGGCCAGGTCTGCAGGGCACCTTCCAGAGCCCAGCACGAGGTCTCTGCACACTGGGACCCTCCTCAGAGCTGGGCCTGCACCGGTGTCAGGTGCATACCTGCTACACTTCTTGACGCCACGCATAGGTGCAAGGTGGTCAGAGCAGCCTCCGCTGTGCCCAGACTCCATTCAGCAAGGCAGGATGCTGGTGTGGAGGTGTCCATGTGTCGGTGAACTGCTCCCCTTAGAGCATCCCAGCAAGGCGACAGGATGAGGTGGATGAGCAGTCAGGGACTTCAGGAAGGGACTGAAAGTGGTGAGCAAAGGCGAGAGCTTGGGAAGTCTCGGGGAGCATACTCCCTGCGACGGGAGTGTCCACCCATCAGAGCTGGGAAGGCAAAGTGGATCAGAGGGAGGGTGGCTGGCCAGTGGACATCAGGGGAGTATCCTGAAGGCACAAAGACATAAAATGTTACAAACTAGAGAAAGAAGCACAGAAGGCAGCAGAAGGACCCAGATGAGGCTGCCATGGGGTGCTGAGACCCTGGGGGAGCCAGCTCCTTCGCCTCAGCTCAGAAAGGCGCGGTCCTCAGACACGGGCCTCTGTCTTCCACACGGAACGCCAGAAAAGAAACCAGTGAGGGAAGCCACAGTCAGGTGAACATGCTGAAGAGCTCAGCGCCCAAGCAGACCAAGTCCAGCTCCATGCCCCTCAGGGGATGCGTGGCCTCTCGCCAGGCAGAAAGCCTGATCTGGGCTACCAGTGTGGCTTCTCCACAGCTGGTGGGCTTCCTGAGTGCCAATGACACTGGGAACTGGCAAGAGCCACTGAGCTGTCCACTTTAAATGGCAGCCCACACAGCATCCAGCTGTCCCTCAAGAGCTGATGCCAACGAGGTGGAACATATCCTGTGGTTCTGAAAAGCGGTTAAGAAATGAAAATCACATTGAAGACCTGGAAGAGGATTGCTAATTTGAAGGAAACCAGGAGAGGAAGCACCTGGATGTCCAGGAATGGGCACTAAACGGAGACCAGCCTGCAGCTGCCCGCAGCCCATGAGCCAGGCGGCCAATTGGCTCCATGTGCAGACTTGAGCGTACCTCACTGCTGCTCCTCCATGCCTGGGTTAAAGAAGAAAAGCAGAATGTAAGCACAACCCATCAGAAGCAGCTGCAGGCTCAGGCTGCCACACACAGGGCTCTACAGCAGGACACGCCAGTGGAGCTGCCCTGCGGCTAGCCAGGCGAATGCTGGCTTACCTTCGCCTGTGTGTGCCCGTGAGAGCCCTGCCTGTGTCCCTCAGGGATCCCAAGCCCCTTCTGGCTGGAGCTCCTCACCACGAATCCCTGCTTGTTCAAATCCCTTCCTTACAGCTCGATGGCACCTCTGTTCACCTTGTAACACAGCAAGGCTTATGGCGACCATGACCGAGGGAGGCCAGCAGAGCAGAGCCACAGCCTGGGCAGGAGAAGGAAGGGACGAGAGGCCTTGGGGAAGGGCGTGTGAACACAGCACTAGGAATCCCACCACCGTGTGTGCTTACAGTGCACCATGGGAAAGGAGAGAGCAGACGTGCAGGGCCAGCATAAGCACAGGGTCCCCAGCTTGCTGCAGCCAGCTGCTTTTAAGAATTTGTTACTTTTCTGCATTTGCCACATTTTCTACCAAGAATTGTGGGACACTCATAACCCCAAAAGGTGGAATGCACCACACACCAAGCTTTTCTCAGAAGACAGTCTGTGTCACCGGCATCTCTGGATTCCTGGAGTCTCCGGTCCAGCTTCACTTCACCTTCACAGGTCTGTGCACTGTCCTCTTGGGGGCAGCCTGCAGGGACTCCAAACCTGCTGCACTTCGCCTGGCCTCCCAGGCCTTCCTTTGAAATCTTGGCGGAAGCCTCCATGATCCCTTAACTCGAGCATGCATTCCTGCAGAGCCATGTGGAGAACGACAGGTCTGCTGCCCACTAGCACACTTCCTGAGCCCCCTGGAATCACAGCTGTAGCAGCCTCTGAGTGCCTGTAGGGTTCAGTGTGGTGAATCATCTTCCAAGGCACCCCTGTGTAAGCAGGGTACCCATGATCTTTTTGCAGTGAAATTTCTTTTCTGTACCCTGGAGCCAGTAGCAGGTGTGGTCTTGCAAATTCCTGAGATGCCTCAAGCCATCTTTCCTATTGTCTCTGTGTAAAGTACTTAGCATCTTTTGGGGGGCTGTAATCTCTTCAACAAGCACACCCTTCTTGGCCCCAACTTTACATGCACTTTTCTGGCCAAACTGCAATTTAAAGAAATCATTTAGCTCTGCTTTCTATTCCAAATTCTCACAGTAAACCTGGTTAAAAAGTGCCAGCAATATCCATACCAATGACTTTGTTGCCTTGAAATTTCCTTGGCTAGATTAATTAGTTCATCACCTTTAAATTCAGCCTCACACAAATTTTCAGGGCATGGGGAAAATCTAGACAAGTTCTTTGCCAAGAGGAAACATGAGTGACCACTAGTCCAATTCCCAATAGAGTCCATTCCCAACAAAGTCCTCATTTTTCTCGGAAACCTCATGAGCCCCCTGCCCTTTTTTGTTTTCTGTACCAAGGAACCAGGGCTCCTTAACAACTGAGCCACATTCTCAGCCTGCTTTTTACTTTTAGTTTTGAGACAGGGTCTCACTAAGTTGCTTAGGGCATCTCTAAGTTTCTGAGGCTGGCTTTGAACTTGCAATTCTCCTGCCTCAGCCTCCTGAGCTACTAGGATTACAGGCTGTGCCACTGTACCTGGCATGAGTCTTTAGGTCCACAATCCTATTGGCATTCTGATCTAAGCTCCCACCAGAATTGCCCATTAAGTTCTGCTTACAAATTCTAAAACTTTTTCCAGTTTGAATCTCTAAACTTGCCAAAATTTCTTTCTCTAACCAGCTCCAAATATTTCCGAAGCACATGGTTATAAGTTGGTCACAACAGGGACCCCACATCTCAGTACCAATGTCTGTTGTAGTCAGCTTTTCCACTGCAGTGACCAAAAGACTCGGCAAGAACAACTTGGAAGGGGAAAGTTGAAAGGGGCTCATGGTCTTGAGTTCTCTGTCCGGGTGGCCGTGTCCACTGCTTCCGGTCCAAGCGGAGGCAGCACACGTGGGGGAAGGGACAGGCAGAGGAATCTGTCAAGTCACGGAGTCAGGAGGCAGAAGAGAGAGAGGAAGGGACGAGGAGAGGCACCCTTCCTGGCACAGCCCCAGTAGCCCGCCTCCTCCAGCCACAGCCCACCCGCCCAGTCACCGCCCACTCAATCACTGGGAGCAGGGGGACTGGTCAGGTTACAGCCCTCACCCTCCAATCCCTTCACCCTGAACATTCCTGTACCAACAGGGCTTGCAGGACACATCATTCCCAAACCACAGCAGATGCTCTCCACTCCTCGGTCTCTGCCACTTCAGCCACTGCCCCTGAGACTGCAGGAGGAGGTGCAGGAGGACTGGGGACGCTGAAGACTCCTGTGGCTTCTGAGAACAGTGGTGACTGGGAAGACTGCCTGCTGGAAGCCCTGGCAATGTTCTCCAGCAGGTCCCCGCTTTGTGGGACACTGAGAAGCACTGTCGTAACCCTCCAGCCACCGAGTGAGCAGAAGTCAACAGAACAAAGAGCCGGACCTATTAGACATCCTCACACTGAAATGAAAAGGAAGGGGAATGACTCTGCAAGCATTACTGCCAACCCCAAGCCCGATGGCAGTACAGCAGGCTTTGCCAAACACTCTTCTCTGCCCCGGTTTCTACCAAACAGGGAAAGGCTTATTTATTCATAGACGGCCTCTACTGCAGCAGTCAGTGTGTTAGCCAGGACTCCTGGTTGCGTTTGCCACGCTGCAAACTGGCCCAGCACGCAGGAGTTGGCTCCATGGCCAGGTGCCCAAGGGGACTTGAGTGCAGTTTGATGGATGCCATCCCCCTCCAGTCTTGGCCCTGTTCTTCCTGGCCCTGCTCGCCAATGGGATCCCCCACGGAGACAAGGCCTGGCTGCTCCAGACTTCGTCTGAGTGCACTGGTGCAGAGAAGGTCTGGACATCCCCAGAGGGGCTGGCTATCCAGAGGCAGGAGGGACCCCGATGGGTCTGTGGGAGCAGGCACCAGAGGCTCTGTCTGGCTCCGTGTGCTGCGGGTCCTGGGAGGACCCAAGGGGCTCGAGGCTGTCCTGGAGCCAGCGTCTTTGGTCCAGGACTGCATGGCACAGGTGACGACGACTCAGTGCCCTGTGCCTGCTCTCAGCCTCACTCCAGGGACGGTAGGGTTGGGTCATTCTTTGCAGAGTGAGGGCACTGCAGTGTGCAGGGTCCCTACCCCAAGGTCTCTGGTAGCAAAGATGGAAATATGCTTCAGAATAGATGAGGCTGCGCAGGGACCCTCTGGTCCTGCTCTTGTTTCACAGGCGAGGAGAGCTTGGCAGTGTCTCCAAGCCCACTGAGAGGAGAAGACGACATCCTGATTTGCGTCAGTGTTCGAGGTCTATTTGCCGCGACGAAGGAAACATGGTCCTGACAGCATCACAGGGGAGCAGGAGGCCAGAGCACCCTGTGCAGGAGCTGCTCGGCCCCACCAGGCTCCTCTGATGGCCCTCCAAATCCTGAGCCTCTGGGAGCGGATCAGGAGCCAAGCGTGGAGACGTGAAGTGCCCAGCAGCCTGTCTCCTCCCAGCTGAGCATTCCCGCAGTTCTTCCTCAGACGTTCGGCTGTGGATTAAATCCGTCTGAATCCTTTCACGTGCCTTGGAGCCGCGGGGCCTGGAGCTAGACCCAGGGCTGTGTGCGCCCGTTTGGACGGATGTGGCCTGGGTCAGAGAGGTTGCCAGCCAAGCTTCTTGGAGAGCCAGTCATCAGGTCAGGGAGGCTGGGCACAGCCCCAGCGGCCAGGCCTGCAGGCTTCTCCCTCCCCTGCCCATCACTTGGTCAGCAGCTCCACAGAGCAGCGGCCGGCTTGCCTGGGAGGTCCACATCTCACTCAGACTGACACGTCGAGTCGCAGCCTGGACCCGAGGCTCTCGGCCAGGTCTCCCCCTTGTAAAATGACTTCTGGCCCAGGAACTGCCCACAGCTGCCCACAGTGCTGCCACCACCATGGACACACGTGTTCAGGGTGCAGGTGTGGCCACGCAGGTCACGTCTGTCATGATGGACCCTACAGGTCATGCTCAGGGGTCCAGGGTCCCCTTCCTCCAGGATGGGACTGTCTGCTGCCCTGAAACCCGCAGGGAGCCAGAAAGGAGGCACCAGTGTCTGTGGGCACGAGGGTACGCACTGATCCAGGAGCGGCGGCTTCTCTAGACCCTCCTCTGGGTGAAGCGGTAGGAGAGGAGGGAGGACCTGGGGCCTTCTGTCACACCGTGGCCACAGAGCACCCCTAGCTGGCTCCCCAAACCCCTCTGCTGGGCCTCGCCCTGCTCCTGCTGGGTTTGCGGAGGCTCTGGCCTGTGTCTGAGGACCTTGCTGCGATGCCCTGCCCTTGCAGGGACTCCTGTGGTCCCTTTGCTTGCTGTCTCAGCAAATGATGGGGGCACTCGTGGCCAGTGCTCTTCTCTAGCTGGTGACAGTCTGCGAAGCGACTGCTTGTGAGGAGCCTGAACCCAGGCTCTTTTTACAGCTTCCCGCCCAGCAGGGTAGGAGGCCAGGGTCAGCAGTGTCCACGCTTGGCCTGGCCTGGCTGCTCTCTGGCTGGCTGTGGAGCTGGGTGACCCACTGTTGGGTCAGTCCACATTCAAGCCTTGAAGAGCCTGAGGGCCTAAGATCCTGTGCACCAGCCACTTGGTGAATCAAGGGATGGATGCTTCCTGAGGGCACAGTGCACAGCCTGCCCTTCCTGTGGGGGTCAGTGGTCAGCCCAATGGAGCCCTTTCTGCACCTCCAGGGGCGTCCGCCCTGCTCCAAGTCCCTGCTGCACTCCAACTCCCACACCACACACTGGGCTCCTCTTGCAGTGTGCAGATCCCCAGCCCAGCATGTCTCAGAGGCACCAGGCAGGCCCAGCTCGGGCCGCACACGTTTGTGTGTGTGTGTGTGTGTGTGTGCGCGTGTGTGTGCGCGCGCACGCGGCTGTTCATGCATGTGCAGCATGTGACCTGAAAGCACAGTCTACATCACAATAGACTGTTCCATTGGGGAAACCATGGCAACAACTGTTGCTTCCAGCAGGCCAGCCCTTCCAGGGAGCAGCTAGTGTCCCCAGCCGGCAGACAGGCCGGCTCCACCTGGTACCCTTCAGCTGGGGCTGCAAACCAGGCCTGCTGGGTCCCAGAGGGTGGGAAGGCCTCTGAGTTCAGCGTCCTGCCTGTGGGGCATCCCTCCCAAAGAGCACTGGCCACCAGGACGCTCTTGCCTACGGCACGTGGCCTGTTCTCTGTTCCTGGGGACATTCTGTCCAGTCTGAGAGTGTGGCTGCTGTTTGCCTGGGCCTTTGCCACCAGGGAGCCCCAGGCATGGTAAGGATGCCTAGAGACCAAGACTGTCATGAAGCAGTCTGCCAACCAGGGCGCCCATGGCTGAGCCTCAGTAGTCTCACTTCGACCCTGCCCGGGCGGCCTGGCTCTCCATGAGCGTGGGCACATGGGCACGGGATGCAGACCAGACCCTCTGGCCTGCACTGTGACAGGACTGGCTGCAGAGAGGCCTGCTGGCCTCTGCCGCTTGGGCAGTGTCCCGGCGCACCTTCCCTGTGGCCTGACTAGAACGTCCCTCTGTGTCCACCTTTCGTGCCCCTGTGCGTCCTCCCTGCTGGAGCAGGACAGGGCTCTGCCGAGCCCCTCTGCTGGCTGGGCCGCACCTCTGTCTTGCTGCCCTCTGCTCCTTCCCATCAGGACGCCTGCAAGCAAACCAAGGTGTGCTGTCTACACTGCAGTGTGGAGAGAGGTGTCTCCGGTCACCTCAGGAGGTGACGGGGCAGCGCTGACGGCCCCTGGTGCACCTGCCATGATGGCAGCCGGGAGCTACTATGGGACTGGACAGCCAGCATCTGGCTGGCCAGGATTCCTCTGGGAGCCTCCTGGGCAGGTGGAGGGTGGCTCTCGGGTGCCCAGGTCAGGTATCTCCCTGCAGTTCTGGCAGATCACTGGAGCTGCGAGAAGAGTAGCCACCAAGACACGGTCTCCTGTCACGTTGTGGCACCACCTCCTGATACTACCATGAGTGACAGTGTCGTGTGACCTTGCTCATTGTGGTCATTCCGAGGAACATGGACATGAATGGCAGGGGCATTGCTGTGGTTATGTGGGGGGACATGCTGGGGAGCACCCCTCTCCCGAAGGCAGTGTGTTGCCTGGGGATCCATCTTGCTGGCCTGGGTTCTCCTAAACCAGTATGACCAGTGTGAGTGGGCAGGACCATTGGGTGGATCAACAGCCTCTTCAGCCTGCAGCTCCCAGGCCCTAGCCAGGCCCAGACCTATGGAGCCCCTGTGATGAAGGGGCAGTGGTGGTCGCTGCTGTCCATGGAGCCGCTGCAGGGGCCTGATGCCAAGGGAGCACCCTCCACGATGACCCTCTGGGGCAGGACCCCAGGCCGCAGGGCAGCAGGAGGCTTGGAGAGCTGAAGGACAACCTGAGGCTGGCGAGGCGGGTGGAGGCAAGCCCCATACCTGCCTGTGGACATGTCCAGACTGTGCTTTGCCTGCTGCTCACTCGGTTCTTCAGTGTTGGCCAGCACCTGTGCCGCTTCTGGGACAGATGGGGACCAGAAGACAGGCTGCGCCCTTCAGGTTGTCCATGTGCCCTGGGACAGTACACAGTGTGTTGACACAGCCCAGCTCACGCAGGGCGACACACAATCCTGGAACATCTGTCCTGGACAGGGCAAGAGGAAGGGCGCACAGTGGGCAGGCAGAGGCTGGAGTCTGAACTGTCCCCTGGTCCTACCTCTGGCATGGAGTACCTGGGAAATTTCCCTCCCCTCTACACCTATGAGCCAGAAATCATCAGGACCAAAAATAAAAAGAGGCCCCGCAGCTTTGCACACAGGCACAGCACTGATTGAAGGCACTGAGACTCCTCCCAGGAGCCGCAGGAACTCCAAGGCAGCAGAGCAACAGGAAACATTTGATAGTGAGAGAAAAAATTCCAAATCTTCTGGCTTTAAAATGTTATTGTCATACTGAACTCTGGCCAAGTTATGAAAGTGTGAATTTTGATTTTAGAAGGAAGAGCAACAGCCCACGGGTGTAAGAGCACCACCAGGTCTTGCAGGAGGTGGATGCTGCTGAAGCAGAGGAGAGAAGTCCTCCCTGGGAGCGGCACGGCGCGTTCTTTCCATATATAACTGCTGCACGGCCTCGGAACCTTCCAGTGCGGTTCCATGTTGCAACAGAAGATGCACCCAGGAGGCCCTCGTCCACGGAGAGACAGACCTGGTACCGTGCTGCTCCTAGAGGCTGCTGGTTCCCTCAAGATGAAGCCGAGGCCTGCCAGGCAGAAGGTGCAGGTGGCCCAGCCAGGGCCACAGGCCTCGCTCCGCCCACTGCTGGAGAGCAGCTGGGGCAGGTGGCAGGAGGGGGAGCTTGGAGATGAGGCCTGGCTGCTCAGGAAGTCAGCGGGGGGAGGCCAGAGAAGGGTGGGCACCGGCGATGGAGCCGCCTCATTCGCCAGGAGCAGCTGAGGGGGCAGAGTATGCTGTGCTCTCGGGGGCTGTTGCCCCACTCTTTGCCCCAGGCTGGTGGAACGCTGGCTGGGTGGCGGAAAGGAGTGTGGGAAGACGGCAAGCCTCGGTGGCTACCAGGCCTCACCTTGGGGTGCACCTCAGTGCCTGGCGAGTGGCAGAGCAGCTCTTGTGTGGACAGGCCCTGAGAAACTTGGTGTCTTGGAGGCCCAAGGGCTTGCTGTGTCGACTGGTTTTGCTGTTTTCTATCATGTCATCAGCCAAACGTCCTGGGGTCTCTGTCCACACACTGATCTCCTTGTAATGTTTTGGTTTGATTGAGGTGCGTGCATGCACCAGTGTACAGGAAGTACCCCAAATATTTATTTTAATATGTTGCACAAGAAGAGAGGCAGAGGGCAGCTGGGCGCAGCAGATGACAGCCATGGGGCAGCGAGCCGAGTGTCCTGACAGGTCAGCACGGGCCGAGAGGTTAGGGAGCGTGGCTGGGACTTGGTTCCTTCTTTTCTGTTGAGGATGCTTGGCTTGAGTGTTGCTGCCTGCAGGTGGTCTGAGGACCAGCAGCGCTGGCTCCTGAGGGAGGCACTGGAAATGTGGAACCTTGGCCCACTGGGACCACAGGCTGGACTCTGTTCCAACAAGATCTCCAGGCGAGCTGTGAAATTAAGGCTCCAGGAGCTGGTACTGAGTGCCTGTAGCCTCCAGTTGCATCTTCATTTGATGCTGAGAGGACAGCTCTGTGGCCACAAAGGGACTCAAGCGGCCAGCCAGGCTCCTGCTGTGAGGCCTTGCACATGCCTGGTGGGAGTTTGCTGGCCTGCCCAGGGTGGGAGGGCAGTTTGGGCCAACGGTGCTGCTGAGAGCTGCTGTCAGAGTGCTGGGAGCTTCTGCCACCCAGCTAGCAACCATCAGTGAAGCTTGGCCCTCACGAGATCCAACATTGTATTTAAAAACCAAACTCAGCCGGGCACGGTGGCTGTCATCCCAGCACTGTGGGAGGCTGAGACAGGAGGATCGCGAGTTCAAAGCCAGCCTCAGCAACGGCGAGGCGCTAAGCAACTCAGTGAGACCCTGTCTCTACATAAAACACAAAATAGGGCTGGGGATGTGGCTCAGTGGTCGAGTGCCCCTGAGTTCAATCCCCGGTACCAAAAAATAAAAAGTAAAAATAAAATAAAAACCAAACTCATCAGCTCCCAATTACTTCTCTGCACTCTCTCATTACCTGTGGTGTGGAGGGGCCACCAGGGATCGGCAGGGCCACGACTCTGCTGCCAGCAATATTTAATAAAGATTTCCCTCGCAGCCTCACCTGCAGATACCATGCCACCCCCCGTCCTCCCCTCCTGCAGAGGAGGGTCAGCCGGTGGTGCTGGAGAGAGGACTCCCAGGGCAGGCTGGTTGGCACCAAGGCCTCTTCTCTTCCAACTCAGGCATCCAGAGTGAGCTGCCCAGTCAACAGCAGGGAAGGTTCTGGAAAGATGTGAGTCCTTCGCAGGCATTTGTCATGATGCAGTTGCAGTGGAACCAGGCCAGTTCCAGAGGCTGAGAGGAGGGAGATGCAGCCCAAAGCCCCACGCCAGGGGGCAGCATCAGACCACCACCCTGAGATCACTGCCAGGGGTCCCCACCTCTGCATATCAGTGTCATATAGCCTGGCCTCAGATAGACGTCACTCGGCCACCTCTGGTAACCAGCGTCACTCGGCCCCACCTCTGGTGACCAGCGTCACTCGGCCCCACCTCTGGTGACCAGCATCACTTAGCCCCACCTCTGGTGACCGGAGTCACTCGGCCCCACTTCATCTCTCAGGATGGATGTCACAGCCCCACCTCTGGTGATCTGTGCCAGACAAGCCTGCTCCTGACAAGTGACCCCAGTGACCCCCCAGATCTGGAACATGAACTGGCCCCGCCAGGGATGCAGGTAGTATTGGTCCCGAGGTGTCCTAGAGGGAGGGAGCCCTGCCTTATGCAGGATGAGAGAGGCCACCTCAACAGGCAGGTGAGCCCCTCTGCAGCATGAGGGGCCTATGTGCTCGGGGCCAGTTTCCTCCCAATGTGAGCTGCCCAGGGAGGCCCTCCTTGTGTGGCCTCAGTCTGTGCACCACAGCATCTGTGGGTGGTCACTGGATGCCCTCGGTGCCTCTTGGTGCCCTGACAGAGTCATGTCTGGGCTTCAGCTCCTTCTGAGCTCTTCCTTGGATGTCTGGGTACAGGGCACTTCCACCAGCTGCCATGTCACCTGTCCTGGGTGCCCAAGTGCACCTCGTAGATCCTGCATAGGAAGTGGTCCTGGTCCAGCTAGGGGCCAGAGGTGCTCATCAGAAGGACAGCCAGGGGCCCAGAGCACTGCAGTGTGCCTCGGGCACAATGAGGAGCCTAAAGAGGGTCCACCTTGTCCTGCACCAGTCAGAGGGAGGCCAGGCAGGGCTCATGGCACCCCGCCCCTGGTCTGGTGATCGGGAGCGAGTCTAGGTCCCTGTTTGTCCCAGTGGGGTGACCCATGGACGAGTCTTCCTTGCCTTGCACCAAGCCCAGGACCAGCTCCGCCTGGTGGCCAGTGAAAGTGGGCAGAGCCTGGCGCCAAGGGTCCTGCACAGGAAGCCACTGCCTGGCCTTCCACCGGGCGCCGTGGGGCGGGTGCAATGGATCCGCATTCCGTGGTGTGAAGTCCAAAATCAGGCAATGGCCGTGGTGTGGCCTTCAGACCAGTCCCTGCAAGGGGCGGGCAAGGCAGGAGGCAGCCGTGGCAGACCTGCAGCGGCCCACCGGGCGTCGGCAGTGGGCGGGGCCGGAGATGGTGGAGACGCGGCTGGCAGGTGGCCACGCCTCTCTGGGCCCTGGTGCAGCTGCTGCGGTGGGGAACTGAGGGCCCGCGCCGTGCCCTGGGCCACTGTGCGCCTCCTGGCCCAGAGGCTCCAGTGGGAGGCACAGAATGTTCCTCGGGCCTCTGAGAGCTGTGGGCGGGCTTGCGCGTGGGACCGCCGCGCCGGGCGTGCGGGGGCCTGGGGCCGAGTTGGGCTCTCTGGAACACGAGGAGACGGGAGCCCCAGGTCACAGCCCCCCGGCGGAGCCTCCCTGCGCTGTCCCGCCCCTCTGGGTTGGCCTGGAGCTGCGGGCGCCTGTGCTGCAGACTGGTACGGGGTCAGGGCTGCAGACTGGTACGGGAGGCGGCAGTTGTTTTTCTTGTCCTAAACCACTTTTCTTCAGAAGTGGCCCCTTGGGAATCACTTCCCCATCCAACCGCTGTTGTCAGAGGCAGGATTCTGGTGCACTGGTGGAGGGCCTTGGGCAAAGTCCACACAATGGGCTTTAAAAAACTCCAGAGGCCAAGGCAGGAGGGTTGCAAGTTCAAGGTAAGCTTCAACAACTTGAGACCCTGTCTCAACATAAAAAACAAGAAGGAGCTGAGTGCGGTGGCACACGCGTGTAATCCCAGCACTTAGGGAGGCTGAGGCGAGTTCAAAGCCAGCCTCAGCAATGCAGAGGCGCTAAGCAACTCAGTGAGACCCTGTCTCTACATAAAACACAAAATAGGGCTGGAGATGAGGCTCAGTGGTGGAATACCTCTGAGTTCAATCTCCAGTACCAAAAAAAAAAAAAAAAAAAAGAAGAAGAGGAGCTGGGGCTGTACTCAAGTGTAAAGCACCTCTGGTTCAGACTCTAGTACCAAAACCCAAACTAAACAAAAATATTACACAGCTGAGAAAGCAAATTGGTTTCCCCAGTGGATGAGGATGTGGCCTGTGGGTGTGGTGGATCTGTACAATTCTGGAGAAATGGGATGGAGGAGAGAGGCTGAGCCAGAACCCACAGAGCTTCCACTCCTGGATGCAGCCATTCCTGATGCTCATCCTGACAGCTGCATCCCTTCCATTTCTGTAGTTTGTTTTTTCAGCCCTAACTAAGAGCTAAGAAACTCTTCTCCCTGCGCTATGGCTGGCATCCCTCCTCCAGGGCTGCCAGCACCCAAGCACACTTGTGGCATAGCACCTAGTATGTTGGAACGAAACTTCTCTGTTCTAGCTCTGCACTTGCAGGTGGCTCTTTAGAGATACTGGCTCATCTGTCCTTGTTTCTTGGGCTCCTAGCAGAGCCTGATGAGGCAGAGTGTGTGGAACTCCCCCTGGCAGGGAGATCCTGTGGAGTGTGCCTCCTGCATACTGCAGTTCCCTCTGTGGCTCAAGGGTCCTGTGGGGCATGGGTCACAGAGGGGCAGGGCGTGTGAGGGACAGAGGTTCCAGTGGGCAAGTCTATCACCATCAGGCGGAAGGCGGTGGGAGCGGGACCCTGAGACCATCGGAAGCGCGTGTAGAGCTCAGGGCTGAGCAGCTGGAGGAGACTGCGACGGCTCCACGCGGTCAGCCAAGGACGGCAGTCTTGTGCCATGACAGAGGAGTCGCGCTGCTGTAAACACTCAGCTGTGTGGACGATGGGGGGAGCGACAGCTCTGTGTACGTGGGACTTCAGTGAGGACGGACAGAAGAAAGGTGGGAAGACCTGCCATCTGGCAAAAAAACGCACAGCCCTGACTGTTGCAGGCAAGAGTTGTCGGTGCTGAAATCACCGGCAAGAATGTGACAGGGATGGAAGTCACAGCCCCAAACAGCGCCCCAGGATGCTCATCAGGGACACTGTCGAGATGCCACCATGCCAGGGAAGCTTCCTCTAGGCGCAGCCCTTAGGAGTGCCCGTGTGCAGACAGACAAAGGGGCTGCTGGGGACGGGCTTGCACAGGACGCTAGGGCAGCCCCTCTGGCCCTGACCCTCCTCCCGACCCTCCTGCGGCCCCAGGGTCCCTGCTGGGGGCTCCTGCTGGGCCTGGAGCTCTCGGTGCCTCCACTCAGTCCCGAGGCCTGATGGAAGGAGGGGAGGCAGGAGAGGAAGGGGCAGGCCAGCCGAGGGCCGAGGGCAGGACTCCGCTTCCAGGCGATTCTGCTCCCCTAAGCCTGGAGCAGGGGTGGGAGCAGCTCTCCCTGGGCAGCGGGCCAGGACCCTGGCCTGGGCCTCTTGGCCCTTCCCAGGCCCTGCCCCTCCAGGATAGTGGCCTGAACACTGTCCTAGCTGTGCTGCTGTGCCACCCTTGAGGGTCA
This sequence comes from Xerus rutilus, assembly GCA_028644305.1. Taxonomy (NCBI): domain Eukaryota; kingdom Metazoa; phylum Chordata; class Mammalia; order Rodentia; family Sciuridae; genus Xerus; species Xerus rutilus. The sequence goes on from CM053412.1 coordinate 339,782, forward strand.
CTGTGGCCTGCGTGCCTGCGTTGCCGACTGGGGGGTGTCCATTTGGTGGGGTTGGGTCTGCCCCCTTCTCCTCAGGTTCAGAAACGATCTGTGTCACATGTGGGGGCAGAACCCTTGGACTTCGGGCAAGTCCACATTGTCAGCTTTGGGCTCTCCCAACATCTAAGGCCACTGGGCTAGGAAGCCAGCACAGAACAGGCGGCCCTGGGCACTCATCACTGTCGAGCAAGGGCCTGGAGTGGGTTTGGGAGCTGAGGCAGACCAGCCAGTGCCAGGCCGTGTCCTGGGAGGGGTTGTGTGCACGGTCGGCGTCAAGAAGATGGCAGGTAGGGTGGGAATGACAGCTTGGGGCTGTGGGGGCATCCGGAACTGCTTGCGGTTGGACATGGTGGTTCCCAGATGCCCACCTCCCTGGAGCCTGGACAGGGCCCTTCAAAGGCGTCCGACACATGTTCTAAGCATGGACAGCTCGGCGTGGCCTGCACACGGAGGGCCGCACACAGCTACTTGCTTCCCTGGGTGGCCGCTGGCACAGCAGGAAAACTGCACCTACGCTGCAAGGATGGGTGGGTGCCAAAAAAGGGGCTTCCGATCGAGCTCCCCGAGTCCTCCACCGCGGAGGGGGAGTGACACTCACATCCTGTTCTGACAAAAACTGACACATGGTGGAATCTGGCAGTCACTGCGGCCCTGCCAGGCGAAACGGCCCCTTCTGCGCTCGCTCACGCCGCCACAGAGCCTGCATGGCAGACTGCTTCCAAGGCCGGCCACTCTGGGCGACTCTGGGGAGCAGTGCTGCCCTTCCCTGTGCGGTTGTGTGTCTGGGCTGTGTGGGGTTGGTTTGGTTTTCCCTTGAGCTGCGCAGGCAAAGCCCAGTGTGTGCTCCAGGGCCGCCATGTTGTATCGTAGTTCCTTCTGCACCCTGAGTCCAGATGGCCTCCTCCTGGCAGAAGGGGGGCTCTTTTTTTTTATTTTTTAAATTTATCCTAATTAGGTACACATGACAGCAGAATGCATTTTGACTCATTGTGCACAAATGGAGCACAACTTTTCACTTCTCTGGTGGTACAAAATGTGGAGTCGCACCATATGTGTAGTCATACATGTGCCTAGAGCAATGATGTCCATCTCATTCCACCATCTTTCCTGCCCCCATGCCCCATCCCCTCCCTTCCTTCCCCTTTGACCAAAGTTTCTCCATTTATTCCCATGCTCCCTCCCACATTATGGCTCAGCATCCACTTATCAGAGAGAACATTCAGCCTTTGGTTTTTTGGGATTGGCTTACTTCGCTTAGCATGATGTTCTCTAGCTCCACTCATTTACCTGAAAATTCCATAATTTTATTCTCTTTTAATGCTGCGTAATATTCATTGTGTAGATATACCACAGTTTCTTTATCCATTCAGCTATGGAAGGGCATCTAGGTTGGTTCCACAGTTTAGCTGTTGTGAATTGAGCTGCTATAAACATTGAAGTGGCTGCATTACTGTAGTGTGCTGTTTTAAAGTCCTTTGAGTATAGACCGAGGAGTGGGATGGCTGGGTCAAATGGTGGTTCTATTCCAAGTTTTCTAAGGAATCTCCATACTGCTTTCCAGAGTGGTTGCACCAATTTGCAGTCCCAGCAGCAGTGTGTGAGTGTGCCTTTTCCTCCACATCCTTGCCAGCACTTGTCGTTTGTATTCTTGATACCTGCCATTCTGACTGGCCTGAGATAAAACCTTAGTTTTGATTTGCATTTCTCTAATGGCTAGAGATGTTGAACATTTTTTCATATGTTTGTTGGTTGATTGTATATCTTCTTCTGGGAAGCCTCTGTTCAGCCCTTAACCCGTTTATTGATTGGATTGTTTGGTTTTTTGGCATTAAGTTATTTGAGTTCCTTATATGTCCTGGAGATTAGTGCTCTGTCAGATGTGCACGTGACATCCCTGTCTTGTTCCTGTTTTTAGAGGGAATGCTTCCAATTTTTCTCCACTTAGGATGATGTTGGCCTTCGGTTTTGCACAGATAGCTTTTACAATGTTGAGGTATGTTCCTACTATCCCTAGTTTTTCTAGTTTTTTGAACATAAACTGTCCAGTGCTTTCACAGCATCTGTAGAGATAATCATATGATTCTTGACTTTAAGTCTATTGATATGATGAATTATGTTTATTGATTTCCATATGTTGAACCAGCCTTGCATCCCTGGAATGAACCCCACTTGATCATGGTGCACTATCTTTTTAATATGTTGTTGTGTATGATTTGCCAGGATTTTATTGAGAATTTTTGTGTCAATGTTCATCAGGGATATTGGTATGAAGTTTTCTTTCTTTGATGTGTCTCTGTCTGGGTTTGGAATCAGGGTGATACTAGACTCATAGAATGAGTGTGGAAGGGTCCCCTCCTTTTCTATTTCATGGAATAATTTGAGGGGCATTGGTATTAATTCTTCTTTGAAGGTCTTGTAGAACTCGGCTGAGAATCGGTCTGGTTCTGGGCTCTTGTTTAGTTGGTAGGCTTTTGATGGCATTTTCTATTTCCTGGCTTGGGATCTGTTAAGTTGTGTACATCCTCTTGGTTCAGTTTGGGCAGATCATATGCCCCTAGAAATTTTTTGGTGTAGAAATGGGGGCTCTTGATGGCTCAGTGCCCTTGCCAACACCCACCCCTCACTCCCACAGAGATGGGGCTCAGGGACAGCAGGGTCATTTCTGTCACCAGCCAGCCATTACTGCAGGGTCACCAAGGCAGGGTTGGAGGCTCCTGTGGGGCTGTTCTCCATGGATTAGATGGCCTTAGGTCAGGCTCACTCACTGACACTACTCTGCCCACCCCGGAGACTGTGGAGCTTAGGAGCTGCCTGGCTCCTCCAGATGTGAGCCAAGAGAGCAAGGAGGCATCATACCCCTGCCTAGGGTCCCTGGGGGGCACGGCCAGCTCCTCAGCCTTGTCCGGTAAGGACCCTGCACCTTGGGTAGAGGGACAGGACTCAGCCAGCTTCATTCTCAAAGGAAACCTGACTGGATGTGTAAGTGGCAGAGTCCAAGGTGATAAGGGCCCCTGCAGGTCCCCATGCTGCCATGGGCGCCCACAGGATTTGTAGCTTCTGACTGGCCACCCAGAGGACGTGGTGTCACATCTTCCTCTTTGTTACAGTCAATGCGCCTTCAAGGTCTTACCAAGCTGCAAACCTTTGCGGGCCACAGACTAGCAGTGAAGGTAACCTTCTGAGGGACAGACAGTGACGCACGTGCCGTGGATCTTGTGGGAGGGACATGGATGGCCCAGTGCTCCTGGCCAGGGTTGCTGGCTGGGAGGGCTGGTGTTTTCATGGCCATCCCCGCTGCCTCGGCGCTGAGCTGTCTGGAGGGTTGCAGGCAGGTGGCCTATGGTGCCAGTAGCAGATGGGGCAGGTCACAAGCTGCTTCTCTCCAGGAGAGACGTGAGCAGTGGCGGCTGGGCACAGCTCGGAGTCTAGTGCTCGCAAGGGCAGTTCAGACACGACCCAGGGGACACTCAGCCCAGGCCTGTAGGCCAACTCAGGGGAGGTGGCCGGGTGTCAGCACCAGTGTGGACTGGTCTCCTGCCCACCACACAATCCCATGGAGCCTTGCAGAGAGGACCTTCCTTCTGGAGAGATCTGATGCACAGAGCTGGCTGGCAGGGCAGACCCTCCCCTGCGGGACCTTGAGAGGCAGGGCTTGCTCTCCTCCCAGCTCTCCAGCTTTCCAGGGGCGAGACAGCTGCTGAGGAGCTGATCCTGGGTGCTCTGGGCCATTTGGCACAGAGTCTCTGTTTCCCTTCTCTCTGTGGAGCTGGCATTTGCTGCACGCCCCTTCTGCTCTCCAGAGGAGCCATCAGCCAGGATTGGGTCCTGGGCGTCACCAGGTGTGCACCTTGCTCCCAGTTCCCAGCCCCCGCAGGTGGGTGCATCTCCCCAGCGGGACGTTCCATCTCCCTGGATTCGAGCCCACCAGTGAAAGGAGAGACTGGCTTGGGGCCTGGGGAGACCAGGTTCCCATGGCCTGCTGGCCTGAGAAGAGACCCCTGGGCAGGCTGTGCAGCCATGCCCCTCCAGCAGCCTCTGGAAGCAGTGACCTTCTCAAAGCCTCCTGTTCTGACCAGACCTGAGTTCTGGGCACTCAGAGGGCTCAGGGCTGCCACAAGCTTCAGGCTGATTTTCCAGAATAGACGTGAGCAGGGGCTTCCCTGAGGCCCCTCACCTGGCCAGCACAAGGCAGCACTTGGGCCCTTGGCCAGCCTTGACCTTGAGCCCCAAGCAGCCTGGCTTGAGAGCCAAGAAGCCCCATTTCCCAGTTTCCTCATGTCCCAGTCTCAAATCTGGACTGACTTTTCTGGAACATGCCTTGTCTCCAGAGGGACAGGAGCCAGGAAGCTGCTGTCCTAGAAAGTGTCTGGCACGCAATGCAGTCCTCTGCAGTGACTGTCCTGACAGGGCACGTCCCTGGTCAGCTCACACGGCAGGTGCTCCCAGCTGAGGACCGTACCCGGGAGGGTGTCCATACAAGTATCCCACTCTGCATGGGGCCAGGGCACCTCCGGCCCCACTCGGGTGTTCGAGGTTACTGACTGCAGGGCCTGTGTGTGTAGGAGAGTTGTCCAGCACTGACTGTAGAGCTAAAGGGCAGTCGAGCCTGTAGCTTAGGACCTCAGGATCCCAGGGCAAGGTGGACACTGGCCAAGGGCTGTGCCTGCAGACCATTTGTTCCTGGGTCAGCGGACATGCAGGGAGCTCACTGGAAACCTCTGCTCAGGTGCAGGAGGAGCAGGGCCTCCCAGGGGCAGGAGCAGGCGAGCGTGAGTGATGAGTACAGGGGCTGCTGTCCCCGGGGATGCCCTGCCAGAGCCTCTCCACAGTGGGGAGCCTGCTCCTCCTACCTGCAGTCAGCAGCAGCAGACCTGAGTCGCGGGCAGCTGGGGAGGGTCTGCAGGTGGGCCAGCAACACTGTGGACTGGCCAAGCCTTTGGTGGAAACCCTGGAGTGTGCCCTCCCCCGCCAGACCTTCCGCGCTGTGCCTACAGCCCAGCCCTGACTACCTGCTGTCCCCCAGGAGCCCCATGGAGCCCAGCAGCCACTGGGCTGAGGACAAAGCTGCAGCAGTGCCACATTGCTCCTGGGCATCAGTGCTCCTCCTGGGCCATGTCCAGGGGCATGTCTAGGACAGAGCTTGCGTCCTTCTGTCTAGCTGGCTCTGGGAGCAGGGCAGTGGAACGTGACGCCACTCAGGTTTGTACTCGGCCAAGGGCACTGCTTATGAACCTGAACATGCTGTTTGGACGAAGGAGCCCAGACCCCTCCCTAAAGATGCTCTGCTGCTCTCCACCCGTGGGCCCTTGTGTTGTGGACTAGGTTGGCATGAGCGACTCCATCTTAGCTAAGGCATCTATCTGAGCTCCTTCTGACCCTGTGCTGAACCCAGAGCTTTGTCAGGACAGTGATGGTGGAGACACCAAGTGTGCGCAGAAGGCCTGCCCTGCCGCAGATGGACTGTCCCACTAACGGCTCGATTCAGCTTCTGGACCCTGCTTGCTTGAAGCTCTGCCAACCAGGATGTGGTTTTTATTTTTATTTTTTTAAATATTTTTTTTTTAGTTGTAGATGGACACAATGTCTTTATTTTATTGCTTTGTATGTGGTGCTGAGGATCGAACCCAGGGCCTCACGCATGCGAGGCAAGCGCTCTACCGCTGAGCTACAATCCCAGCCCCCAGGATGTGGTTTGTACCTTTAAATACCCTGAAATGCTCCGGGTTGGTGCTGTTCCCTGCGGAGACAGTTCAGGTCCCGCAGAAAGCAGTCACTGCCCAGCTAATAGAGACATCAGGGGGACTGGCCTGCTAATACAAGCTCTCCAACTTGGACATCACTGGGACTTGGCGTGTTTTCTGCCCCCCCTGGGCACTTGGAGCCGCCAGTTCTTGCCCTCACCTGACACTGGCCCTGGAGATCGACCCGCATGCAGGTCTGGGGAGCAGCACTCCAGGGTTCAGCCTGCACATGGCCATGGCTGTGTAGTCTGTGGGAACAAGCGGGGCCGATGCCCACTCAGAGGCTCCTGGCCACAAACACCAAGCTCGCACGGTTGGCCAGCAGTGATCCTGAGGCAGCAGCCAGCCCTGCAGCCTGGTCCCCGCTGATGGCGAAGGGTCTGGTTTCTGGAGCCTGGTTCCCAGTACTGCTGTAGGTCAGATGACGCTGTTGTGGTGGCTACTGTGCCCCTGGGGCGGGTTGCTGGGACACGTGGCCAGCTGCCAGGACAGCCTGCAGCTCCTCCTGCTGGCCTTCCCCACCGGCCAGTGTTGCTTCTGCATACCCACCAGTGCCTGCTAAATCAAAGTGCTGCAGTTACGGGGCATGGGGACATTCCCATGGGCACACCAGCCAGTCTGCTCACAGGGCCGTCCAGATGGTTCCTGCACATATGCCGAGATCAGCCCCGGCTAGTGGGGTCAGCCTGCCAGCAGGAAGTGCTCCTGCAGAGGTGAGTGGTGGGCCATGTGCCATAGAAGAGTGCCCACCCTGACTGTCCAGGGACTCCTGTGTTTACAGGTGTGGGGTCACAGAGGCCTCTGCTGTCTGCTGAGGGGTGGTGCAGAGTGGGTAGAGACTGGCTGGGGCCGACTCTTTGCCCACTGTGCTCAGGAAGAGCTGTTTCCACAGGTGCCAGTGGCTCTTAGGTCCCTGGTGTGAGTGGACCATGGAGGCCTCATTCATTCACCCAGCCCCCGGGCACCCCGAGGCCTTGTGCCAACCACTGTGGTCTGGGAAGAAGGCACGTGCGTCATGGAGAAGTGGGGCTGCAGGCTCCAGGCACCGGGCCCAGAGAAGAGCTGGAGGGGCCACCGGTTCCAGGCACGGGCCCAGAGAGGAGCTGGAGTGCAGGCCCAAGAGACGGGCCCTGGGCTGTCCAGCCGCGGAAGTTCGGAGCATCTCAGGCCAGGAGCAGTGCAGGAAGATGCGCAGCCTCCCTGTCCGGGGCACAGGAGGCAGCGGAGGGAGATGCCTCGGGGGCCGCACACTGCGCACACTGCGCGGGGCCTGACGCGGCGTGGGGACTCGCCTCCGGCCACTGGTCACACTCCCTCTGCTGGGAGTGGCCTTCCTCTGGCAGCTCCCCGTTGCTTGTGCTGGATGTGCGAGGCAGTGGAGGGTGCTCTGCCGCAGCGCACACCGCAGCGCACACCGCAGCGCACACCGGAGCTCACACCGGAGCTCACACCGCAGCGCACACCGGAGCTCACACCGGAGCTCACACCGCAGCTCACACCGCAGCGCACACCGCAGCGCACACCGCAGCGCACACCGCGGCGGCTGCGCAGGGCGTGGTCACACCGCTGTGTCTCCACCGGTCCGCTGTGTCTCCACCCACCTCCCCTGCACTCCCAGTGAACTTGCACGGCCCCTCTGTCTGAGTTGGCATCCGCATGTGGAGAGAACATCTGGCCGTGGGCTTTTTGGGATGGGCTTATTTCACCGAGCGGGATGGTCTCCATTCTTGAAAGTATCTTAAAGCGACAGAGCTGCTCTGACCCAAACGCCACCTCTGGTTGTCTTCCTGTGCTATTTAGGAAGAAGCCAGGGCAAGGTGGCTCTGAGCAGGGCCAGGTGCTGGGAAGTGTCCCAACAGCCACCCACCAGGTCCTGTGAACAGGCGGCTAGAGCCGAGGCCAGGACAGGTGCCAGGTGTGGAGCAGCCCCTAGCCAATGCAGAAGGCGGCTGGATGGCTTTGTCAGAGTGCCTGCCGTCCCCGCAGGTGGGCCTGGGGTGGCTTGCAGTGGGTGGGGGCCAGGGCTGGGGGAGTGTGCTGGCTCCCAAGGACGGAGGCAAGGCAAGGGGGTGTTGGGGGCTAGCGAGCAGGTGCCTCTGCCCACGCTGTGGAAGAGGAGACGCTGCCCAGCGCCTGGGGACCTGGAGTCCTCAGGCTGTGTGCATTCCAGGCAAACAGTGAGAGCACCCCATTTCCTGAAGTTGTCTCCTCTGGCCTTGAATGAGCTCCTACTCGTGCTTGAGACTGTGGGTCCAGGACTGCAGGAGGGAGGGACATGGACATCAGCCTAACCCTGCACACAGCTAAGCGGTGGTGGCCTGAGTGTCCTGGAGACCAAAGCAGGTGTGGATGACCAGAATGTGTCTTCCTGGGACCTGCGGCAACCTCCAGTCCCCTCAAAGGGCTGCTCGCTTCCTGTCCTGGGTGTGGGGCCGGAGCTATGGCTTTCTTTTCCCTTCCTCCCCGACTCTTCCAAAACACGTGCTGAGCTCGGAGAAGTGAGCTTTTAAAACACAGGTTCGCTGCCTCTGACGGCGCACACTGCGACCCCAGAGGCCTCCGGGCCACCCCAGTGGCACGCCTGGCAGGGCGCAGCCCTCCCCGCAGCCTGTGCCCCGGCTCGCCCATATTTCCTTCCCCCTGAAGATGTGAGCTTTTAGAAACGCCCAGAGGAACAGGGCTGAAGCCTCGCCAGCGCCTCGCTCCACTTCTTCAGAAGCCCAGGAGGGGGAGAGCCACTCGGTCTGGACACTGGCTAGAGGCCAAGCGCCTCTGCTCTCAGCTATCTTTGTACCTTGATTTACAAAAGAAGCAATGTCCTGCTGTCTGGGCAGCTCCACACAGAGCCCCGGGGTCCCTTTTGTGGTGGACTGCCTTTTGTGTGGTCAGTAACTGCCCTGGGGTCCTTAGCCAAGGCTTGTCTCTGCAGCAAGTGGATGAGTCCCCAGGTGCAGGAGCTTCCTGGGGGCGGAGGACAGCTGGACCAAGGAGCAGGACTGGGCACATTGGCTCAGTGCTGTGGGAGCTCTTTTCCTAAGTTCAGTGTGCAGCAGCCACGCAAGCCCAGAAGGACGACCGGCACTGTCAGTCCTGAGACATGGGACCCAAGGAGGCATCGGAGGCCACTCCAAGTCAGCCAACACAGAGCAGAGAGGGACATACCGGGTGCCAGCAACCCAACTTCTGGGTCCCAGGCGTGGCCATGTCTGGTCTTCAAAAGCTCCCTGGAGAAAAACGCATGCTCTGTGAGAATGACCCTCCAAAGTGATGAGTCACTGAAATGTCCCAGAGCTAGGCAAGCACCTCCAGGACGTTACAGACATTCTCATCTCCCCAAGAGCCGTGCCCCCACTCTGACCCTGGATCTGCCTCTCCTGGACCCCAGGTACATGGAATCAGGAAACAGGTGGATTGCACCTGGCTCCTGTCTCCCACGAAGCTCAGCAGCTGTCCCAGCTGTGCAGGGGCCAGTGTGCTGCACTGTCCACCTTGTACTCTGAATGTAGCCCTTGCTGCTCTGCCCCTGCAACTGTTAGAATGGACAGGCTTCTTCCTCTTCCTCTCTCCCTGCTCCTCTCTCATCACTGTGGAAACAGGAGCATCCACCTGCCCCTCCTAGGCAGATTTAACTGTCCTTGAGCTCACACCCACCACAGGAACCAAGTAATCCAGACTTTGGGGGTGGCACCAGATCTCAGAAGTGACTGTCTCCCAAATCAACAAGTGGATTACAACTCCATCGAGAACACGTGGAATGTAGCCTTTCAATCACCTTTAAAAGCACCCTGTTCCTGCTGATGGGCAGAATCACAGCCGCCATGTTGGCTGCTCCTTCCTTTTTCTCAAAACCCTGTCCTTTTATTGGACTGGCATTGGGGACAAGAATCAAGTTCGGCAACAGGAGCAGGAGCTTCCTCCACCTGGGAAACCCCAATGGCACATGGGCTGCGGTTCCATTTACTCTGTTGTGAGCGATGCTGATGGGACCTGTGCAAGTTCTCACGTGGCTCCCTGGGTAATGGAGTCCTCAGCAGGGCCTCCTTTTGGTCTCCCTGGTATGAAGTTTCAGGAGGGCCTTCCCTTGGTCCCTTGGGTATGGAGTCCTCAGCAGGGCCTCCTCTGGGCTCCCCTGGGTATGGAGTCCTCAGCAGGGCCTCCCCTGGGCTCCTTGGGTATGGAGTCCTCAGCAGGGCCTCCCCTTGGCTCCTTGGGTATGGAGTCCTCAGCAGGGCCTCCCCTGGGCTCCCCTGGGTATGGAGTCCTCAGCAGGGCCTCCCCTGGGCTCCCCTGGGTATGGAGTCCTCAGCAGGGCCTCCCCTGGGCTCCCCTGGGTATGGAGTCCTCAGCAGGGCCTCCCCTGGGCTCCTTGGGTATGGAGTCCTCAGCAGGGTCTCCCCTTGGCTCCTTGGGTATGGAGTCCTGAGCAGGGCCTCCCCTGGGCTCCCCTGGGTATGGAGTCCTCAGCAGGGCCTGCCCTTGGCTCCCTGGGAATGGAGTCCTCAGGAGGGCTTGCCCTTGGCTCCCTGGGTATGGAGTCCTCAGCAGGGCCTCCCCTGGGCTCCCTGGGAATGGAGTCCTCAGCAGGGTCTCCCCTTGGCTCCCTGGGAATGGAGTCCTCAGGAGGGCTTGCCCTTGGCTCCCTGGGAATGGAGTCCTCAGCAGGGTCTCCCCTTGGCTCCCTGGGTATGGAGTCCTCAGGAGGGCCCACCCTTGGCTCCCTGGGAATGGGCTCTCCAGAGGGCTTTTCCTTGGTTTCCCTGTGCATCCTCCTAGTGTTATGATTACTGATGATTTCTGACGAAGTGCGTACTCTTTCCACAGAAGTGTTACTGACATTTTCACTAGTGGCGTTTCTTACCCATCTTCATTATCATCCTAATTTTATTAAAAATAATTATATCATCTATTAAAAATATAACCAAAATGCTTTGAATATACTACATAATATACAGAAAATCAATTATAAAATAATCATATTACAAATAGTATTATGTAACTGTAATATTGAATATAAAATTGCTACATTATCCCTTTTATTATAGTGTGATTCTTGTGTGCATTTCCATGATGGGTGATGAATGATCACCAGCACTGCTTCCTATGCCTGTTGGCGCTTGTCCAGGTCCTGTTTTTACTTCAGACTATCTTACTGGTGGGTTCATGAGACCTTTACATGTCATATTCAGAAACTGGAGAATCACCAGGGATGCCACGTGAAGGTGCTCCCTGTTGTGCGGCTGTAGTCTGTGTCCTTGACAGCAGCCTCTGGAATGAGGGAGCTGGTGGTCTTGAGGGAGCTGGTGGTCTTGAGGGAGCTGGAGGTCTTGAGGGAGCTGGTGGTCTTGATGGAGCTGGAGGTCTTGAGGGAGCTGGTGGACTTGAAGGAGCTGGAGGTCTTGAGGGAGCTGGTGGTCTTGATGGAGCTGGTGGTCTTGAGGGAGCTGGAGGTCTTGATGGAGTGCACTCAGCCACTCTCACTTTGGCTTGTGCTTTGGCTGACACTGAAGAAAGCTCCACTCGATCCAGGGCACAGACTTGTTCTCTACTGTTTAGTCCTACGTTTTGAGACATAGTGTGAGGTAGGTCCTCCTAGTTTTGCACATGGAATGCAGTTGGTCCAGCACCGTTTGTTGAAGACAGTTCTTCCCTTTTATCTGGGCCAGCAACCTCGGCGACACGATGTGGATTTTCTACGATGCAGGTTCCTTTCTGGGCTCTCGGTTCAGCACCACTGTCCTGATGGTAGCAAACTGTGAACTTAGGAGTGTGAGTCCAAGCTAGTCCCTACTTTTCAAGATAGTTTTGTATAAACTGAGTCCTTCCCATTTCCATATATCTTTTAGGATTAACTTTTCAATTTCTGCAGAAATGGCAGCTATGACTGTGATAGGGCTTGCCGCGAGTCTAGAGGTCATGCGGGACGTCTCCGAAATGTTGACTCACACCAGCAATGTCACGTCAGTGGTTGCTGGTGCTGTCTCCATGACCCTCCTCAACTTCTTTCAGTGATGTGGCTCGCAGTCCAGGCTCTGTGCTGCTTCTGCTAATCCCTTCATTCTTATGAATCTTTCTTTCTTTTTTTTAGTTGTAGATGGACACAATGTCTTTATTTTATTGCTTTGTATGTGGTGCTGAGGATCGAACCCAGGGCCTCACGCATGCGAGGCGAGCGCTCTACCACTGAGCCGCAATCCCAGCCCCTAATACCTTCATTCTTAGTCGACTTTTTTGATGCTATTGTAAATGCCAAGTGTTTTGTTTTTTGGTACCGGGGACTGAAGTCAGGGGCACTCGACCTCTGAGCCCCATCCTCAGTCCCATTTTTGGTGTTTTATGTAGAGACAGGGTCTCACTGAGCTGCTTAGCACCTCACCATTGCTGAGGCTGGCTTGAACTCACGATCCTCCTGTGCTGGGGTTATAGGTGTGTGCCTCAGTGCCCGGCTGCAAAGGTTTTTTTTTTTTTTTAATTAATTTCATTTTGGGGTTTATTGCTAGTGGGTAGAAATGGAATTGATTTTTGTAGACTAATTCCATGCCCTGCACCCATACTTAACTTACTATATCTAATTGATTTTTTTGGTGGATTCCTTAGGAGTTTCTGCATATAAGACACTATTGCCTGTGCAGATAGTTTTATTTCTTCCCTTGCAATCTGGAGGCCTTTTACTTACTTTTCTTGCTAACTGCTCCATTTTGCTTTTATTCTTTAAAGCCCACGTTTCATAAATTGTTTTTTTAATGAAGACTCAGGAAGGAAGTCCGGCAACAACAGGACCCATGTGCACCCATGCAGGGTGGGAGCGACACCAGCTTCTCGTCAGAGATGTGGGGGCCGGGAGAGCGCGGTGCTACCCACTCACTGCAGCTGTGTCCGTGAAACACCTTCAGAGGGGGCTGAGGTCGAGCTCCCTAGGCAAACAGCTGCTGAGGAAACGTGTGGCCAGTAGACTTGCAAGAAATGCTAAATTCCTCAGAGAGAAAGAAAAGGATATAGTTCAGACACTCGGATCTGCATGAAGAAAGGAGGGCTGGAGAGGGATCGGTGAGGTGCAAACTCCCTTCCCATGTTCTGAACAGGCCCAGCAGGGAACGGAGTCCTCACGACCAGTGACTCGCTCCCAATGGAGGTGTTAGTCATCTTCCATGGGCCTGTGCCTGGTGGCAGCCCCAGGCCAGGAGGCAGAGTCAAGAACTGGGAAGAGGTGAGTCCCATGCAGCTGGAGACCCAGCCTGCCTTCCTCCAGGTGCAGCACCAGCAGGAAGACCCACAGGCACAGAGCTTGCTCCGCAGCCGTGGCAGACGCTTCACCAGGAACAGAAGGCCTCAGGCCTCAGGCATCAGTGGAAATCAGTGAGAGAACCAGAAAGTTCCAAGACACACAGACCTCACAGCACACTTCCAAGTAACATGCGGTCCCAGGAGGACTCTCAAAAAACTAAGAAACGTCTGTGCTAGATGAAAAAGATGACTTGTTAAAACTTGCAGGATGCAGCAAAAGCACCTGTAGACAGCAACTGAGCATCAAATGCACATATTAGAGAATAAAACTAAAAGCCTAATGACCTCGGCTTCCTCGGCTGGAACAACAAATTAATTTCAGAACAAATGGAAGAAATAATAAATATTAAAGTAAAAGTCAGTGAAATTAAAAATAGAAAACGAGTAGAGAAAAATCAATGAAACCAAAAGCCAATTCTCTCAAAAGACAATAAAGTTAAGATGCTGCCACCGGGGTAAGCTATGACACATGGAGGGGGCGCCACCATGGAGCCCATGGACACCAGAGGGACCACAAAGGGACACTGAGAACGACCATGTGCCCAGACGCACAGACCTCAGTGGCTTGCACCAATTCTCTGGGAGACACGATAGTCAAGACACATGGTCACAGCTGACCATGTGTCCACCAGAGGACTCCTTCCAGAACAGACAGTGCCTGGCCCAGAGGGGCTCGCTGGCGACACGCTCTGTCTCCTCCAGAAGACAGGCCAATGGGCCACTTCCCGACACCTCCCACCAGGCCAGCATCATCCCAGTACCCAAACAACGTAACACGAGAACTACAGACCGACATCCATCATCAACGCAGTTGCAAAAATCCTCAACACGTTATGATGGAACCAGATTCAACAAGGTACAAAAGAATTACAAACCATGGCTGAGCCTCTGGGAACACCTAGATCTAGCTGTACCTGAAGTGCTCCTTACCTCTCAGAAATCTGAGTCCATACATGAAGACGAGCCTATGGGAGTTACTCGCAGCTGAAGAGCACACAGCTTAGCCCAATACTTCACTTTAAATTTGGCAGTTAGCCCAGAAAACAGGATGCATAGGTCGGCGGTGCTGCTGACCTGCGCTGGCCTAGAGTATTGTGACACCCATGTCCTCAGGGTCCAGGCTCAGCACACCTCTTCCCACAACAGGCCCTGCACACCAGCTGTGGCGTTCTGGCACTGGCGTGCACAGTAACTTCTTCCCACTCTGTCCAGAGCTGGGCAGGACTGGGCTCCTAAGGCTAGAGGCACCACAGCTGAGGCTACGTTCCCTGAGTGCTCAAGACGCCAGCTGGAGAGAGCCAGACCCAGCCCCACCTCTGCGTCAACGTGCTGTCGAGGGTCCAGAGGACAAGGCCCATGGCCTGGAGTGCCAGGTCGGAGCCAGTCTCCTCAGGCAGCCCAGAACTCATTTCTGTCAACCTACTGATCAAAGCACAGGACCCGCTGGTTGTTAATGTTGTGGGCAATCTTTTCAAAAATTCCCCCAAATAATGGAAAGAGCGAGAGCCAGAGCAGCCTGAGACACGTCTACCCCTGGCTAAACTCCCGAGGCCCTGGGACCTCTGGAGCAAATCTGCAGGGGTGTTTGCTCCGCTGTGCAAGCGCCCAGGAGAAGCGGTTCAGAGACGCAGCCGCCCTAGCAAGCGCCCAGCTCAGGAGCTGGCGCACGGCCCAGGAGGAGCCAGAACAAGGGCTGCTCCCTGCCAAAATGCACCAGAGAAGAGAACGTACAAAAAGGATCTTTATTAAATGAAAGAATCTGTTTGGTGGGTCAAATAGGAAATCGATATACAAAACTCTACATCAGATCTCAAAGAAGCACAAGGCCACCCAAGAAAAGGGAGGTCCTCTTGTCACGCCACCGTGGCAGGAGCACGCAGCCCAGGCTCCGGGCCTCGGCGCTGGCTGGGGCTCAGGCCCGGGACCTGGATGTCGGCAGGCAGGGCGGGGTGCTGCTCCTGCCCTTCAGAGCCTTTGGCATTCTGACAGCTCCGGCCGCAGCACCAGACGCCAGGCCCTGCACACGGTCGCCCAGTCTCCTCAGGTCCCCCGGGCTTCACCCTAAGTGATGTGCCGGGACACGTAGAGGGACCTCCAAACCCACCCCACTGTGTGACGACAGGCGGCCGACTGCAGCCTCACGCAGCGCGGCTCTGTGAGCTCTTTGGCATGGCGCACAGCTCCCCGCAGCACTCCGTCATGTAAAAAAGTAGACTTTCCTATAGTAAAACTTCTTAAAAACACCTATTTCTGCAAAATAATGTGTGTGTGTGCAGAGCTCCGCAAAATATCGTCTCTCTGGAGGCAAGGGGCTGATGGGGCTGGCGCTGCGGGCCCAGGCCCCTCACATCAGGGCGCTCAGCTCTGCCTCCAGCGCCGCCGCCATCTCGTCCGCCTCCGAGCTGCTGCCCTCCTCGTCCTCGTTGCTGGACTCCTTGCTGGACTCACTGGCGGCGTCGTCCTCGTTCAGCTTTCTCTTGTGGCCTCTGAGGAGAGAGAACCGCGGTGAGACACGCACCATCGCCGCCCGTCCGCAGTCTGCACCTGCCCGCGCAGGGGCCACCGGACCCCGGGGCTGCCCCCAGGTCAAGGCGTGTGGGTATCCAAGCGGGATCAACTGCGGGCGGGCCTGCGCCTGGAGGTGTGGCCTGAGCAGAGGACGTGAGCCCCGGAGCCCGCCAGGCAGCTCGAGCAGGGATTCGGCACCTCCCCAGGAGACCGCGGACGGCAGTCCGAGGCGGCCGTGGGCACCTCCCCGGGAGACCGCGGACGGCAGTCCGAGGAGCCGTGGGCACCTCCCCGGGAGACCGCGGACGGCAGTCCGAGGCGGCTGTGGGCACCTCCCCGGGAGACCGTGGACGGCAGTCCGAGGGGCCGTGGGCACCTGGGCCTGGCTGTGGAGGTGGAGTCCCTGACGTGGGGGCTCGGGGACAGCTCCCAGGCTGCAGAGCGAGGAGCTGTCCGAACAGGGCCTTGGAGCCACCACAGGAGCCAAGTGCCCCTGCTCGTCAGGGAGAACGAGACACAAGACTCTGCACAGTGGCTTTGTCCTGAAGTCCCTGCAAATGCTCCGCCACCTCTTCCAACCAGGACCCCTTGTCCCCAGCCACTGTGCCAGGTAGGGCTGGGACTGTCCCCAACCACACAGTGATGCAAACCCTTTCTCATGGCCCACAGCTCAGCCGGCAGCCTGGGGCCAGCATGAACGAGAGCCACACGTCCCCAGTGCCATGGGAGGAGGCCCCACGCTCAGGGCAGCATGGCTGCTCCTGCTGGGCTGGCAGCAGGAGGCGAGGTCGACATGGCCACCAACAGCCTTACTCCAGGACTCGCCTCCTCGGGCAGCCACTGAAACACCCCAGCAAGCGCCTAAGCCAACAGCAGCACCTGAGGGTGGGACAGCAGGTGCCGCCAGGGGGGTTTTCCTGTTTCTTAACTGAGCACTGCAAATCAGCCTGTTCAGTGGACTTGCAGATGAGAACCAGAAGACACCCAGGACACTTCCCAAGCACAGCCCATGAGCTGCAGGCACTCATTTCCCTCTGCCCCGCAGGCTCCAGGGTCCCACTACGTGCACCAGGCTCCACATGATTTCACCCCACCAGAAGCGGGTGACAGGGCCATGCCAGCCACATGCCAGTCCTACAGGGTCTCCTGGAGGCACCATGCAGCCACTCCCTGAAAGCAGTGCAGCTAAGGAACGCCCCACAGGGCACATGCAGTGGACCCCCGTGAGACCCTGAAGCGCGCTGTACTTCATTTCAAACAGAAATGGTACTTGAGAACTCTCACACCATGTGATTTGGGCAGCAGTGAGACTCCTGGCTAGTTGAGAGCGAGGTCCCCATGTCCGGGAGGCACAGAGCTACCGCTGACGGGGAGCACGGCCAGGCACAGCGAGCATCCTCTGTACAGAGTGCCCACCAGTGGCCTAGTCCCACAGGGCCCTCCTCACCTCTGGTCTTGAGTTCTACAACCATCTTGAATCCTCAATGCAAAGTAAAACCGCAACTGCAATATGGACCCCAGCTGTCTGAGGAGCCAGCAAGTGGACAGGCAAGGTCCTGCCCTGCTGGCCTAAGAAGCCTCAGTTCAGCTGGCACAGCAGGCCTGCCCGCCACGCCACACTTAGCTCCACAGCCCAGCTCACAGTGTCAGCAGGGAGCCGGGTGACTGCAGGCTGCAGAGGTGGAGCTGGGCATCTGCCTGAGACTCTGTGGGCCAGCACCCGTGCTGAGCCCGAGCCCCACACACTTCATCCCTGCAGAGGCGTCACGGAGGGCACTCACTGCAGCAAAACCCAGGCCTTTCCTGATGTTGCCACTGCTGGGGACACAGCGGGCATGGGAGCCCTCCCTGGACTCTGCTGTGGGTCTCTCCAGCTGATCCGGGTCCACTGCCTCCTGTGTGTCTGTGATGAGGACGGGCCTCAGGGGAAGACACCTGATAGCCAGATCCACAGCCAGAGCCGCCATCGGTCAGCACAGCAGACGCCACGGCGCTGCCTCTCATGGGCCCCACCCCTCCCCGCTCAGTCCCCAGAAGAGGACACGGTGGCTTCTGTGGGGAGGGCTGCGGGCACTCCACACCCTCTGCACACAGGACATCCTGAAGGGACATCACAACTGCCAGGTGACTCCAACAACAAGGAGTGTGGCGAAGACTCATGTTTGCACAAAGCCACGGCTGAAGGCCAGCGGGAAGAGCGCTGTCTGAGAGCAGCCTCTGCAGGCACCAGGCCTCTTCCCACGGCACTGGGAGGACGCCCTGTCCCTGTCCCCAGGAGGACGCAGTTCCGGCCCCCTCCTGCCTCCCTCGCAGCGCCCAGCCACCCTTCTGCACTCACCTGGGACCGCGGGCGCTTGTGGTGCTCCGGTCACTGGGCGAGGTAAGCCCGAGCGGTGGGTCCCTCTGGGTGCTGGGGGCCTGAGGCTCTGGGGGCTGCGCTGCACTGCCCTGCTCCTCGTCCTGCTCCTCCGGCCGCCTCCGCTCGCTGTCGCTGTCGTCGCTGCCTTCTCCAAGGATGTCGTCAACCTGGCAATGGCTGGGAGTCAGGGCCTGCAGGCTCGTGAAGGGCCAGGCAGCCCCACCTGAGCGAGGGCCGCCAGCTCCCTCCGCCCACCTCTAGTTCTGCTTCCCTTGCAGGCAGGGCTGGAAACCAAGCCAGGATGCAAGAGCGGAGGGAGACCCTGGGCCGCGAGCAGCGGGTGGCTCCCTGCACAAGACTTCCCTGGGTGGAGAGCTGCAGCCCCTGAGCTGGCTTCCCGGGGAGCAAGGGCGCCCACGGCTCACTTGCTTTCTCCTCTCTACCTCAAGTCTGGGACCAGACGTGTCTGAGGACAGGGCGAGGAGGAGAGGGGCCTCGAGTCAGGGGCCCTTGATCAGCAGGCACCCGGAGCGGCCAGGCGCTGCCTTGCTGGCAGGCAAGCACAGAACTGGGCCTGGCCGTGGCATACTGGCCCCAGGCTTCAGGCTCGCATGCTTGGAGTCAAAGTGGACTGGAAAGGCAAGTGCAGACGCAGAGGGGGCCGGCATTCAGGTGCCCACCGTGGGAGTTTACGCCTGGCACGGACCCCGTGGTGGAGGGTCCTGTGCAGCAGGAGGCTGCCCGTGTGCCAGCAATGCCCGCCTGAGGGGTACCTGTGCCGAGGACCGCACCGTTTCAGCTGCTGAATCTGAGGACCCTTGTGCAGCACGGAGACCTAACACCATGGCTGAGGTGCATTTCTAAGTGGGATGACGCCAACTGGGAAGACACTTTTATCAACAGAAAGCCCTCCAAAGACCAAAGAGGAACTTTAATGACATAAAAAAACAAAACAACACCACCACCTCCAACTTGAGGCACGAGAAACAGCCTTTGGCAGGATTTTAAACCTTCATGCAGGCGCTAGCTACACATGCCAAAAAGGGCAGGCAAATCTCACACTGACTCACTGAAAAGCTCTCTACTAGGAGTGTGAACAAATCTTTTATAAAACAAATGATAACCATGATTTTATTTTTTGCAACTGGATTTTCAGATTTAAGAAAACTTAAACTAAAATTTTCAAAAACGAATATTCAGAACCTTAAGAGTGATAACAGCATTCTTTTAAAACATTTGTCAGGGCTGGGGCTGTAGCTCAGTGGTAGAGCACTTGCCTAGCATGCGTGAGGCTCTGGGTTTGATCCTCACACCACGTAAACATAAGCAAATAAAATAAAGCTATAAAAAAATACAACAACATTTAAAAAAAACCATTTATCAACTTAATAAAAGCAAAATCAGAACCGAGTCTCAAACACCTGGCACAACTGCCCCGGGACCCCTCGCCCGGGGCTCAGTGTTCCTCTGTGCCTGGGGTGGCTGATGAGTCTGCTCCTGGAGACTGTGGCTAACCAGCAGGACTCTGCACTCAGTCACCACGGCGACAGACTCCCGAATACCACCTGTGACCATGTCCTGTGGTTCTGAACCTCAGCTTCAGACTGTACACCTCAGAGCTGTGGTGGGGCTGGCTGCAGTCACTGGACAGATTCTAAGCTGCCGGCAATTGCCTGCCAGGTCAGCAGTGCCCACGGCACGGGGAGGGCGCTGAGCCAGGAGGAAGACAAGCTGGCTCTGCCCCCTTCAGGCCTTAGGGGATACTCAGCAGCTCCCCTTCCGCCCCCTGGGACTCCAGGGCACTATGCCAGTTGCTACCACTGCACAGAGCTCCCTGTGGTCAATCTTTCCTTCCAGCCTGTCCTCGAGGCCGGACGATGCAGTCTGTCAAGGGAGGGCTGCTGGGGAGCCTCAGCGACTTTGCTGCCTACGCCTGCGGTATCTCCACTTCTGTGGCTCTTCTCTGTGGTCCCTGCGTCGGGGCCGAGACCTTCTGCCTGCCCTCTCCCTTCAGTGCACGTGGACCTGTGAGCTGCTTAGCACTTCTGGCTGGGGCAGCAGGGCAGTTCCTGCCTTCTGTGGACAGGCTCTGGCATGAGCTCCATGGCCTCAGAATGCCAGTCTTGTCCCGAGTGCCTTGGAGAGCTGGGCAGGGGCTGGGCCTCACAACTAGCCCAAGGCGACCCTGAGTACTGTTAGTATATCCAAGTGGCCATTCCTCTCTGGACCACTGGGTGCCTCTTGGGCTCTGCTGGCCGGAAGGAAGCTTCCTGAATCTGAGGCTCCTGCACAGCTGTATGGCTGTGACGGACTGGCCTGGGACAGAGCCAGGAAGAAAGAGAAACCAATCCCCAAACAGAAAACAGGGACTCCCAGCCCTGCAGCCCGTTCCCAGGCTGGGTCCTGTAGCTTTGAGCATTTGCTGTGCAGGGTGGGGCTGGGAAACACAGGGAGAAAAGCCAGGAGACCCACACCCCACTGTGCTCCTGAGCAGACCCCTCCACGCAGTTGCCCCGGACTCTCGGAGACTCACTGCTATGCCCGGGGCCCTGTAGCCCTCAGGGGCCTGCTTTGCCCTGGCTGGCTGGGAAGCACCCTGCTCTGTGATGTTTCCCTTTTACTCGACAAGTGTCTGCTTTCGGGACGCACTGTTGGTCTCTGGTCACTTGGGGTAAACACTCGGTTACCTAGCCACACTGAAGAGTTTTACGTGATGCTGAATGGTCAGCTGTGTGGTCGTGTGCCAGGTTGGACTGCGGTCAGTGCTGGAGCTGCCCCTGTTCCTCAGCCAGATTTCACGGTAGTCTCAGACCTGACCAATGTGGAATCACAGAGGCGCACGGCTTCCAGCGAGTGCCAGAGACAAGGCGACGAGGTGGCAGGAGGCGGCTGCAGAGGCAGCCCCGCGAGCACAGGCCCAGGTAGCAACGTGGGGAGAGGACAGGCGACGTGCGTGCGGCTCAGGGTCCACAGCTGTGAGTGTGCACTACGCCACCACTCACGATGGGGACGGGGCAGGGAAGCCTGTGCTCTCTACTCTGCCGGTGGCTGGCCTTCATGGGCTCGCTGGCCCAGCCCTCCCTGCGTGGGGCCACGGCTGCCTCCTCCCCCAGTGCAGAGCAGGCCCCAGGGGAGGCAGCCACCTGCCTGCCCGGAGCAGGACCTGCAGGAGGGCTCCTTTCAGCACAGCCCTGGGCTCTGCAGGTGCTCGGACTCCTGATGCCCTAGCAGCTCTGGGAATGGTGACGTATGAGCAGCAGCAGGAAGACGACGTCAGCCGGGAGAGCGAGCGGTGCAGAGGACCAGGACTGCACGGACACTGACAGGGCCAGCCTGCTTCTGGGGAGAGCACTGGCTCTCCACTCGGCGTCTCTGCCCTCAGCTGTGGGTCAGAACCCTGTCAACTGTGCTCATGGTGGTGTCTAAACACGGGCAACACAAGTTTGACCAGCTGAGTCTACCTCAACCTGCAGCAAGACCGAAGGCACTAAAAGTAACTGAGACATGTCGGGAGGCTCAGGCTCGGTGGGTGAGCGCCTGCATGCGGATGCCCCCACAGGGCAGAGGCTGCCCCAGGCAGGAGCGGTCTTCTCATGCTGGGCACTGCCACAGGTAGTGATGACTTGCCAGGACCTTGCAGAACCAATCCCGAGACAAAGATCCACCAGACCACAGTGACAAAGGTACCTGAGCCCACTCTGACCCCTCCCCATTTAAGCTGGAAGTGCACGCCAGTGCCCTGAGACAGGCCTGAGGACTCGGTCCCGCCTTCCAGGACAGCTGCGTGAATACTCAGGCCCTTTCCTGCTTCACCATTATGTTTGCTGTTTGGCTTTTTGGGATGACAGGGCCTGGTATACTAAGACTGGTATACTCAGAGCCAGGCCCCACTGGCCGAGGGCTCTGGCAGCAAGCGCAGACACCCCCGTGGCCTCCCCAGAGCCTGGACACACTGGCCTCCCAGCACTAAGGCCAGGGCAAGCATGTCTGAGAAGCCACCAGAGCACCTGCTTGCAGCAGAGGGCTTGGCCACACGGCTCTGTGGGAGGCCCCAGTGTAGCACAGCATGCAGCGAGGACAGGCAGGGGCGTGCCGCGCACGACCACGCAGACCCTCCACCACGGCTCCAGAGCACGGGGCCTAGGGGCCAAGCCGCTCACCCCAGTAGACGCCAGCCTGCTCTCTGGAACTGACTGGTGTGTAAATTCCAGCTGCAATCATGCTGTTTTCATCTGGCCTTCGGGTTCCAAGCTCTGAGCTCTTTCTCGTTTTGAAGCGTGACTCAAGGCGACAGTGCCAACCCCAAGACAAATCTGAATGTGAGTAGCCTGCCCTGCAAGCGCCCCAGAAGAAAGTGAGGCTCCCTGGTGTGCATGACTGGCCTCGAGTGCCTCCCCATGAAGGCTCACAGGAAAAGCGGGCCCTCCGTGGTACTAGTGCAAGCCCTTTCCACATGTGACCCAGATCCAGCTGCAGAGAGGACCCCGCAGTCCCACGGCAAGCCAGCACAGCTCCATCTGTGCTCGCCTCACCCTGGGCCCCGGGGCCGTGCCTGCCCTGACCTTGCTCCTCCAGCTCCCCAGAGGCCCCAACCCAGGCTCTAGGGACCAGGCCTGAGGTCCGCGAGGTCCGTGAGTTGCGGTCATTCATCCTGCAACGTGACAGGCCGACACCCAGGACCTTCCGGAGGTGGAGGGTGGGATAGGCCCCCTGAGCTAGTGGCTCAGGGACGGCCTGCAGTGCACCTGGCCCAACCGTGACCAGGGGTGACTGCAGCCAGGGCCGAACGCAGTGGTCTGCTCCTGTCTGGGCTCTGCCTCAGCACGACGCCCGCTCCGCCCAGGAGCTCGGTGCCCGAGTCCCTGCCATTGTGGCCAGACTGCTCTCTCCCCTCCAGTGCCCTCTGGGCAGCTGACAGCTCCAGTGAGGTGGAAGCCTGAAGTAAAGCGAGGCAGGAAGGTCATCCGGACCATCTTGGCTGGACAGAGCAAGGCGTGCCTTGGCCTGGGAGGAGGCTGGCGTGCCAGGCCTGGTGGTGCGTGCAGAGGGCCCAGCTCTGATGAATGCCTGCCCTGTGCAACTGGCCTTCTTGTGAGAGGACTACAGCAGGCGGCAGGTCCTGAGTGATCTTGGTGACCTGGTAGCCACATGTGCACCTAGTGACAAGGTGGCTCCCTTCAGGGCCCTTCGAGCCCGTGGTCCTGCGTGGATCAGCCTAGAGATGCCTCGCCCTTCTCCGTGCTGGCCCCTGGTCCCAGGGCTCTTTATCTGGGTTGACGGATGTTCTGGTTTCTGTGCGTGTCCAGTGGCCACAGGCACAGCCTCTTCACCTTGAGGCCCTCGTGCCATCCGCAGAGCCCTGCTGTGAAGGTGACCTGGCCACAGCTGGGCATTCCTCTTCTCAGTGCCACTTACTTCTCCCCAGGAAGCCGAATCTGAGGTCACAGGTGTGTTTCATTTCTGAAGGCAAATGCGGAGCCCTCTGTGCCCCCCAGGAGGCTGGAAGGGAAACCGCAGCAGTGGCTAGGCAGAGGATGGCTGTCCCCAGGACCCCTCCACCTGTGCCCAAAAGGATGCCGGCACTGTTCCCAGAGAAAGCCGCCTGGGGGCAGGCGAGGAGCCACGGTGAGCTAACTCTTGATCTTTTCAGAAAGGCAGAACAATGGCGGATGGAGAGACTCAGCACACCGGAGAAGGTGAGGTCCTCAGGGGACCATGTGCCGTGAAGGGGACAGAAAACCGGGTTACTGACAACATTCCACCCTGGGCTCAACGGCCTGCCTGTTCTGCTGCTGCTGAGAGCAAACACGAGCCGTCGTTCTCCTTCAGCGCCCACTGCACCTTTGGACAGAAGCTGGGGTGTGCGTGGACGCCGTAGCCAGCCACACGGCAGGACAGCGAGGCCAATGCACAACAGACCCTCCCTAAACACCTGGCAGGCTGGAGGTCCCCTGGGGGGCCGCCCTGTGACCCCAGGAGGGGCATGAGGGCCGAGGCTGCAGAGTGTGGTGACATGGCACTGGGTCTGTTTCCTGAGGAAAGCCAGGAGGCAGTGAATGCCGACCACGTGCTGTCTGGTGCAGCTTGACTTCCGCCCTAAGCAACCCACGGCACCCAGGCTCCAGCTCACAGGGGGTGTGGAGCCCTGCCATTGCTGCTCCCGCAAGGAAGCATCAATGAATGCACCAGAAACCGCCCTCAGAGCCGCTGTGCTGCCTACGGCACAACCCGGGGCTCCAGGCACAATGCCACAGGGTGCTGAGCGGCACCCCTGGCTCTGCCCACAGGTGCCAGAGGCACCCGCCCCTCGTCACGACCACAAGAAGCCCCTCCACAAGGCCACGTGGTCCAGGGTGGGGGCAAAGCGGGCCGAGACCGTGTCTGGTGCCAGGCCCGGCTGTCTGAGTGCTCTCACTGGCCATGCTGGGGTGCAGCTCGGCCCACCAGGCCAGGGCTCGGGAGAGGCCAGGCACAGCCGCACGCGGCCCCACGCACCTCCTTGTCCATGCTCTCCAGGTCCTCCTTGCACAGTGTGTACAGCGGCATGGTCTCCGACAGGCTGGGCTGCCGCTTCCTCCTCGCAGGGCCGGGCCGCTCCCCGTCATGCGCGTCGGGTGGCTCTTCACCAAACATCTGTGGCTGCTGCGGCTGAACGACTCTGAAAGAACGTCACAGTGCTGCATGAGGAAGGTGGCCGGTGGGCGCCGCGCTGCTCCTGGGCCAGGCCCGCGCGGCTCACGCTCACCTCGCACCAGCAACCTGCCTGCTGCAGGGCCCCGCCTGGCTCGCCTCACTGGACGAGATGGGCAGCTTCCCAGCAACCACCAGGAGGTGCCACTGAGCTCGGGAAGCCACAGAGCCCACAGACGCAGCAGAAAGCAAAAGGAGAGCCTGGCACGCAGGTCCCACCCAGGCTGCACAAGGACAGCCCAGGCAGTGGTGGATCACGAGCAGGCCAGGCATGGAGCCACCTGGTCACAGACAGCGGACACCAGGATCACCACGCGGGTGCCCAGTGCCCAGCTTGGAGGATGCGTCCAATCGAGCCCCACTGGCCCAGGCTCTCCTGTTGAGACCTGCCTGTGGGAAGCTGCTGCTCTCCTTGCTGACATAGTTCTGTCTGGGTGTCCAATCTCACTGCACTCATTTCTAGGCTTGCTTATGACCGTCGGAGGAACTTAAGGTAGACCCCAGGGGAACTGGCAGCATGGCCTCTGCTTCCAGTCGCTCGCTTCTCCCAGGTTGGAGCCTGATTTGGAAGGCACCACATGCACCCTGCCATGCACCCCAGGCTGGGTCAGGACGGACACCATCAAAGCCACGAGGCCAGGAGAAGCGCCTGTGCTGGCCTGAGCGCACACAGCAATGAGGGTCGCTTCCTGCCTGGAAGTCTGAGAAATGCGACCTCTGCCTCGTCAGAAGCTGGACTCCAGGCCGCCATCCTTGTCAAAATCCAGCTCCTCATGGCTACCAGCAGAGGGGTGCTTGAGGCCCCATCCATAGGAACACAAACACTGCCCACCACCCTCACACCCACCTCCCTAAAGACCAGTATGCACACAGCTCAAAAGCAGCAGCTTTCTTTTTTACTAAAATTAAATGTATCATAATCTCTTTAGAAAAGTTGTTTTAACCAAAACTGAAATCTAAGAACAAGAGTGTCTACGGAACCAATAGAGAGAGTGTTGATCTTAAGGTCAGAGGAGCCGAGGCCACACGCAGATTCACAGCCACCCAGGTAAACCGCCCTGGTGCAGCTGCAGGTGTGGGAGACGGGCAAATCATGCCTCTCCTTGGCCCAAAGACACCACAGACCAGCTGCCAAGCCAAGGCCCCAGCCCTGGGGGACTTGCAGGTTCTCCCGTTCCCGGCAGCGCCTCTGAGCAGGACATATTTGTGTGTTCCTACCAAAACACTAAGCCACAGTGATTCACAAAAGCCTAAAACACGCTACTCTAACTGCGTTGTTTTTTGACTTGGGACACACTTAGTACTTTTGTTATTTGTGTTAACATGATGGTTTAGTATTATTCTAAAATGAGTACTTCAAGATATTTTAGAAAATAAGTGCTCCACTCCAGCCAAACACTGCAAGAACCCCAACCCTGGGGTGCTGGGCTGCAGGAGGGTGCAGGCACTCTGCCAGGGACTGTGTTCTTATCTGTCCTGCGGGCACTGCCTGCTCTCGGCTTCGTAGGATGCTATCACTGGAGTGGGTAGAGGGCACCAGCAGCCTCTGTATAACACTTCTTCCATTGCGTGTGACGAGAAAGCTCTCTAAAATAAAAAGTGCTCAGCTCTGCAGGCGCGGCTTGCGCAGCCTTGGTGTGCCTGGCAGGGAGTGCCCTGGTGTGTGGGCTCACAGTCGGGCCCCTCGCAGCACAGCATCCCCGAGTGACACCTCGTTCTCCTCAGCGCTTGGCCAGCAGAGACCTGCTTCTCCCAGGCCCCAGGCAGCCAGGGAGCTGATGCGGTCAAGCCGACTGCATCCTCCACGGCATGCTGCTGCAGGTGACCTGAGGACAGTGCCCTGAGACTGGCTGGCTGACGGGCCCAGCGCCTCCGCCTGTCTGAGTCCCCAAGAGAGCCAGTGACCCAGCCTAGAGCCACAACCATCAAGGAAGAATCAGGAAAAACTTACAGTTCCCCAGCCCTGGGTGAGTGTGCTCAGAGGACAGCCCACCAGACACCAAGAGCCCTGTCACAATGGGTCCGCATGGTTCCAGACACAGAACAGCAGTGGCCCCATGCTCGGGTGGGGGAGGGGCCCTCTCCAGAACTGCGGTAGGCACACAGGTGCCTCTGAGGAGGCAGGGCAGGTGCAGGCTGTGGGGTGGCAGGAGCAGCAGGTGGCTGGTGTGGGGTGAGGGCTCCTGTTGCCACGACCAGGGGCAGTTCCTGGGCCTCTGTGGTGGGCCTGACTGTACCATAGAGCAGGGAGTGCCGCAGGTGCCGGGACCCAGTGCAGAGGTGAGCTAGCACACACATCTGTCTGTGTGTGAGACTCGGCAGGCACGACGTCACAAGGACAGGGAAAGACTGAGAGGACACTGCCAGGTGCCGTCAGGAGCCAACACATTGATCCCTTCACCCACAGGGAGAAGGCCTCAGCCCGTCCACCTGGGTCATGGCAGGGCAAGGCCAGAGGGCAGCTGCATCCCACGCTGCGGCCCCCAGGATCTCCAGTGCTGTGAGGCACTGGGAGAGGGAGAGGGGACAGCTCCTGCCGTGACCGGGTCCTCTGGTCACGTCTGGAAACAACCACTGACGAGCAACGCTGGCTCGCACCAGCTGCACACAAGGCTGCATCCTGTAGGCAGTGTTGGGAGACGGCGTGACCGGCAGAGCAGCAGGTCACCTGACCCTCCAGGGGAGGGAGGCGCACCACCGCGCTGTCCCTCAGGCACCCGAATGGGCTGGTGATCACCAAGAGCACCAGCACCTTGGTGCCCACTCCCCTCCCCAGGGAGAGCGGCTGGGACAGGGAGAGGACACTGCTCCCGCAGCCAGTCACCATCTCAAGTCCCGACACATCGCCAGCCACTCAGGAGATGAAGGTCCTCCCTGGTCAACGGCGACTCCCCCACTGCCCTCCACATCCGTCACCGGCATGCCTCAGGCAAGGCTGAATGGGCGCAAACACCTCGTCTGTTTTTTTTTTTTTTAAATATTTATTGATTTTTTTAGTTGTAGGTGGACAGAACATCTTTATTTTTATGTGGTGCTGAGAAACGAAGCCAGTGCCTCACGCGTGCCAGGCGAGCACGCTGCCACTGCGCCACAACCCCAGCCCCACCTCGTCTTTAAACATCCACGTGGTATCAAATCATCATCGCTTTCACACTTGAGACGCTGCAAGTGCAAAGCGGTGACTGTTTTCTGCAGTGCGCAGAGCAG
Organism: Xerus rutilus; assembly: GCA_028644305.1. Lineage (NCBI taxonomy): Eukaryota > Metazoa > Chordata > Mammalia > Rodentia > Sciuridae > Xerus > Xerus rutilus. The sequence continues at coordinate 367,607 of CM053412.1, forward strand.
ACTCCGAGCGCCCAGAGCAGACTCCGAGCGCGGAGAGCAGACTCCGAGCGCGCAGAGCAGACTCCGAGCACACAGAGCAGACTCCGAGCACACAGAGCGGACTCCGAGCGCGGAGAGCGGACTCCGAGCGCGCAGAGCGGACTCCGAGCGCGCAGAGCGGACTCCGAGCGCGCAGAGCAGACTCTGAGCACAGAGAGCAGACTCTGAGCACGCAGAGCTCACGCACACATCAGCAACAGCAAGTTTTGTGGCTGCTTTAAATTCCATAAGCGTGAATTTCTCAGGGACCCCCTCAGGGCACAGCTCTTCCCTGCCCAAACACATCCCTTGGGGCAAGGATCTTGCAGAGCAGCCCCTGGCAGGGACCTGTATCACCGCCCACTAAGACATCACACCTGGGGCCAGGCCCTGTAGTGCCACAGGCATGCGCCAGTCCTGGACGGGGCGGGCCACCAGAAAGACCAGGTCTGCTAATCCTGCCTGACCTCTGACCTCTGGAGGGGCTGATCACCCAGGGCCAGTGCTTCCACCAGCTACACCTACACCACCTCCATAAAAACCCAGGCCCAGAGCACGTGAGGGTGGGTGCACCCCACCCTCCCCCCTGGGGACGGAAACTCGTGCTCAGGACCCTTGGGATGGGGTCCACAGCCTTCTCCCCAGGCTGTCCTGGGTTGTGTTGAACTTCCAACCTCGTGACTTACTTCAGGAACCCTCCTGCCTGCTGACCCATGGCTCTGACCACTCTGACGAGCCCACTCCTCCCGCAGCCCCTTTCAGCCCAGGCTCTCGTGGCCCCGAGTCAGGAGGTCTGTGGCTCACTGGGCTCCTCCTCTGCTGCTTTCATGGCCTTCATCTCCCACCATGAGTCTCCTGAGCCCAGAAAGGTGCTGCTACCCGGTCAGTGAGGCTGTGCCATGGAGGGCAAGCACAGCCCTGCGGCTGGGGGCTGCTCGCCAGTGCCTTTGACAGCCGTCTCAGGGTCATGTGCACAGCTTTTATGGTTTCTCCAGCAGGAAAGTAAAAGCTGCTCCTTCCAGAATCCAGATCCCCCACACAGAGAGCCTTAGACTAGTGAGTGCTCCTGTCTAGGGACAGCTCCCGGAAGAGCGCGGCTCAGAGGGCACGTGTGGCCGATACACACTGCCAGAGCGTCCCTGATGCTGAACCCACCTAGTACAGCAAGCCTGAGCCTGGAGCCAGGTCACAGGAAGGGTGTGGCCACGACCTGGCCACACAGGTAAGCGTCCGCCGCTGGGAGGGACCAGCAGATAGGCAGCACCGACATCTTCAGGCACAAAGCCAAAGCAGCTATGTCCCCAGGTGGCACTGGGCCTGGCCCCATCCAGAAGAAGGAGACCCACTCTGTAGCCATCCTGAACCAAGACCCGGGTGTCTGGCTGTGTTGGTCCCAGTATGTTAGCACTGAAGTGTCACCAAGGCCAGAAGGCACGGCCCAGCTCTGAAACCACTCTGGGAAGTGCCGCCTGCTTTGGACCATGAGGGCCCGCGCAGCAGAGGGCAGAACCAGGCCACACCAGCCATGGGCTGCTCGCCACGCTGACTCCTCCAAGGAAGGCTGGGCAGGGGGTGGAGACCGTGGGCTGACCACAGAATGCCACGGCCACACCCACGGCACTACACACCAAGCTCCCTGTGTAAGCTGCAGGTGAACTTGGGCTGCACCGGGAAAGGTGTGTGGCCCTAGAGGCGGGTGGCTGGCTCCAGTCTGCAGGAAAAGGAGGGCACACTTGTGGCTGCTTAGGAAGTGCCTCACCCACAGTGGCCTGCCACCCAGGGCCTCTCACCCACCAGGTCTTTCCTCCGCATCCCTTGGGACGGACGGCCACTACATGCCTCCTAGCGCTGTTGCTTTGAGTGTGTGGAAACAGGGTGGGTGGCCGGGGACGACAGGCCTGTGAGGCCAGGCCTGGAGGGCACACAGGGAGAGGTGGGGCAGCCCAGGCGTCTCTCCAGCACCCTGCACACATGCAGGACCCCCAGGAGGTGCAGGGCTTATGCAGGGTGCTCCAGAGGCTGGGTCGCGAGCTTCTCTGCTGTTTTGGAACCCAAGAGGAAACAGACGAACAGAGAGCCCCAGTTTCTGCCAGTCGAGTGGCTCTCCTCAACCAGGAGCCACTGCACACTGAATGTGGCCTTCAGTGTCCCTGCCCATGCGGCAGGCACCTGACACAATTGTGGAATGGAGCGGACGCCTCAACCCAGCTTGGGGCCATGCTCACCTGAAGGAGGGGGGCTCCCCGTGGACAGGCAGGGCGCCGGGGGGCACTGGTGCAGGGCCTTGGGCGGCCGTCCTGATGAGCTTCCCTGTGTTGGAGTCATAGATCCGGACCTCGGGGCCAGGCTGGGCCTTGGGATGGACGGGCATCGGGTGGAACAAGGTGGCTGGGAGCAGGCTGTGCCTGTCGGGAAAGGTCGCAGGGCTGTTCTCCCTGTTGAGGGAAGGGGCAGGACCGTCAGAGTGGCCACACCCACGTGGGGCACAGGGACACAGGCACGGCAGGCATGGCACAGGGGACAGAGACTAGAGTGGGGGCGGCATGGAGGGACCACCAGTGTCCACGCTCAGGCACATGGGTCCAAAGGCCTCTGGCTCCTGGCTGGGCCCCTTCATGGATGACGCCCTGGTGTGCTGCAGACACAGGCTTCCCGTCACCAGTGCCCACCTAACCTGTTGTGTGGAGCGGGGCCGCCTGGCGAGTGGCCTCTCGCCGAGGCCAAGGGCACCTTACCTCTGTGGCTCAGCAGCAGCAGGCACGCTCACTGCACGCCACTGTCACCTACACACCATGTAGCTGGCTCCCTGTGAGACAGGGAGGCCGGCCCGGCCCTGCCCCGCCCTGCCCGCTCTTTGGTTCTCTCATCTGGAAAGTGTGTATGTAGCTTGTACTCCTCCCGGGCCCTCAAGACGCATGCCAGCCAAGATCCACTACCAAACGCCACACCGCGCTTCGCTGAAACAGGAAGCAGTTCTACCACTTCTCTGATTTCATGGCTGCACACGTGCTTGTAAGTCTGAGTCCATGGCAGGGGATCCACTTTGTTGAGGGAGGGGCGACGGTCGGGCAGAACACACGGGCCCTTGGGAGCGCGGCTTTGGGGGCCAGAGGGCAGGGACTGGGGACACTGACCAGCAGCAACCTCCCCTCACTGACCCAGACCTCGATCTACCCCATGAAGCAGGGCCACACCGCAGGCTGGCACCCACCTGTGTGCCCGGTCGTCGTCCGTGAGTGGGAAGAGCTGCTCCTCCACCCTGTCCCAGCGCTCCAGGCAGCTCCAGAGCCAGCCGGGGCTGACCACGTGCAGGTGCCTGCACTCCTGCGCCTGCCGCACCTTCTCTGTGCCTGTGGAGACCAGTCAGGCTGTCCCTGCAGCACGGGGAGGGCAGCTGGGCCGGACCAGGGCAAGGACACCCTGGGGAGGCCCAGGAGGAGCCCAGACATCACCTGTGATGCCTGGCAGGTCCCATCAACTCCTCCGACACACACCTGTCCCTCTTTCTCCAGCCCCATCACCACCCCACCAGATGCTACTATCTCCCATGGGACTCGACTGGCTCTCACCTCTCGCCAGCACTGGGCCGGCCCTGTCCTCAGCCTCAGGAGGATCTGCGCTCCAGCTCTTGCCACAGCTCACCTCCAGCCTGCTGCACACCCCAAGCGTCCCTTGTCTGGTGCTTTCCCTCGAGCTCCTGCCCATCCCCTGTCCAGGTAACTCCTTGTTCAGGCTCCAGCTGACCCTGTCCCACCCTGGGGTCTCTGACACTTCATTGTGATCCCTGTGACTTAAGTGGCTGGACGAGGTGCCGCCCACCTCATGTGGATCCTGAACACAGAAGCCAAGAGGACGAGGTGTCCACCAGGGGCCAAGCCTGAGAGCACGCAGGTGAAGCTGCAGGACAGCCGCTTGTGCGAGCACTCGGGCACCAGAGCAAGGGACCTGAGCCATGCCTACTCCACGCCAGGTAGAGGGTCACGCCCAGGGAGGCTTCTGGAGCAGGGGACCTGGCTGGGCCAAGAGCCCAGCTCTGAGCCTGAACACAGCAAGCCGCGGCAGGAGTCCTCCACTCCCCTGGCCCAAGGCTCTGCAGCCCCACGTGGACTGGAGCCACGGCATCCAGCAGGACCATGCTGGCCTCTGTGGGGACGCAACGGGAGCTACGTGGCCTGAGGCGGCAGGGAGTTTGGAGGCAGCAAGGCTGAGGCAGCTGCAGTCTCCACCCAGGAGGAAAACTGCTTGGGAGAGCGTTTCAGAAAGTGGTCAGGGTCTGCTGCTTTAAGCACCTGGGAAAAGCCTTCCTGCAAGCTCGCCAGCACTCCAGGGTTCTGTTCTCCCTGAGTGAGGTCTTGGAAGCCAGAGGAGGTGCACCCCGTTCAAGGGGGTTCGACCGTGAGAAGCTACAGACCAGCCCTGTACTCTCCCGCCTCCAGCGGGCTGTCTCGTTGGCCCAGCTGGGTTCTCAGAGGGCTCGCCGTCTTTCACCTGCTATATGAGGCGCTCAGTCTCTGCCTTCCGACCACCCGAGCCCAGCCTTGCCCGCTGCCCCTGGACAGAGCTCCGACATCCCACAGCCCGCAAACAGACTGTTCAAATAACTCACAGCGGCAAACCGAGAGGCCAGCTGTGCGCCACTAGGCTCTGAGGCCCGCAGAAGGCACATGGCAAAGTCCACCCACCCTCACGAGGTCACTGTTCTGGAACATGTCCTGCACGCCCACCGCGACACACTGGAAATACCAGCCGGCAGGACAGGCGCCACATCAGGCGGAAGCAGGCCCCAGCACCCGGGGCATGGCTGGCCTCTGGTGCACCCGCAGGAGAGGGAGGGGCACTTACCGGCCCGCGCTGCGATCAGGTGGGTGGCCCTGTCGGGGGCGTCGGGGCTCAGCACCAGCTGGGTGAGGACCCTGGCGCCCAAGGCGGTGGCGTGGTAGTGCTCCCGGGTCTTCTCCACGGGGAAGTTTGTTGGGTGCAGCCCACTGAATATCACCGCGACGTCCGCCAACACCTTGCTCTTGAGCTCCGGCACGATCTTGCGAATGTCCGGAGCTTCCTCAAGCTCCTGGTTGAGGTATCGGTCGTACCTGGTGTAGTAGTCCCTGTGCACGCGCACCAAGATCTCCTCCAGGTGGATCAGGTGGTCATCGTCGTCAGTGTCCTCCTCGTCCTCCTCCACACTCTGGTCCAGGGACTCGCCCGCGGTGATGCCCGACTGCTCGCTGTTCTGGGACTCTGTCTCCGCCTCCTTCCTGTCCACACAGCCGTTGCCCAGACCACAGAGGCCGTCTCGCTCGCCCTCCTCCTGCACGTCCAGGTCTGGCCCTTTGTCCTGCGTGTGGACTCTGGGTCCAGGCTCTCCGGGGGGACCCGCTCCTGCAGGTCTCCCCCCACCCACGTCAGGCGGGCCTCCCGGTGGTGGGGCTCTTGCTCCCTCGTGGGCAGCTGGAGGTCTCTTCTGGCTTCTCTTCCCACCTTCCCCCTCAGAGGTGGAAGAGGAGGACTGTGGGCCCTCAGACTCGCTGCTCTCACTGTCACTGGACAGGTCAAAATCCAACTCCGTGCTGGAGGCGCCCTGTGCGGGTGGCGCCCCTGGTGAGGTCCGACCACCTTGCTCACAGGACACGTGGGCTTGGGGCTCTGGGGCTTCTGCCCGCTCACGGCTGCAAGGGGCCTGGGTGCAGGGCCAGGCGTCCCGCTCGTCGGCCTTGCCAGGAGAAGCTCCCGGCACAGCCTCGCTGCCGTTCAGCTCCCGGGTGGGCTTCCCGAGGCCATTGCTCCGCTCTGCCCCAGGAACAAGCCTGCCTTCCTCGGGGTCTCTCACAGACGGAGCTTGCTCCCAGGTGTCGGCACCTTTAGAAGAACGGTTCACTAGAACATGCACAAAAAGGAAGGCTGCCGTCACTCGCTGTTGAGCAGTTCTCAAGGCCAGAGCAGCACCTGCTGCCAGGAACCTCGCAGCAACAGCCCGGGTTGTGGCTACACAGACCTCGGGCCTTTCCACCCACTGTGTCCAGGAGGATGTCCCCGCCAGCGCTGCCTTCTCCTGGCCTTGACCTCTAAGTTCCACTTCAGTGACCACAGCAGTAATTGTGTGCCTCAAGATATTCTGCTTTAAAACTCAAGGTCAACAGAAACTCTTAAAACCAAACCAAGGGGCTGGGCTGCAGCTCAGTGGCAGAGCACTTGCCTAGCATGTGTGAGGCACTGGGTTTGATCTTAGTACCACATAAAAATAAATAGAATAAAGGAGGCCCTGCACCTCACATCTCACTCTAAGGAATGTGGGGGCTTTAAGGAAAACTGGCTGAGCTGCAGTGCCCAGGGGCACTCAGCTGAGTAGCACCTAGAATCTTACTTGGCTGGGAAAATGTTGAGGTGAGATTTTAAATACCCTGCTTTTCAGCACTATATAAACCCGAAACCTCTATAAAATTGAAATATAAATAAAAAAAAAAGTGAATCTTGACTTTACAGCAGCCAAAACAGATAAGAAGTGAGAAGAGATAGAGGCAAAGCACAGCCCTCGCTTCTCTGCATCAGGGGCTCACCCACCTTTCTTCCTGGCCTGAGACTCCCGGTACCCAGGGGGCGCGTTCACGTCACCTGTGCCTGGGAAATACACATACTTCTTTACAGTTATCAGGTTGGGGGCGAACTTCCAGACGTCTTCTCGGTCATCGATGATGCAGACCATGGAGTCTCCACAGGGAAAGAGATTTCTATAAGTAAAAGCAGGCGATGGGCATGAAGTGACCAGCAGAGCAGACTTGCCAAAGAGGACCTTTACTCAGCTCCCACTCCTGCTGCTTAAGAAGCAGCATCAAAGGAACCCCACTTCACCCGTTTCCGCTTCTCTTTAACAGCTGGCAAACTTTTTCTTAAAAGGCCAGACAGTAAACATTTCAGGTTTTGCCAGCCACAGGGCCATGCTCAACCCTGTGGGTTTGAGTCCTCAAGTTCCCCAGGAGCCCCAGCAGAAAAGAGGCAGTGACTTTAGAGTGGGACCACCGTGGGAAGTCACCCATGCCACCTGCCTCTGAAGCCAGGTCAAGGAGGCCCCTGCACAGGTGTGGAATCCGGGGCATTGCCGCAGAGCCATAATAGCAGGCTGCAGTGTCCTCGGGTGCAGAGTGAGATGACCACTGAGCCTCCTTGGGCAGAGCAGACAGGGGACTCGAGGCGTGGGGCTCAAGCCTGGGGGTGGGACTCATGAAGCAGAGGGAGCCCGTGGATAGCAGCTCTCCAAGGCCTCCACGGCCATCACTGAAGGCTGAGGGCTGGCCAATATCTAGAAGGCACACTCCAGAACCTCCCCCAGTTCTCAGTGTAAACCAGACGGAGCACGGCCATTAACGGGCCTGAGTGCCACACTGTGTGAATGCCTGGCACATACCGCAGGTTTCCTGTCTTAGAAAATGGGTCGATGCACTCGTCCCTTGACAGGATCCGGTGGGAAAAAAGCTTCTTCTCGGGGTCTAAAAAGCCTGTGAACCAAAAACAAGACAGAGCTGCGCATTGGGGTGCACACGTGCCCCTCTGCACATGCAGCAGCGCCGCCCCACGGCTGCTCCAGCACGCTGCGCCCTTTCCAGGTGAGACACGTTCACTCGTCTCCTCTGCTCCAACCCTGGGCTTCAACTCCTCAGACGTGAGCCCTGTCGTGTCTATGGTGCTGTCAACTGGAAACCACCGGTAATTGGCTCGAGCACTGCCTGACCACGCTAAACGACCGAGAGACAGCCGCAGTTCACTTGCTGGGCAAAGCAAGGAAACGCCCCGTCTCAGGCACAGGGTGGCGGGGGCTCCTCGCCTCTGTGGTCTGAGTGCCACACTGTGTGAATGCAGGACAAGAGCCCCTGCGTCCCCCCGACACCAGCAGGAGTGCTCTCACAGGTGCAGGTGGAGGAAGCATCGCCCACTGGGCTTCCTTCTCAAACCAGCAGACTGTATGGGGGTTTGGTCCAGGGGCCCCAGTGGTGCCTGAAACCTGGACGGCACTGAGACCCTAGCCTGTGGTCTTCCCTATACACACGCCTGTGATAAAGTCTAGCCTGTAAATCAGCCACAGTGAGACTCACAACAACGAAGCCACTGTACAACATGCTGCGACAGCAACTGTGTGGATGTGGCCTCTCCCAAGCACTGGCCCTCCTACCTGTGATGACGGGCAGTGCGTACAGGACACACCTGGACTCCAGCCTCACTGCTTGCAGCCTTTGAGGCCGTTACTAAGGACAGTGTCACCTGCACACAGCACGTTGATAGCTCCAACAGCCTGACGACCGAGGTGGCTACCAAGCGGCCAACAAGTGGGGGTGCACGCAGCATGGACACGCTGGACGAGGGGCTGGGTCACACCCCACTTAGAATGGCACAAAGTAAAACTTATAAAAAGGTAACCGAGACACAAGACAGCACAAGAGTTGCCCCCTCTGCGGAAGCAGAACTGCAGACAAGGGGGAGCTGCTGTGTGGACACGCTGCAGCGCAGAAGCACACAGCAAGGTCAGCACGACGACGTCCTGCAGGCACACGCCACTCCCTAGTGCTGCCGACTTGAGCACCACCACGGAAGCCGGCCTGGTGGGACTGACAGAGCAATAAGCTTTACTTTACATACTAACCAGCCGGCGGGGAGGCTGTTTCCTACCAAAGTACCTGCTTGGACTGTATCGGACGTGCCACGCAGTGAGCCTGCAGAGCTCATGTCCACGTTATTTAGTAATCAGAAATGCCATCTTAGCACAAAAAATATAGAAAAATAGGACAGTGAAAGTATTCCTGTCTGTAGTCCAGTGGAAACAGCTTCTCAGGTCATTTACCGGGTGGAGAAGACTGGCGGCCCAGGTTCAGTCCCAGGTGAGCGACTTAACTCCATGTGCCATTTAAAGCACCTGGGGAAACCCCGGCACTCATACAGCCACGGCAAGAACGGGCACAAGCCTGGCATGTGCAGGAGACAGGAGCCCAGCACTCCACCAGGCAGGGGACGGCCTGCCAAGGCCACTTGCTGGCTTGCCCTGCTGGAGTATGCTAAGCAAAGACATGGAGGGAACTTCTGAGCACACCGACTCTTTCACAAAGCTCGGGGCCACGAGAGGATAAGCATGTGGACACGCCATCTCCATCCACCGCAACACGCAAGGGTGCCAGGGAGCCCCTGCAGAGAGGACAGCAGTCCAGAGGGTGCTGTGGCTCCCTGCACCTCGCTGTAGCTGTGGCAAGAGAACGCTGCGCCAGACACCCGGGAGGCACTTCTGAACCCTGTGAAGGCCAGCGTTTGGGTGCATCTCATGCCATTGCTTCTGCTGCATGCCCAGATGTGATGTGGACGCCCACCCTGTAACGGGACGCAGGTCCTTTCCCCATCCTGGCTTTCCGTGGACTGCCCTGCCCTGCCCTGCCCTGTGCAGCAGCAGCACATCTGGGATCTGCTGATCTTGTGGAAGGGGCGCTGGGCCCTGAGCACCCACACCCTGATGTTAGAACGCAGCCCTGACAGGCCTCAGTTCTCCCAGACCAGCCACTCTTCACATTTCATTAGGAACAAACGCTTGCTCCTATAGAAGAAATGCGTTCTACCATACATGTGAAATGTAAATTCTCTGTGAACACTGAGGCTACCCAGTGCTAAACTCAGATATGGTAACAGAATTAACAGAGTCTCTATAATAGAAGAAAAGATTCACACTATTAACATTTCTATCCTGATTATAACCCAAGTACACGTTCTGTAAGCAGTTAACTTTGACAATCAGAGGTATGGGAGGAGGCTTAGCAGCCACCTTTGTTAAGAACCTTGCTTCTTTGCAAGTTTCCCATTTGCAAAAATCTGACCTAGATAACGTCTGCCTCCTCACTGCATGAACTGCTGTCATCCAATGGACGTTACGTGGAAGGAAAGCTCACATTTCTCAAGCCAGCCTCCTGTGACCCTGCCACCCTGGCCGGCGGGTCTCCTGGAGGCATACCCGCTGGGTGTGTGATGCCATAGTCTCAATGCCACAGCACTTCTGGGGACAGCTGCACTGCAGTCCTCAGGCACTGCTGGTCTCAGTGCTGGTGCTGGGGTGGGTTTCCACACCTACAGGGGCCTGCAGCTTCCTTGTGACAGCTCTGGATGTGTCTGCACATGGGGATGTTAACACGGAGAGCCCAGCTGGACAGGGACAGGCACTAGACGAGCCCACATGGGGCACCACACACCCCGCAGGCTTGGACTCCCTGGCAATGGGAGGAGTCCTAGAAGCATCAGCACAGATGCTCCGCTGGTCTGCGGCTGGCAGCCAAGTGCCTTCAGCTTCTAGGCTGAAGCCACAGCACGGTACTCTTTCCAATGGCCTCATCTTCACCACACTCGGGCCCTGCTGACCTGGATCAGATCCCTGTGCCGAGGAGGGTGTGACCTGGTGAAGGCCAGGGACGTGCTGTGCGACACTAACCCTCTCCAGCCCAGCACCGAGGTCCACTGAGCCGGCCATATGCCCACCCTCACTGTGCACCACAGGCTCAGACCAATCAAACATCGTCACGTCCCTGAGGAAAAGAAGACTCCAGGATGCACACGAGGACTGTGGAAAATAACTTAACACTCGTGGGGAGAGCTGTAAGAACCCCTGGAGAAACACTGGCATCGTCACTAGATCAGGGACCATGCGACCTCCCCAGGAGCCTGACATACACCTTCCTGGGCCGACACTGCCCTGGCAGCCGTGGGGTGGAGGCTGCCTGCCTTACGCAAGCCAAACCAGCCCTTCCAGGAAGGAAGTGCCTCAGCACACAGACAGCACCCTGGCTCAGGACGCGCCCACAGGCCAAACCAAAGACGGGATCCTACTTATTTCTTTTTTTAAAATTTTTTTTAGTTGTAGATGGACACAATATCTTTATTCCATTTATTTATTTTTATGCGGTGCTGAGGATCGAACCCAGTGCCTCCCGCAGGTGAGGCAAGCGCTCTACCGCTGAGCCACAATCCCAGCCCCCTACTTACTTCTGATGTTTCAGGCTCTTCATGTGATGAAAGAAATGAAGGCAACTGTTCAAGAAAGGTGTTACAACAGGTAGCTACCTGAGGGGAGGGGCTTGTGAGCACCTGGAGAACTAGGCATGCACCAAGACAGCCCGGGCAACCTCGCGCAGGAAGCCGACAGGAGCACAGGTGCTGGGGTGTGGGGAGAGAAATGATGCTCCAGCTCGTGGCCCCCCAGAGCCAGGCCCCGCTGCCGTCCTGTGCCTCCCTCATCTGCAAGACCCACAGCCCACCTCCGCAGAGGGCATCCTAGCCCGGTCTGGGCTGCGGCTCCTCGCTGTGTCCTCTCAGGGTGGACGGGACCAGTCAGCTTCCTGAGGTCCCCCTCCTTCCACTCACAAGGGCTCTACCAAGCCCAAGCGGCCTCCGGGCACCCTCGCCTTGCAGACTGGCTGTTAGCATTGTTTTCACACTAGTCTCGAGCACAGCAGCAGGGTCCCGCCCAGTCACATCAGCATCAAGTCCTGCCTCTCAGATGGCCACTCAGGTACCATGCCAAGGGCGAAACAGCAGTGTGACAAGACAAACTCACTTCAACACGCTGCTTCCTGCCCTGCCCAGCAGAGCCTGCACCCAGGCGACCGATCAGCACCAATCACTCTGGAGTGGACCCAGACCTGAGGGAGGCGGAGCATGTGGGGGCACACGGGAAACCTCTGCACTTCGGCTCACTTTCTCTGTGAACCTAAAGCTGCTCTTTAAAAACAAACAAAAAAAACTATTGCAAAAAAAATTTCCTACAAAGGCACTAAATACTAAAGGAAGACTAGAAATTCATTCCTTTTTTTTGGTACTAGGGACTGAACTCAGGGGCACTCGACCACTGAGCCACATCCCCAGACCCATTTTGTGTTTTATGCAGAGACAGGGTCTCACTGAGCTGCTTAGCGCCTCGCCGTTGCTGAGGCTGGCTTTGAACTCGCGATTCTCCTGTCTCAGCCTCCCTAAGTGCTGGGATTACAGGCGTGCGCCACCACGCCTGGATGAAATTCATTCTTTTTTTCTTCCAAATATTTTTTCTAGTTGTAGATGGACACAATATCTTTATTTTATTTATTTTTATACGGTGCTGAGGATGGAACCCAGTGCCTCACACGTGCGAGGCAAGTGCTCTACCACTGAGGTACAATCCCAGCCTGAAATTCATTCTTTATCAACAATCAAAACCCAAAACAAACCCGTGAAGACTTGTGGATCTCCAAGTATCCGACTGAAGAGGCTTTGCAGCTGTCGCCAAGGCAAGTCACCACACGTGGGACCTCCTGCCTGCTGTCCCCACAGAGGCCCTAGCCGTGCTGCCACCTGGTGGGCACCCAGCCTAGCACAGGATCTAGCACAGGAAGGCACCACACAGCCGCTCATGTGCAGCCAAGGCAAGTGGCGAGCGCCAGAGGCCGTCCCTCAGCTGCCCTGGAGCTGCGCAAGCCTTCAGCAAAACGGCTTCAGGAAGCACATTCGTACAGTCTGCTCCCACGCACATGTGCTCCTGCATGCTGGCCTACACGGTGGTACCTGGCCAGACCACTCAGCGGCCACGGCAGAATTTCTCACCTACCAACTCCCTGCTGACTGCCAACCCCAGGGCCGAGCCTCTGTGTTCTCCTGTCCTCATGGTTAAGCAAACGTCCCGCTCCTGAAGATGTCCACAGACAGGCAGCCCCAACCCCTGCTGGCCCCGCAGTAGCCAACTGACCTGCAATGGTGTGTGCATATAGCCGGCTGCCGAAAGTGAAGACGTGCAGCTCGTACAGCTTGGCGATCTTCTCCAGGAAGTCCTTGCAGTGGGGGCGCAGCCGAGTGTGCAGCATCGGCTCACCCCGGCCCAGCTGGAAGTGGAAGATGCCCTGCAAGGACCACAGCAGTCAGTGGGCGCTGCGGCCTCGGGCTCAGCGGAGTCTACGGACGAGCCCTTGCCGAGAGCCATCCATGCACTGTGCATGGACCAAACTGGCATTGCAGCTACTGACGAGGAAAATGTGGTATCTGAGAACTTCCAGCGGCAGTCCTGCTGGTAAAACTGCCCAGGTGTGTGTGAGCTCCTATTCAGCTCTGTCAAAAGGTCCCACCCAGCACCAGAGATGGGGTGGCCTGCTGCAGCCACACAGCAACACAGCCTCTCAGAGATGGGTGTGGCTTGTCAAGATGCCAGTCAACCTGACTTTAAGACACCGGAAACAAGACTCGACCCACTGAAACCTTATGCCTTTGATGCTCTCCCTCAAATAAAGAATCAGAAGCTGGCGTGGTGGCGCACACCTGTAACCCCAGCACTTAGGGAGGCTGAGACAGGAGAATCGCGAGTTCAAAGCCAGCCTCTACATAAAACATAAAACAGGGCTGGGGATGTGGCTCAGTGGTCAAGTGCCCGAGTTCAATCCCCAGTGCCAAAAAAAAAAAAAAGAAAAAGCAGGCCTTTTTTAACTGTTTGGTTCCAGGTCTTAGCAGGCCTGGAAGAAGCTACCAGGTGCTCTGCTTTTAGAACCTACCCTCCGACTTTGTGTCCTACTTCTTCACTATTTCATACTGTTTTCTCAGGTGGCTTATCCCCTCCTGAGCAGGAAAAACTACCCCGGTGAGGTGCTGGCTGCCGCGATACTCCAGGGCCACCAGGACCTCATAAGGAGCCAGCAGCCAGCAGCCAGCACTGACACACGCTATGGGAACACCTCGCACACCACCCTGGTAACCACGCTAACCACCAGGACCTAACAACTACCCCTTATAACCAAGCAATCACCCACAACTACCACCTAATCTGAACACTTCTGCTAACTACCCACGGTTAACTACATACTACCCATTGTGATAGTTAACTGCCACTCATAACTATGGTAACCACCCATGGTGATGGTCATTATCACTGGGGACCTAACAACTACCCACAATAACTACCACAGCTCTGTGTGGTAACTACCCCTCGTAACCGTAACAATCACCCACAACTGCCTATGACTATTACCTATAGTGACTACTTCTGCTAACTACCCATCATGATGGTAAACTACCACTGGTAACCATGCTAACCATCCATAGTGACGTTGATCCCTCGGGACCTAACAACTAACAACTATCACAGCTCCTGTAGTAACTACCCCCCATAACCATGACAATTACCCACACCAACTATGCCAACTACACATAGCAACTACTTTTGCTAACTACAAACTACCCATCATGATGATGGTTAACTACCACTGGTAAGCATGCTAACTACTCATGGACTAAACTACCCTTATGACTGTAACAACTACCCATAACTACCTACTACACCTATCTATTCCTCATTACTAAAATGCCTACCCGTGATAATACCTACCTATACTGGCATGATTCTGGAGAGTCCCCCAGAGCCTCCAGTCAGTACAGGAAGGTCCAGAGGTAAGATGAATGGACTGAGAGCTCTGACCTAACCAGTCTACCTCGCTGGAGTGGACTGGCTGGGTGTGACTGCAGGCAGGTGGGTGTGCCTTGGGAGGCCTCATCCCCACCTTCCTGGACGGCATGAACGGGTGGCGCTCCTCTGCACGTCCTCCGCCATGATGTCCTGCCTGGCCGCGGGCCCAGAGCCATGGAGTCGCCCGCCATGGACCAAACCCCTGGACTTGTGAGCCAAGACAAACCTTCCCTCCCCTACGCTGTTCCTGTCTGGTATTTTGGCCACAGCAACACAAAGCTGACCATATTTCACACCATGAGACAACTACCTGCTACTGAGTGAGACCTGAGCCACGGGAGTCTTAGGCGTACCTGTGTGGCTTCCACCCTGGCTCCCCCTGGCCATGGTCCACTTCATCTCCTGCCCAGGTTCTCTTGGGCATGAGCCAGGCTTAGTCCCGCCCAGGTATCCAGGACACATGGCCTCTCAAGGCGACACCTTCCCAGGGCTGCTCCTCTGCTCCACTCCACTGTCCTCACAGGTGCCCGGGTGCTGGCACCCTCTCACACACGAGAGGCTCAAATGCAGATGGAGGACGCCACTCATGGTGCCGTTGGGGGCAGCTCAGTGAACAACTACCCAAGCTCATGTCTACAACTGACTAATCTGCCCCCCAAATACAGGCTGACCTACGGAAGTATTCAAGAGAGTGTGCTCTTAACTGAGTCACAGGAGCGGTGGCTCCTAGGAGAGCCACTGGAACAGATGACAATACTCACTTTGTTCGACATCTGTGGACAGTGTTGCTCCGTTGTGTGTATCAGGGTCTGGTCCAAATCAACCATGAGGACTAGTTTTCTATTTCGATGTAGTCTTTGCTGATCTTCCCTTCCAAGTTGTTCAGCTTGCTAACATTAAAATAAAATGAAAGACAGTGCATATATTAAGATCCAAAGCAAAACCTAATTTTATTTAAAGAAATAGAAGGGCACCAACAGGTCCTCATCAATGCCATCACACGTCCAGGACCACTTAAAGCCCACAGGTGCCCGACACTCAGGCTCTCCTAACTGGCCAATGCTGCAACTGACCAAGAGCTGGTTCTATCTGGTTCAAACTTGCTTATGGGAGTGTGCCTTATGGTGGCAGTTTTGTAATTCAGCTAAACATGACAAAGGAGAGGGGGACAGGAGGTGGGCGTCTCTATAATGGTTCAGTCGAATGCTACGGGGCACCTCAGTACAGGTGAGCTGCAGAAACAATGGAGGAGGCAGATGGTGCAGACTAGAGGCCAGGGAGGAGGCTGGTCCTCCCGGCTCAGTGCTGCCCCTCACCGCTGTGAGGCAGGTCAGCCAGGCATGGACAGGCAAGGTGCAGACGTCAGACACGTGCACTAAGAAAATCCACAAGTCACTACACTGAGATCATGGGGCCTTCCTGGAGAGGAGAGCATCTGGAGAATGGGTGCCCAATGCCCAACCACCCTTCTGACTGTAGGTAATTACAACCCCTAAGGTAACTACTTACAACCCCTAAAGTAACTAATTACCCGAAATCATGGGGACCTGATCAAAGCTAATGAGCTTCAAGAAAATGGGGCTGGTGTGCCAGAACCTCCTGGTGGAAGTTAACTATGACCCCTTACGGGAGCCACTCTCTCTTGTGACTAGGTCACCAAGACACTCCCTCATCACCAGGGCACAACCACCCCTGTGATGAGGTCATCACAAGGAAATCCAGAGGATACACCAAGGGACAACTAATCACTTAAGGGGGAACAAGGGAATAGAACAGGATGACAAAACTCAAATCCCCTGAATGCCCCGATTCTCTAAGGGCCGCTCTCCTCAGAGACTGTCCCAGACACTCGGTGCTCACACTGCATGTTCTCTCTTGTTCTCGTTTTCCCCCAAACTCCCGCTGGGGCCTTCACTGTCGCTAAGTACGACTCACATGAAATCCTCCCTGCGAGACTGCCAGAAAGCAGCAGCAGAGACGCCCGAGCAGCTTCAGCTGTGCGGGCATGCTTCTCTCTGCAACACTGGGAGAGCCTGGCTGGGCCCAGAGGCGCACAGCAGCACAGCCCGCGCTCCAGGCGCAGCACCGGCTCTCCTGAGAAGGGCCCTGCCCAACCTCCTGCTAGAGGGCGAACGTGTCCACTAGGTGAACATGCTGGGTGTGCTTCAGCCAGGTTTCCTGCTTTGACTGCATTCAGCCAGTCACACATCATGTTAGCTGGAGACCCTCTGCCATGTTACTGAAAGGGATCCGGCATAAAGGCTGACAGTTGTCGTGTGAAGACGGGAGACGCCCCTTATCTTGTATCTCCAAAGTTCCTGATTTTGTTTAATATACACACATGACTTTATATTTCTTTAAAGTTCAGTAATTCAGAAAAACTAGAATGGTGCGTTTGGCATTCTGTCTTCCCACAAAAATAGACTAAAGTTGCTGTACATCATTTGAGAGCACAAACCTAACAAAATCCTCACGCTGAAAATGTTTCCCTACTTACTGAAACGCTCTCACGGCTCAGACAAAACGCTTATTTGTCGTGGAACTATGTCCACAGGTGGTGGGGATGGGGACGGAGGGCCCTGGCTCCTGCCCTTCCTGGGACACTCGCCTGCAAACCAGACAGCAGCCTACAGAGCCACGAGCTTCAGGGAGCTCCATGGGTACCAGAGCAACACAGATCTCAAGATGATATGCAGGGCCTCCCTCCTCGCCCGGCACGGGGCCTGCTCCCCCACTGCTCTCTGCGAGCAGCAGTGGGTGCCATCTGGTCCCACCCTGGCCACTGCACACTTCCACCACTCTCCGTGGAGCTGATCCCTGGCTCCCACCAGCACCAAGGACAATGGCGGCTCCTGGACATCAGAGTGCTCCAGCAGCCCTGTCCCTCACAGCTCCACCCTCGACACCTGGCCCTGCCGGCCTCCCTGTGCACATCCTGGGGAGCACTCCGCCGCTGGAGCTGTGTCCAGACATCTACCACATCCCTTCCACCCCGAATCTGGCTCAAGGGGAACCCAGACCACACTGGTGGCTGTGCTGGCAGCACCAGAGAGGTTCCTGCAGCTGTGGGGGCACATTCGCTTGTTAAAGAAAAAGGAGGACAGAAGCCACTTGTCCGAAACATTTTAGGAAGGCAACACTGTACAGTTGCCCTTCAGAGAGGACAGCTGCAAATGGCACCCATGCCTTCCCCGGGACCGGTGCACCACTCACCTCAGAGCTCACCATCAGCTCCGGCACGCTGTGGACCATGGACACGGTCGCTGTGGACAGCGGCACCTGCTGCTCGCCGCTCTTGTTCCGCAGCCTTTGAATGCAAGGAGACACCCTGAGAAGGTGCTGGGCTAACTGACGGGCTCCACGCTGCACGTGGCGCCAGGCCTGGCAGAAAGCCCGCTCGGCGGCAGCTGAGAACGCCCTCCACTGTCTGAGCACCACACCTCAGGCTCCTGGCAGGCCACACTCCAGGGCCGCGAAGTTCAGCTATCCCAGCCACGCTCATGCCTGTAGTCAGGCAGCCGCGTTCAGGGTCAAGAGCCTCTGTTAACTACAAAGTCAGGAGACCCATGAACAGACATTAACATGGAACAGAGAAAGAAAAAAAGTCCAGCAAGTGTCAGCCACACTCTAGATTGACAAAGAACCATTTGTTATCAGTGGCCGGCCGGCCCACAGCATAGGAAAAGAGGGCTTAGGGGGAATATGGCCATCTGCACAGGAGGCAAGAGGGCGCCTGTGGCCCCCGCAGGAAGGAGAGCAGACCCAAACCCACAAGCATGCTCCCGTCACACCTGAGCAGAGTGCCTGGCATGAGCTGGGGCTTCCACAAGCAGAGGAAGGAAAACAGGACCCAGCCTGGCTCGAGTGTGGCCAAGGGAAGGCTGTCTGTCCTCTGCACCAAGTCACAGGCCAGCCCCACCCTAGGTTGCTGCTCCTCCCTCCCAAGCTACTCACTGGGTCAGGTCCTGGCCACACTCCGCACACAAGCCCTTCATGACAACTGGGTGGCTGCATCCTTCCAGGGTTACCAGCAGCGCCCTGAAAAATACGAGATCAAACAACTACTAATCACAACGGGAAGAGCACGTTAAAGTGTGGGCACACCACAGCGCACCAAAGGGCACCTGGCAAGGGCATAAGCCCTTGCACCAGCTCCACCTGGCTCTCACGTGCCCCCGAGGGCCTCGCCCACACCAGGGTTGGCTGAACTATAAAACCAACTTTTATTGGGACTCTTGCCCTGTAGGTCTCTCTCATGGAAAACAAAGCAGAGCAACCTCTGCTGCATAGACAAGAGCTGAAAAAATAAGGCTGTCTAGTGAGAGGAGAGCACAGAGAAATGGCCTTAAAGTACATCAAGTACATTAAATATATGCTTGTGACCCCCTGCACTTCTGGTGAGGAGTTTGTGGAACTCAAGCTTCACTGAGGATCACAGTGGTGATTCGAAGGCTCACAGCTGTGGCTCCTCCCACAGGTGGCTCCTATTCCAGACAGGCTCATGGTTACCAAAATATTTTTTTTTCCTGATAGAACTTTGATAATATTCCTAGTCCTATAAAGATGCAGAAATGATTTTCCTCTCTATGCCCCCTGCTGGTCTAGCCTTTACATAATGCTTACAAAATGTTTTGAATTTGTGTGCTGGATGCCAAAAACGCTGATGTGAGAAATCAAAAGTCAAAATAAGCCTCACGGATTGAAAGACAACACAGGAAAGATGTCAGTTCTCTCAAAATGACCTGCAGGTTTTCCCAACTCTTATCAAAATACCAGCAGAGCTTCTGTAGGCACAGACACGCTTATTCTAAAAGCTATGTGAAAGGCACTGGTCCTCGAAGAGGCGAAATGATCTTGAAAAACACAGTAAGGTGAAGGGAACCGCCCGCCACCTGGACTCGAGCTGCCCTGCAAACCTGCAGGACCCTGAGTGAGGTGCTGCAGACAGGGCAGCCGTGGACGTGCGGTCATGCCAATGCTCCAGCCAGCAACGTGGCCTTTCCACAGCTGAGCAGGAACAGCACACAGTTCCTTGACCTAAGAGCCAGCTCTCACACAAAACCAACTCAAAATGAACTTACGTAGAATTACACACCTTAAAAAAAAGGAAATCTTCAAGATTATGCTCTGTACAGAACTGTTGGACTTGACACTAAAAGCCTGAGCC
Organism: Xerus rutilus; assembly: GCA_028644305.1. NCBI lineage: Eukaryota > Metazoa > Chordata > Mammalia > Rodentia > Sciuridae > Xerus > Xerus rutilus. The sequence goes on from CM053412.1 coordinate 387,223, forward strand.
ATAAACAGTAAAACTGATAATTGCTCCTCATCAAAATTAAACACTCCTGCTCTGGAAACACCCTGTGAGGGTGTAAACACAAGCTATGCACTGGGAGGTGTTTGCAGATCACAGCCCCAACAAAGGACTGGTGTCTGGTATACAGGACTCTTCCAGTTCCACAACCTTGCTGGAAAACAGGCAGAAGACACCAGCAGACGCTCCACAAAAGGTGTGCAGACGACAAAGGCACACAGAGGGCACTCCTTGCCACGGCGAGCACAGCATACCACCAAGGCCATCACGGCCACTACAGCCAGGCCAGGGATCGCCAGCACTGCCAAGGACCAGGCCCCCGTGCTCAAGGGAGGCAAAGGAAAGGCTCTGCTTCCCTGAGGACACACAACAGTGGCCACAAAATACAGAGAGACAAGCTCCAAGTCCCAAAGAATCAGCTTCCCAGTGTCTCAAATTAGAGTGCACGGCCAGAGGCTGATGGCAAACTGAGAGGCAGAGGCCGAGGAGGGCAGGACAGCTCTCAGTCACAAGCGCTGGCCTCTCTTCCTACTGTTCACAATCAGGACCACCAGTGCCTCTCCCATGGGACTGAGAGCCCTGGGCTGGAGCCACACATGGCAACCCAACAGCTCCTGCTGGTTCAGAGAGCACGGCTTAGGCAGAGGCATCTCCCCCAGCCCTGATTGTCCCTCCAGAAACTGGTCCTACCAAGATGTCCTGCTCTGAAGGCACCCTCTGACCATCACTTCAACCTCCATCCAAACTCTGCCTCTGCTTCCCAGGGTGAAACAGAGGGCCAGGCCACCTGCACCAAACCGCACGGCCTCCTGCCAACCGCCTACCCTCTGGAGCGCATCCAGGCCGCCCAACAGTCCCGTCCACAGCTACTGCTGGCCTGGGATCCACTGATGCACTCCTGACCCTCAGCCCTGCACCCCACGTGCCCAGGCTCCTCCTGGGCTTGGTCCCACATCAGGCACTACTCTACCCCACAACACTCAAACCCTGTCCCCCCAGTGGACCCCGGGGTCCCTTACCCAAGCACCATTATCAAGTGCCAGGTCTCCAGCCCCTCTAGCAGGGGCCTCCTCCCCTCGCCTTGGCCCATGCCTGCACACCACTGACCAGCCAGCCCTCTAGCGGAGACTCGTACCCCTCCCGCCCCATTCAGAAGCGACCCTCCACGCGGGGCTAAGACACACACAGGGTGGCCCACTGGGTTCAGGGAGAGCCAGTGTCAGCACCAGCACCAGGCTCCTTCCGAAAACCACATGCCCACAATAGCCCTGGCTGCTGGAGGTTTGCTGGGGGCCTATCAGGCCCTTGATGTGCTGCAGGGGACTGCTATCTGCCCTGTGGGGTGCCAGGGCGGTTTCACAAGAAACACTAAACTGGCTTACACAACGGGCCATGGGGGTTTGTGATCAGAGATCACAAGAGAATAACGGACCCGGTGGCAGGAGCAAGGTGCCTCCTCTGGGGCACAGCACAGCTAAGAGGAGGTGCACTCATTTACCTTGCTGCCAAATGCCCGAAGAACACCTTTTTTTAAAAGATGTTTTCCTCCAGCCTACAGTTCACTTTTCACTTTTCATCAGTATTTTTCAAAGAGCAAGCTTTCGATTCTGACGAAGTCCCATGAGTACACTCTGGGGGTCATCCTCATTAGCAAATCTTTGCCTTACGCAAGATTCCTTAGATTTCCTTCCACAAGTTTTGCACTTTTACATCATGCTATTAGCTCTGTGAGCGTTTTCTAGATGTAAAGGCTGGGCTATTTTAACTTGCCCGTGGATCTTGTGGCTCTAACAAGTCACCCACCCAGTGCCAAAACACACATTCAGGATCTCCGTTCTGGAGGACGAGGTCTGAACGAGTTTCGCTCAATCACAGCCCAAGGCTGGGCAGAGCTGGCCCCTCTCTGGCCCCAGAAGTGCTCCTGTCTTCTCTTCAGAGGCACCTGCAGCGTTGGGGCAGCTACCCCTGCTGGGGGTCCTCATGCTGTCTCTCTGGCTCTTTCCAGTGCCACATCTCCATCTGACCACGGGGGTGGGAGGACCATTCTGTCCACTAAAGGGACACACAATTGTTGGCTCATGTGACCAAGGCACCATAGGGCTGGGTCTCGCTCCTCAGGGAACTTCCTGGGTACTCTTGAGGACAACTGTTGGTCTGTATCTGTGAGTCTTCTGGATGTTAGTCCCATGTTTATGACGCACATCTATTTTTACATCAGTGATCACACTGCCTTGATTACTGCAGCTTTATAGTATGTTTTGAAACCAGGTAATATGCTTCTTAATTCTGTCCTTTTTTGAAATTGCTCTTCTAGGTTCCTGCATTTCCATGTGAACTTCAGAACTAGCTCATTGATTTCTACAATTTTATGTCTCTTGATTGCACGAGTCATGTAATTTTCTGCACTAGGATCTTATTCTACAGTGCAGATTCCACACCCCCTAGACCCCTGGCTGTGTCTGGAGATACCTCTAAATGTCACACCTGGGGCACCAACGGGCACCTGGAAGGGGGGTTCTTGCTCACTGCTCCACATCCCACAGGGCACAGGATACTGCTGCACAATCATCCAGTCCAGAATGTCCACATGTACCCATGCTGGAGACTGCAGTACAGAGGAGAGACAGGCTGCTTGCTTGCATGTCCACCAGCACGCTCAGCATCCAGAAGCCCATCCCAGTGAGTGCAACAGTCACCCAGCACACTCACCCACACGGAAAGCTCCAGGTTCGCGTGACAGCTTACATCACCAAAGAAGTCCATGGCCCATGCAAGTGAGTGCCAGGGGAGCCTGTAGAAGCCTCCTCTCTGCAGGGACACGGCATGGCTATCTAAGGGCTACATGCAGAGGAAGCCACAGACTGAATGCATTCCCCATAAAATGCCTTGATTTCAAAACCTTGACATCTATTCTCGACATGTAACCTTACTTATACCTATAGGGATTAAGAATATGAAAATCTATGCTCATAAAAATGTCAAAATAAATATCTGCTAAACTTAAGGTTGACCTCTCCAACTCCAAGTGACTAGGAGTCCTGGGTCTGTCAACTAGCATCTTGAAGGACGCTCCACAAGGCCAGTACTGAAGGTCCCCAAAGGCTTCCAACACCACACCTTGGCAGAGAGCACACATCTCCTCTGAACAGGATTTCAGCGCAGGATGGGGCCCAGCTCACAAGGAAGCAAAACACGAAGCCACACAAGTTTCTTACGATGGAAAGAGTCCACAGGATCTCATGTCCAAGAGCCACTCTATCAGAAACCTCCACCGTGATGAATGAGCATGGAATGCCAACACAGTGGCCTGACCAGTGAGAAGAAAGGGCCACCGGACACAGCGCCGTCACAGAGCGGGAGGGGCCCCAATCCCCGGAGGCCCAGGACAGCCCCTGCCGAAAACAGCAGAGCCCACGTGCTGTGGCCGTAAGGACATACATGCCTGTGTCCACTGGCTCAGCATCTGTCAAGCGCCAGCTTCTGGAACTAGAAAGAAGCAGGCGAGTTGTGGGTGGGGTCTGTGCCCTGGAAAGTAGATTGGTGCTGCCAAAGGCCAGTCCAGGGAAGAGCCCTGGGCGCTTTGGGCAGTCTGTGACCTATGCAAGCTTCAAAAACCTTAAACATGTAGCCACGCCAATGCGCTGTTTGTCTCTGGGTCAAAGTTCACTGAGAATTTAAGGTGTTTACAGATTAATAAAGTATTTCTGTCAAGAAGCTTGATTACAATGGGAACATGGCAGACGCCACCATGCCCAGTGATGGACAACTAACCTCACCAGAGAGGATGCACGGAGTTCACAGGCTTTCTGACGTGACTCCACTGCTCTGTGTCGGTCCTACCCACACGGTGAACTCCGGTCCAACCAGGCACGTTCTACACAACAGCCAACAATGCCAGGAGGCAGGCAGGAGGAAGGAGGCCAGGCGTGAAGGCCACAGGGTGAGGGGCTCTTGCTACAGAGGAGTCCTCAGGAAAAGGGGCTCTGCAGCACAGAAGCTAGCAATGCAGAGACGAACTGCTGGCTCTGGTGACCGTACAGCAGTGTGAGGGGCTTCTGTTTTGGGAAATGAAGTACTTGTGGGAACGTGGTATGATACCTGGGTGCAGCTCACGTAAGAATTTTTTGTAGTATTATTGCAACTTTTCTTGAAGACTGAAACTGTGGCCAAAAAAAGGTTGAAAGGAAAGAGTTCTTGTTTTGCCTGGCTGTGGGCTGGCACTCAAGGGGGCAGGCCCATCCAGCACTTCACCAACCTACAGCCAGAGCTGGGCGGCTACTGCCTGAGGCACTGCCCAGAAGGCACCAGGCCCAGGACCGCCTGGAGCGCTGGAGAGGCCGGGCTCCGGCAGTGCTGACCGGGGCTGCAGCTCTGAGGGACCAAGTCCAAAGCACTCGGAGAAGCAGCTGGAGTAGGAACGGGCTTGCTTCCTTCTCGTCACCAGAACCCGGCAGGTGCCACCGGCGACCTCAAAGAGGATTCTCGACAGACTGCCCCCAGAACGCAGCTGCGTCTCAGCACGGAAGTTGAGGCGCCCACTGCTCCACTACCCTCTGCGGGGCCAGGCCATGGACGCCGTCAGCAGCACCTGCCTCAGAATTCCAACTGGGGGCTTCCTTCAGTCACTGCTGGCCTCTAGAGACTGACCACCCCAGGGCACACCCAAGATAAGGGCCAAGGTCATGGGTGTGCTGTCAGCTAACAGCGTCATCAGCCCATCACCCACCAGTTCTGTCAATCCAAAACACATCAGAACAGCACGGAACCCCAATCTTCACAATTTAGAGCACCCTATGAAAACTACGGAAAATCTTTTAAGAGCTACTTTGAGCTGGACACAGAGGTACATGCCATCTACTTGGGAATCTGAGGTAATCCCATCTACTTGGGAAGCTGAGGCAGGAGAACCCCAAGTTCCAGCCCAGCCCCTGAAATTTAGTGAGATCCAGTCTCAAAATTTTAAAAAAGGATGTGGATGTAGCTCAGTGGTAGAGTGCCCCTGGATTCAATCCTGCCAAAGAAAAAAAAAAAAGAGAGAGAAAAGAAAAAGCTGCCCTGAAACACAAATATTAAATAAACATTTGTTCAAGTTCTTGAAATTACAAAGACCTATACACACATTATGCTAAATAAATAACATGTAAAAATAACTAAGATATCTGGTCATAATCTTTAAGAAGTGTATGTATCTTTTAGAATAGTCTATAAACAAACTGATTTCTTCCATTTTGTCTAGGTTCTTCCCTCCTAAATATAAAAGGACTTCTCTTGAGACAAAAGATCTGCATCATTTTTTACATTTAACTTTGACATCACTATTTAAAAATGTATATAAAATTGACTCATCTATTCCACGATACCCAAATATTTTACTTAATACATTTAAAAATTAACTTTAAAGAACACATGGGAGGGGCTGGAGTTGTGGCTCAGTGGTAGAGTGCTCGCCTGGCATGTGTGAGGCGCTGGGTTCCATCCTCAGCACCACATGTAAATAAATAAAAGATCCATTGACAACTAAAAATATATTAAAAAAAAAAAAAAAAAGGAAAGAACGCATGGGAATAGAGGTAAGTGAACACTACACACACGATTCCTCCACCCGCACACCACCCCAGGCAGACAGGCTTCAGTCACTGCTCACAGGCCTCTGTTGAGAAGTCAGAATCTGCAGCACAGTCCAGTCAGGGTGCTCACACAGCTAAGGAGGCAGAAAGGATGCTGGCGTTCCCTTAGTCAAAAACTGGACACACACAGTGGAACTCCACCCTAAGTACAGCTCAACTATGTTTAATAGGTTTTACTAAACAAAATGACCATTTCTCTAGTTTTGGACATGTCTTTTAAAATGTGTGATCTTTTAAATAGTGTGGCTGCCAACAAGAAAGGATATGATTATTTAATGGAAAAAAAATCTAATCCATCGAAATTCTCAATATTGGGATGAAAAAGAAATTTCCTTATTTCTAAAGCAAGACTTCTTTCTGTAGGTGATTATTTAAGTGCACTGGCTGAAATGTGTTTGGAATTTTAAACACCTCTCTAAGTTTAGAACACAGAAAGAGGGAACTAATCTTAGAGCAGAAGAGGTTACAGTCTATTCTAAGTTGTTTTATTATAGCTTCTCCAGGATTTTTAATTCTACAAAGTAACAAAGACAGTAAGGCTGGAGCCTTTCTCCTCTTACCACTCACAAGCCAGGCAGAAGATCAGGCACCCTTCACACACAGCCCGCTTCCACCCCTGCTGGTTCTCACCAGTCACCTCATGGTCACCTGGTCATCTCATGCATTTCCCCTCTCTTTGGGGACTTCAGTGTCTTTCCAATGGAGGACAACAACAACAACAAAAAGAAAAAAGAAAAAGGCAGGGAGAGCTGTAGAGAGTATCTTTCGATAAACCAGCAATTCACTTAGTTTCTGATGGTGACTTATCAGTGTATTTTTAATCAAAATATTTTTAATTGACATAAGTATCACACAAGCAGATATATACCTCCGCTCTACCCACTTTCCCGTCTGGGGATGTCTGAGGACATGGTCCAGCCGGCGGCACACACAGGACTGGCATTCACAGTGCAGCTCCCCATTCTGAACCTTGGTTTCCTTCCTGTGTACAGTGAGGACAGCTCCTCCTCCTGCCGATGGACCAAGCGCTACAGAAACAACCTTACTGCAGATCAAGGTGACAACCCAGCGATTATTTCAACTTCACCCAAGTGCAGTATTAAGTTCCTAGAACTGTTCTTTGTCTAAGAATAACCTCAGATGTTCACAGGGAGGAAGACGCCAGAGCCACGTGGAGCCCCAGCCACCTGTCTGCACTGCGCTCCGCCTCAGTGACCAGCAACAACTACCCGAGGCCACTCCCACAGACCACCGTGGGACCCTTTCTTGCTTTAAACTTTTGTGTTGTTTTGAATTCATTAGACTTAAGCTCTGAACTCCACAGACACAGGACCAGAGTTGCTTCTCTGTCCCTGGGCACCTCAGAGTGTGCTGGCCACAGGTTACACAAGCCAGCCACAGCTCTCAGTCACACATACACAACAGTCTCAGTAAAAATCAAGCTGCTAGCCAGGCGTGGTGGCGCACGCCTGTAATCCCTGCACTTTGGGAGGCTGGGGCAGGAGAATCGCGAGTTCAAAGCCAGCCTCAGCAACGGCGAGGTGCTAAGCAACTCAGTGAGACCCTGTCTCTACATAAAACACAAAATAGGGCTGGGGAAGTGGCTCAGTAGTCGAATGCCCCTGAGTTCAATCCCCAGTACCAAAAAAAAAAAAAAAAAATTAAAATTAAAAAAAAAAAAAGGACTAGGGATGTGACTCAGTGGTCGAGTGCCCCTGAGTTCAATCCCCAGTACCAAAAAACCAAACCAAACCAGACCAAACCAAACCAAGCTGCTGTCAAGTGACCTAGGCTAACAGGTCCAGGGCCACTCCCGAGAGAGCAACTGTTGCAAAGTCTGTGCTTCACTGTATCAAGACATCATGCAGGCAGCTACCAGGCTCCCGCTCACCAAGTGTGACTTCCTTGAAAACCTCACTTCACTTTTCAAAAATAAGCTTTTAACGAGCCTAATGAAAATCAAGAGGAAGGAAGAATGATGGTAGAAAACTCCAGACAAATCTGCTGTGATGAAATTGTTCATGATGCCTGCAGGGGCCCAGGGACTCAAACCTCAGGACAGATACCACTGCCTTCCTAGGAGTTCTGTAGGAGGGACATCCCAACACCACTCACAGAGAGCAAGCCAGCAATCAGAGTAGGCAGTGGCTCAACAATGCCACAAGGGACCAAAACAGCCCATCGTACAAACCAAGGGCTCAGGGACAGGCTCCCCTCAAGAGCAGAGCTTACATGTGGTCTTGGCCAGCTGGACACCTACATGTTCCTCAGGCAGCCCTCCAAGAATGCCATGCTGACACCCAAGTTTCTGATTAGTCAGCAGGGCTGGAAGCTGCTGCTATAAGAGCCATATAGGTCCCGCTGGTGGGGGAGGCTTGTGCAGAGAGCAGATAAGCTGAAGGACAGACCCGTCCCTGCATACAAGACGAGCAAGGGCAGGCCAAGCCCCCCTCAATGCACTCGGAACTGTCTGAACAAATGTGCATGACTTAAACCATCAGAGGGTTCTCTAACAAATCTATGTACAAATATTTAATGCAAACCAATTCAGACGGTTCTGTCCTGCTTGATCTTAAGAACTTGAGACTTCCAGAACACCTGCAGAAAGCTGTCAATATAAACCAGTCATGAAACAGCTGTCCATGTGATTTGGGGACCTGCTAAGTACAAGTTAAACATCTGGGGCTCTCAGAAAGACCAATTGGTTTGGTCCAGGTCCCCTTCCCTGATGACCTTACTGTTCTGTCTACACCTGGTGTGAAGCCACCAGTTAGGGCTATGGAGATGCTGGTGGTCATACAACCAGAGACAGACAAAAACAAAAACAAACAAAAAAATAGGAAACCCTTCAAAATGAAGTGCTGAGCTCAAGATCCGGAGAGGGAGTGAAACAGTTTTTCACTGACCAAGGCAGGTGATTACTGTCTAACACGCAGATAGAATTCTACCACATTCTCTACTTAGTTACACAGAAAAACACATCCACCTGGCATTTCTCATCTAAAATGTCTGCCTCCAAAAGTGTTTCAGAGATTGGAACATTTGAATAGACTTCACATTGAACAGCCCTAACCTGAAAATTCAAAAATCTGAAACTTTGTGAGCATTTTGCTAACACTCAAAAAGTTTTCTATCTTGGAGCATTTTGGACTTTAAGGCTGCTCATGTCAGGGGTGCTATCCTACTAAAGAAGTCACTGGCAAGCTGTCTTTTACAAAACCTCTGTCCAAGCAAGTGACCCAATTCAGTGATTTTCAAATCGTGTCACACAGAAGTACAGCAGGCATTTTTTGTGGAGCCAGACAGTCCCATGGTACCGCACTTCAGTCAGCACCGAGTCTCTGTTCAAACACACCTGTGGAAGTCCCAAGCTGCGGAACCCACTCCAGAGAGGCAATTACAACTGCCAGAGAAACAGGCAGGGCTTTAAGCTAATGCTATGTCAGCTGCTCCTTCTTGAACCCACACATGTAGCACGCAGGAATGCCACTGAAGATGTGAACGCCACATCACCACCCCAAGCACCACATACACATGCATAGAAATAATTCCAACAGGGAAAGGAGGCATTTTAAATTCAAGGTCACCTGCTGCTCCTGAGTGGTTGGCAAGGACCAGGGCTTCTAAGGAGTCCAGGAACACCTCTTGTGTCTCCTGGATGCATCGCCTGAGAAGGGATGCCACACATCAGCTTCTCAAAGCCCCATGATAAACACCACTATGAAGTACTCTTGTTTCAGATATCAAAAAAAAAGATGACTGGGCTGGGGTTGTAGCTCAGCGGTAGAGCGCTTGCCTCGCATGCGTGAGGCCCTGGGTTCGATCCTCAGCACCACATACAAAGCAATAAAATAAAGACATTGTGTCCATCAATAATTAAAAAAAATTAAAAAAAAAAAAAAAGATGACAGCCAGTTGCTGGAAGGTGTCATCAGGCCAATCGCTCAGCTGGCTGCTTAGGCCAACTACCTGGGTGGCTTGATTCATTATCTGGGCCTCAGTGGTCCTTTCTGTACAACCTGAGGAATGGAAGGAAATGAGTAGAGCTCTCCAATTCTAGATCTTCTAGAAGCAGTGAACTTTACCCCCATGGTACATGGACTAGGCTAAATGCCAATTAGGGACCAAGTGAACATTAGGTAACTTTCCCAATGTACTAACACAGTGCCCACCAAACTTACATCCCTGCTCTGAAGGAAGACACACAGGCAGCACTCTCCCCGGGCACAGCCCTGAAGCAGCATGTTTTCTGCCTGGGGGCCTCCTATCTGTCTGTGAGCACTCAACAGGCAGCGGTGAGTGTGTGACCCAAAGTCCAGTTACCCAGGCTCCATCTCCAAAGACACATTGGGGCTGCCTTTACATGGGAAGTGAAGTTGGGAAGGACAGTGAGGCAGAATGCTCTGGGTCTGTGACCAACAGAAGGTGCTGTGCTAACCCTTGTTTGTGCAGAATGGCAAGATATTCAACACAGGCAGGGTGGTGCCAGCCTAAGGGGGGAGGGGGCTAGCAGCCACAGAAGACGTGGTGTCCTTCCAGAGGGAGGCTCTCACACCTAGTGAGGCCAGCAGCCTCAGCACTCCCCGCAGTTTCTGTTCCTTGGAATCAAAATTACAACAGCCATATGCACACACACGTGCCGGTATGTCAACCCACTCTAAGAACAACACTGGCAAATTCAGGCACAAACTGGACACTCAGTGCTCAAGCACCTTAGAAGAGTACACACGTGCCTTTGTGAAGCCTAGAAGGCTGTGGAGTCCATGCATGACGATCCTGTCCACTGGACGCAGCCTGAGCTCTGTCCCTTTTTCAGCTATGACGCAGAACCACCAGGTTTTACAACCGCGTTTCACAAAGTTTACAAGTGTTTAAAGACATGCACACGCCCCACAGCTTCTATTTCAATAACAAGTCTGGAACCTGCTTGAGTAGTCCCGTACTCACAGCCACCCAAGCTGTCTTCATTTACAAAGGTGGAGTCCACCTATTACAGGAGAAAAAAAGTACGTGCAGTTTCCCAAAGGGAGCAACTTTGCGTGGCTAAAAATTTCATTTCCAACTCAACATGCCTCCGAGGTAGGACGATCACCAGTGATGACCCCCAGCTTCACCCACACCGGGCCCCCAGCCCGGCCCGGCCCACTCACCCGGGGGCCACCACCTGGCCCGCCCCCCCCACCGCCCGGCCACTCACCCGGGGGCCACCACCTGGCCCGGCTGCGCGCACAGCTCCCGCACCACGCCGGCGCGCTCCGACCTGAGCCTGCGCTCGGCCCGCGCCGCGCGCACGCAGCCCCCCGAGGCAGCACGGGCCGGGGCGGACCCGGCGGGCTGCGCAGAGGCGGCGGCCTCGCACACGGCCAGCACCGAGCCGATGCGCACGGTCGCGCCCGCCGCCACCCTCCACTCGAGCAGGCGCAGCGGCGCGGTGCCGGGGCAGCGCACCTCGGCCACGGCCGCCGGCGGGGCGCCTGCGGCGGGAAGGCGGGCGGCGGGCGGCGCTTCCATCGCGGCCGGCGCGCACGGGCGGCAAGGCGGGGCGCTCAGGGCGCGGCGCCCACCGCGGGCGGCGGCGTAGCTGCGGTTCCCGCTCAGCACCGGCTTCACCCGCCGCTCCGTGCGCGCCCACTTCCGGGAGGCGGGCTGACGTCACGGCGGGAGGGCGGGGCGTGCGGGGCGTGCGCGCGCCCGGGCCGCGGGGACTCCGGCGCCCGCGCGGCCACCCCCACGAGCAGCGCGGGCCGGCCTGAGCCGGGGGGCGGGCGTGGGGCGCCGGCCGCGGTCCTGGGACCCCCCGGCGCGCGCTGAGCCCCGGGTCGTGACACCGCGGGTCCCGGCTTGCCACACGGGGCGCCGTTCCATGACTCCCGGCGCTCCGAGTCCCGGCGTGCAACGCGGGCGCCGCCCCAGGACGCTCGTCGCGCACGAGTCCCGGCGTCGCGAGACTACAGGTCCCGGCGTGCCACGCGAGCGCGTCCCCGGCCCGTCGCGCAGGAAGTGACCGGCGATGGCGAGAGCGCAGGCTCCGGCTGGCGGCGCGGGCCTGGGCGAGACTCGGGGGCGGGGAGGGGCGGGCCGGGGCGCGCAGGGGCGCGGCGGGCAGGGGCGGGCGCGCTCGGAGTGGCCGCGGCGAGAGCGCAGCGGGCAGGGGCGCGCCCCGAGAGGCCTGGGCCCTGGAGCTGAGCACTCTGGCAGGGGCGCCCGCGCCCAGAGGCTGTGACTGCTGCCCAGCCCGGCTGGTGGGTTCTCCACCCTTTCCTTTATCCACGTTCCCACCGCGGTCCCGAGGCAGAAAGGAACGGGTATGGGGTTGAGACAGAACCTTGCCTTATCTGGGAGGAAGATAGCCCTGCAGAAAGCAAAACCACGGCCTGGAAAGTGGCCATAAGCCGCACCCTTCACCCTAAAGGAAGAGGTGGGTCTCTAAATTCCGGGTTTTTCAGATTTTAGGAAAGTGGTAATGTGGACATGGAACCTGGGGCAGCACCTTCATGAAACTTGTCAGTATTTCTTCAGGAAAATACATGCGGAAGGAAAAGACCACAGGTGCGTGTTAGTTATGATCAGATTTCGCAAGTCAGTTGAATAAAACCTTCCATCTTCATAGCTGTGGATTTGCGGTCTGTGGAGAAGCACATGGGTGCTGCACATATTCTGAGGAGGAGCATGATTCAGCTCTCCTGCTTAACGGTTCCATCTGCGTACCCTGGACTGCTTCGAACATCTGTCCGTCCTTTTCCTTACTTTCCAGAAAGTGTTTAGTTCCTCATGTGTATTTCTTCCGTCCTCTGATTAGGGTCAGTGCTGGTGAGGCCAGAGCTGAGTGGAGTAGGGAAAGGTATAGCAGTCTTCGGGCAGCAGTATTACCTCTGGAAGGCCCTAAGTGTGAACTTCATGTGCGTTTGTGTGACTGTGCGGAAGGCCCTTCTGCCTCAAAAACCAGAGTGTGGCCTCAAGAAAAGCCACAGGGGGCAGGGATTTTAGCTCAGTGGCAGAGCGCTTGCCTCCCATGTGTGAGGCACTGGGTTCCATCCTCAACACCACATAAAAATAAATAAATAAAAGATATTGTGTCCATCTACAACTGAAAAAATATTAAAAAGAAAAGCCACAGAGACACTTTATCTTACACCATTTGTGAAAATTAGCTCAAAGTAGATTGAAAACTAAACAGACCTAAAACCACGTAATTTCTAGATCAGGGAAAGCTTCTTGACTTTGGACTTGGCAATGATTTTTTGTTATGATATCAAGTGCACAGGCAGCAAAAGTAAAAGTAGACATGGAACCACATCAAGCTTAGACTTGTGCACATCAAAGGACACGGCCAACACAAAAATGGGACATATGGAACGAGAGGAAATATTTACAAATCTTGTATGTCATGAGGGGTTAACATCTGGAATATATAAAGTCCTACAACTCAAGGGCAATAAAACAAAGACCCAGATTTAACAATGGGCAAAGGACTTGAGTAAACATTTTCCCCAAGATGGCATATAAGAAATGACCAACAAGCCGGGCGTGGTGGCTCAAGCCTGTAATCCCAGCACTTAGGGAGGCTGAGACAGGAGAATCTCGAGTTCAAAGCCAGCCTCAGCAATGGCGAGGCGCCAAGCAACTCAGTGAGACCCTGTCTCTACATAAAAACACAAAATAGGGCTGGGGATGTGGCTCAGTGGTCGAGTGCCCCTGAGTTCAATCCCCAGTACCAAAAAAAAAAGAAATGACCAACAGGCACGTGAGAATATAACCACTAGTCAGTAGAGAAACGCTGATCAATACCGCAGTGAAACACCACCTCATACCTGCCAGGGTGGACACTATCAACTTAAGCAAAGATGTGAGAAATCCTGGGCACTGTCATTGGCGTATGAAATATTGCCACCAGTGTGGGAAATGATGTTCAGGTGCATAAGAATCAACACAGGATCCAGCAGTCTCACTTCTGGGTATTTAAAAGAATTGAAAGCAGGGTCCAGGTGGCCCTCAGTGTTACAGAGTTACACAGCAAGAGAGGGAAGCACACAAGCCCGGGTGCGTTATGAGCAAAATGTGCCTGTAGTACACCACGGAATGTCAGTCAGCCTCGAAAAGCAACGAAATGCTGACACAGTGCAGCCAGGACGACCTCGGAGACCTGTTGAGTGAGGTGACCAGTCAGAGGATGGCCTGTGATCCACCTGTGAGGTGCTGGAATTCAGAAACCAAGGTGGAGCGGTTGCCAGGGCTGGGGCAGGGGAAGGAGGCATGCTCATCCAGCAGGGCAGGGTGCACGAGTGTGAACAGACACAGTACTCCTGGGCTGCGCACCGTGGTTAATATGGCAACTTCTATGTTTTTAACCACAATTAAACATTTTAAGCCAGGCATGGTGGTGCAAGCCTGTAATCCTAGCACTTGAAGAGGCTGACACAGGAGAATCGGCGAGTTCAAAGCTAGCCTCAGCAACAGTGAGGCGCTAAGCAACTCAGTGAGACCCTGTCTCTACATAAACACAAAATAGGGCTGGGGAGGTGGCTCAGTGGTCGAGTGCCCCTGAGTTCAATCCCCAGTACCAAAAAAAAAAATTTTTTTTAAAAGAAAGAAGTGAGGGTGGAATAAGATGATTTTTCTGATGTATTTTTGAAAAACACTTGTGTAGTGTCCTTAATTTTTGGCATACTAGAATAAATATTAATGTTTCTGAATCAAATACTCTGAGGGTGTGCTCATTCTGATACTATAAGCCATAATTGGTTGAAAAGCATGCAGATTGATCAGGGGAATTATCTAGAAAAAGCAGAGCCCAGGTGTGTTTAGAAGCCTTTTAAAGATTGTTTCCTGGGGCTGGGATTGTAGTTCAGTGGTAGAGTGCTTGCCTCACATGCTTGAATCACTGGGTTCCAGCCTCAGCACCACATAAAAATAAATAAAGACGTTGTGTCCATCTACAACTAAAAAAAATATTAAAGATTGTTGCCTGTGATAGCTATTTCTAAAAATTGATGATTTCTGGGCAGCAAATTAAGAAAATGAAGTGCTCACCAGTTCTCACTCTCCTTGATTGCCTTTATATGTTCCTCTGATTTCTTCCTGACTTCACTCCCAGATCACAGTAGCTTCAGATCTTTGGTGTGCAGTGAACCTCAGCTTCGAAACTGTGCTTACCTTGCCATGGCTTTCTGCAGACGTGCTGATAGACATCTTGCCTGTGCACCGCAGAGCTTGGTGTGCAACTTGCTGCGGCAGCGACTGGCTTGTCTCAAGGTGAGGAGGATGGGCAAGACCTTACAAGGTTGGCCACGCCAGTGCTGGAGCAGGACTGCAGTCTGGATTGAGGTCAGGTGCCTGGCTGCAGACCTGCTGTCCTGTCCTCTGCAGGTCAGCTTTGGTCTCTCAGCTGATTACGGGCCCATAGTAAAGGGTCATGAAAACAAAATGGAACAGCTTTTCAATAAATACAGCCTGAATGATGTAGAAGCTAATGATAGATGCGACACTGGGTATATTTGAAGTTTGTTGGGTTCTTTAGTGTTGTCGTTCTACAGAGCACCTGGGAAGGACGGGATCAGCAGGCGGGTCAGCCTTCCAAGAGAGGCAAGGATGGTGACTTTCCCTGGTCTGAGGTAGCAGGTACCCAACCTCCTGAAGCCCCAGAGGAGTGAGGCAAAGCCTAGAGAGCTGAGGGTTGAGCTGGGGTGTGCGGGTCTCCCCGTTTCCCTGCAGGCCGATGCTCTGCTTTTGGTCTTGTTTCGAGGAAGGTGTCGGTTGCATTCTTCCCCCATGCATTTTCACATAAGAAGTGACAGTGACTTCTGCCACTCAGGGAACTGTCTCAGGCCTATGTTCAGGGTTCTTCCAGACAGACTCCCGCCAACAGGATGGCCACTCAGCTTGGAGCTGTGCCAGCTTGCCCCCTTCCCTGGACTCCATGCGCTGGGGATGCTGTGTTTGACTCGGGATCAGGTAGACTTAACAAAGCCGTCCTGAGGGCTGGGGTTGTGGCTTGGTGGTGGAGCGCTTGCCTAGCATGCCTGAGGCACTGGGTTCGATCCTCAGCACCATGTATAAATAAATAAAGGTCCATCAACAACTAAAAAAATATTAAAAAAACAAACAACAAAGCAGTCCTGAGTTAGAGGCCGAGGGTTCATATGGTCATCTCTGAGTTTCAGAGGCCTCCTGGACTCTAGGCCCTTCAGAGAAGGAGGGGAGTTGGTCTTGTGGCTGCCCTCCGTTTCCTGGGTCTCCCACTCTGACCTGTCCTCTTAGGTTTCTTCCCCAAAGGCCTCGTCCCTTCTAGCCTTCGGTCCCTAGGCTTGGCCATGCTGAAGAAGGCCACTGTCCAGAGTCCCACCTTCCAGTCCCCCATTTGGAAATCATGCAATGTATGTACGTGCCAAAGACTCTCATCCTGAAAAGCTGTCCCAGAACATTGCCAATGTCATTCCAGCTGCCTCAACTCAGGTGACCTGTCCCTCCATTCCCATGTGTGTCCTGTGGTAGTTCTTGCTGCATACAGATTCCTGCTTATACAAAGGTATCGTCTCGTTTTTCTTGCTCTTGAGGTTCATGGAAACAGCATCACGTATGCATACGTACTTGTGTCTGTTCTGCTGATGACCTTTCCACTGATCACACATGTAGACTCCATCCATATTACCTCGTGGGTGTGGCCTGTTCTTCGTGACTTCTGAGAGTGAGGGTGCTTCCACTTGCGCATTGTAAGAAGTGCAGCGGGCGCTGTTTGGGGGCACGTCAGCTAGTCTTCTGAGGGTGTATACCCAAGTGGGGAGACCTTTGGGTTCATGAGCCAAGGCCATGCTATTTCTCAAAGTGGTTGTCCCCTGACCCTCCCTGCACAGGGTACACTGTCCATGTGCGCCCCAGGAGCTGGTCTCGCCAGACTGCACTTATGCCAGGCCGGACAAAGTCAGGTAGAGTGGACACCTGCGTCGGAGCTTGCTGCTTCCCTGTAGTTCGGCATGTCGTCTGCTTTTTATTTGCTGGTGTTTTCTGTGAGGTGCCAGTTCATGTTTGTTGCTCATTTTCCTGTCGGGTTCCTGGCTTGCAGCAGTTCTCCATGGTTTCTAAACAGAAGCGTTCATGTTACTTGTTTTTCCTGCCAATTCTCGGTTTGTCTTTTTCATTTTCTTTGTATTTTGGGGGGGGTACTGGGGATTGAACTCGGACACTTGACCACTGAGCCACATCCTCAGCCCTATTTTGTATTTTATTTAGAAACAGGGTCTCACTGAGTTGCTTAGCACCTCACCGTTGCTGAGGCTGGCTTTGAACTCACAATCCTCCTGCCTCAGCCTCCTGAGCTGCTGGGATTACAGGTGTGCGCCACCACGCCTGGCTGTGAGGTACTTTGATGAACAGAAGCTGTTAATTTTAAGAATACCTTCCATAATGAGAGGTCACAGAAATATCTTCTTTTTTGAAATAAGTCAAAAAGACCAAGTCTTTCATAAGAAGTAGATGTTCTGATGTTGTAAGGCAGGGACCCTGCTTCTTCCCTGTGTGGATGGCCCGTGGTCTCAGCCCTGCGGGGTGAAGTGCTCCTTCTCTGTGCGGTGCCTCTGGTGCATGTGTCCCCTAACAGGGGAGCCCATAGGGGTGTTCTGCTCTGGGTGATGACCACCCCATCCTTGCTATTATAGCCTTATGTAATCCTGGCCTCTGGAGGACACGAGCATCTCTCTTTCTAGAAGTTACCCTAGGAGTCTAGTGGCTATTCTTGGTATTTTGTTGTTGCTAAATTTTAGAATTAATGTGTCAAGTTTATTGATGAAACCTGTTAGGGCTTTGATCAGAATTGTGTGGCATCTGTAAGTCATTTTGGGGGGACTGGCCCTGTGGTTTGAATCATGCCATCTGCACAAGGGTCTGCTGGGTTCTCACAAGTCCTCCAGCAAAAGGGACGGTTTTTGTCCGCATCACACTTGCACATTTTTGTTTCCTTCTATTACTAGTTACCTTATCTTTCTGATGCTATTGTGTATGATGTCCCTTCTTAAATAACATTGTTGACTGGTCACTGGTGGTATATACAACTGCCAATCAAGTTCTGGATACATCCACCTTACTACGATCTGGGGTTTCTTACAGTACCAGCAGATGCTTGGAGTTCTCCAGTGCACTCACATGGTGTGCAGGTGGCTTTTGCTTCTCCTTCCCGGGGCTGTGGCTCCTTCCCACCTGTCCTGACGGGCTAGTTTCTCTCATGTGAAGATGAGCAGGACTGGTGTGAGAATCGTCACTTTATTCCAGACTTTAAAGGGAGCCTTCTAGCAAATGCCCATTTGGAAAGAAGTCTATGGACAGTGTTGGGATACCCTTTGTCAAGTTAAGCTTCTGTCTATTTCTTATCTCCTTGAAGATTTTTGATTGTTTCAGAATATCATGTTTGGTTTGTGTCTACTGAGATGGTCATGTGGCTTTTCTCTCATTTTGCTGAAATAGTAACATGAATACGGAACACACACACACACACACACACAACTCTATCTATACTCCTAAATCAAATTCTGCATTCTAGGACAACCCCACCCAGCTGCTAGATGTTAGCTGGTGGATATTTTAGCTGATATGCTTACACCCACATTTGTGGGTGAGAACAATCCACAGCCTTTCCCTCTGGCATCATCAGAGCTGTCTGGGCTCAGGGAATGAGTGGAGAGCTTTTCTGTTTTTGAAGGGGGTTTTATAAGTGTGGAATGACCTATTCCTTAAAAGTTTCGTATAATTAGCCTTTGAAACCATTCTGGCCTTGGTATTTCTCTGTGGGAAAGTTTTAACCTGAGAGATTTGTCTTGTAGTTACAGGTTCAGTCAGACTCTTACCTTGAATCACTTTTGGAAATCATATTTTATAGATCCACCAAATGGCCAGCCTGTGTCCCTGGATGTCTTGAACTTTGCGTCCCTAGAATAAAGTGAGAAGGCCCTCAATGGGCTCCAGGCCTTGGAACTCGACTGGAAGAATATATGGACGTGATTCCTCTCGTTCATCTTTGAGTTCATATTGTTCTTTTCTGTCCTCACTAATTTCAGTCCATTTTTGTGTGAGTGGGTGTGTTAGCCCAGCCTCCATTGCTATGACCAAGATTCCTGACAAGAACAATTAGGAGGACAAGTTGGCTTGGGGTTCACAGTATTGTGGGTTCAGTCCATGGGAGGAGTGGTGTTTTATTTTCTTTTAATATTTGATAGAATTTGCCATTGAAGCCATCTGGGACTGGGCTTGTCTTTGTGGGAAGACTTTAAATCAGAGAACTTCTTCCCTTGTTATAGGCCAATTCGGACTCCCCGTTGCTGCTGGGGTCAGCTTTGATCCCCTGCCCTTCTGGGACTCCCCACTGCTCTTGGTTTGCACACAGCTGCTGGGATG
Source organism: Xerus rutilus (assembly GCA_028644305.1). NCBI lineage: Eukaryota > Metazoa > Chordata > Mammalia > Rodentia > Sciuridae > Xerus > Xerus rutilus. The sequence continues at coordinate 406,245 of CM053412.1, forward strand.
CTCCCTAACAGCCCTCTGGCTTCCAGCTCGGTGGCGGCTCCTTCCTCCCTGCCTGCCTGCTCTTCTCTGTCTTCTCGGCTGATCCGCCGCAGGGTCTTTGGCCACAGCACCGTTGGCCTGGATGGTTCTCTGTCCTTAGGCTGCCCTATGCTTGTGGGCTGTGGCTGACTTGCATGCAGATCTGGTGTGGAATGTGGGGTTCACAGCTCAGAGAAGAAAGTTGAAGGAGGGGCTGGGCGGGGGGGAGCAGATGCTGTGCAGGCAGACCCTGTGCTGTGAGGCTGCACCAGGCTGCGCCGGGGGTGCTCTTGGCTTGGATGTGGCTCTGCAGCAGGGCAGCTCCAGCTGCCTCCATCCGCAGGCAGCACTCTGTTTCCTCAGCGGAGGCACTTTTCTGTCTGAAGCTGATGGATGAGGAGGACCCATGCAGGGCTGGGGAATCACACAGTGAGGTCACAGCAAATTCTTGGGGACTCCTGGGGCAACATTTCCTCCATGATTATGTGGAGAGTTGGTTCCTGGGCAGAGGAATGGGGAGCTGGTCTCAGAAGCCTCCTTGAAGATACTTGATGCCAGACAACTGTTTTCTTCGTCACCCACACCTGTGGCTGTGTGATGCTGAGGCTGTGTCTCAGCTGGAAAATAACACTTGAATCCTAAATAATAATAATTACTGTTTCTGGTTATTTTGAATCCACTGACAAAGGCCTTTACAAAATAATTGCACTGATCAATCCCACACAAGTTGGGGAGGGCTTTTGAGTTGGTGTGTGGTGAGAGTCAGTGGGATCCCTGCGTGGTGCTGGGCATTCTGAGTGTTGTAGGGGACGCAGCAGGCTGAGGGCCAGCGCAGCTCCCACCCAGGAACAGGTGTTCTCACCGCCAGGACCAAACGTCACCATGTAACTGCCCAGCCCCACACCAGGCAGGAGCAGTGGCTTCTGTGGCATGTTGGGGCTGTAGTTGCAGCCAGGAGCGTGTGGTAGAGAAGTGGCCCTAAAAGGAAAGGGCTTCCTGGAGTCTCAGACCGAGGGTTTTGGACAAATTGTCCCCAGGCCAGTAGCTGTGGTTTCAAACATCCACCAAATGGCTGACCTGTGTCCAAGGAACAAAGCGAGGGGACCCCTGGGCGCCAGGCCACAACTCGATTGTCAGAAGACATGGATGATTTTCTGTTCATGTGAAAACCTTTCACAATATTCTTTTTAAAAATGGAAATATAGGGGCTGGAGATATAGCTCAGTTGCTAGAGTGCTTGCCTCACATGCCTGAGGCCCTGGGTTCAATCCCTAGCACTACCAAAAAAAAAAAGGAAATATAACTTATTCCATACAATTCACTCCCTTTAAATGACTGGGCGAGTGGTTTTAGCATAGTCATGAGGTTGTGCACCTATGGCCCTTGTCTAATTCCAGAACCACCTAGGAGTTTGGGGCCCCGGGATCCATCAGCTTGCTTCTCAGTGCAGTGAAAGCAGCGGCCACAAGGTGGGGACATCTCCCCACAGCCCTGGCAGGCCCTGGAAGCTGGCAGCACAGCCTTCTGGACGGGACCCTCCTACGGGCCCAGAAGAGGCCTTTTGGGCAGCATTTGGAGAGCAGTTACTTGGCCAGCTGTTTACCACACTTGGTTTCTACTTATCTGAATATGTCCTGTGCTGAGGAGGACTGCCCTGAGCAGTCTGGAGCCTCATCCTGCAGCAGTGCAATCAGGAGGCAGTCCTGCCTTGGTGCTGGACTTAAGGTGTCCCAGGAGCCCAGGAGGAGCATAGAAGGAGGGTGGTCAGGGCCACACACACCATCCGAGGGCCTAGTGTCTCGAGGCCTGGAGGCCCTGTGAGAGGACCTTATCTTCCCAGTCTTCCTGCTGAGTTCTTTGTGGGTCGGGAGGACTGGGGACCCTCCCGTCCACTGCGGACTTCCCACCAGTGTGAGCTCAGGTGCAGGTGTGTGCAAGCTTCACAGCTCCTGAGGCTTTGGGGGCCAAGGCCTGCGTCATGTTGGTGACAGTGCCCCAGGCCAGAGACACTTTATCCCCACTTTCTCAATGAGAGAATTTGAGTAGGTGACTGGTTACTGGTAGCTGGTGCTCGAGATAGGGTCTTCCAGCTCCAGACTTTCTTTCAGCTTGTTATCTTTCTTGGGATTATCCTCACCCTAAGGGCACAATGATTTGCTGCGACATTGGCTGCCTTCTGGCAGGGAGCCAAGGACGCTCTGCGGGGCTGGCAGGTCTGGAGGTGGGAGTCCAGGTTCCCACGCACCATCTGTGTAGACCAGTTGTGACACTGCCTGACACTGTCGCAGGAAGTACCAGCTGTGACCCCATAAAGCATCCATCCAAAATGCCGGGGCGTGCATCAGGGTGTTTGGAGATGTTTGATGAGGAGCCAATGAGGGACAAGGTGGGCTCTCGACAGCTGGCCTTGGGCCACCAGGCTCGGCACCTCCTCCGGACCCCTTACCCCAGAGCTGAGGCCCTCCTGTCCCCTGCTCATGCCCAAACTGTGGGGCGCTGCACAGACCCTGAGCCGGTGTGCGTGGATAGGAGGTCCTCGTCTGCAGTCTTCACTGTCACCACACTGGGGCACAATTGGACCTTCAAGAATGACATGTGTGAGAGGAAGTGTATTCTCCCGTGTTGATAGCATCCTCCAAACCAAACCTGCAAAGCTCCCTTAGTGGACAGGGAGAGAGGGATGCTGGTGGGGATGTCCTTGCACCCAGAAAACAAAAGGGGCCGTGTCAGGGGAGTGAGGGTGTGTGCAGCATTTGGCGGCGTGCAGGCCAGCACCCTTTGTCTGAGGGGAGCAGGTGGATGAGAGCCAGCCCCACAGGAGCCCAGCCCTCTGTGGGCTGCCTGCCCTGGCTGCAGTCTGTCCCTGGTACTTACTGTTGGGGGCTCTTCTGTCCCAGAAGTGCCCTGGTCTAAGCGATGACTCACCTGCCATCCTGGTCACAAGACAGGAGACTGGAAGGAAAAGCTCAGTGAGGGAGGCCTGTGGCCGGCCACACGGGGGTGATGGGGAAGATGGACACCGCCAGTCCCAGCTGTGTGTGGGGAACATGGGGGGTTCAGGAGGTGTCTACAATTGCTGGCTGCACGATAGGTTCCTGGGGAGTGGACAGGGGCTTGGAGGCTCTGGACAGTGCTCTGATGAGAAGCTGGTGCTAGAGGTGGCTGGACATTGGAAAAACTAGGGCAGAGGATTGTGGGATGGGAGGGGGCCATGGCAGGAGGAGGAGAGGTGCTGCTGCAGAGGGGGCTCTGCCTGGGAGGCCAAACCACGCTTGGGCTTGAGACCCCGGTCAGGTGTCCCTCCCCTCCCTCCCCTCCTGTCTGTATCTCTCCCTAAATAAGAAAAGGAACTGCGAGGTGACCCTGGCCGTGATGGGAAGAGTATTTATTATAGATACATCTCAACTAAAAAATGAGTTAATGTTTACAAACTTGTTGAGCAAAGCGTAAAACTGCACGTTCAAGCACGACAAGGGCTGCACGTGGGCCTGGAGGGGTGGAATCAGGGTCTCGAGGAGAATCTGCCCACCCACCCACGTTCACTCCAGCATTGTTCACAGCAGCCAGCTGGGCACCACCCGTGTCCTGGACGGATGGAGGTAAAATGTGGGGCGTCTGGCGTGGCTTGTGGCTGCTCTTTGGAGGCCCCTGGAGTGGCACTCCCTGGAGCACAGTGGAGTGGTGGTTGCTGGGCTGGGAGCTGGGGCGGAGTCCTGGGCACGTGGCTGTCATGCAGCTGACCCGTGTGCTTGGCAGTGGCTGAGATGGTGGGTTCTAGCTTCCACCTATTCCACCTCAACTTAAAAATCTAGCGATAGACTCTCCTTTCCAGGAGGGACTCTCCCCAGCCAGCCTTCATGTGGGACCCTGTTTTTCACCTGCTGTGTAATGTGAGCAGCGCCCGGCGCTGTGGGGCACACCTGTGATCCCAGCGACTTGGGAAGCTGCAGAGGGAGGGTGGCAGGTTCAAGCCCAGCCTGGGCAAGTCAGTGAGGCCCTGTCTCAAGATAAAAAATAAAATTTGAAAAAGGGCTGGAGATGTAGCTGAGTGGTGGAGCACCTCTGGGTTCAATACCCAGAGCCAAAAAATCAAGACGTGAGATGAGTGGGGGAGGGGGGGCAGGCGATGTCCTTACACCCTGTGTAGAGGTCAAGGGATGGGGGCCGGGGCCCAGGTATGCAAATGGCCAGCCTTCCTAAAGTAAGAGGACTTCCTTTTCACACGGAACTTCTTAAGAAGTCTGACCACCCGAGCGTTGTACTGAAACTTCAAACCTCCTTAGAACTCCTAGGCCACAGCCCCTCACTCACAGCGGAAGCCAGGCAGTAAGACCAGCACAGAACCAGATGTCCTCATTTCACAACAGGGACAGCCACTGAAACCTCTAGGCCATGACCCTGGTTAGTGGTCTGCCCACCCCTCCTGAGCATGTTGGCCTCTGACTCTGCCCCCGGGAACCTCACAGGAAACCTGGTCTGGCCAGATATGGGTCCTGCAGGTCTCGGGTGGCGGGAGCCAGGCTGTGCCTCTACAGCCTCCCAGGCTCTGGTGGGAGGCCCCCCTTTCCTTTGACTCGGGAGCTGAGACCCTCCCCCTGGAGTTTTCATCCTGTGGGTGATGTGAACAGAGGGCCATGACCCCTGTGGGGGACCTTCTGCCCTCCTTTCCAGAGGAAGTGGTGCCCTTGGCCTAGGCTGACCCGCAGGGCTCCATGGTTGGGAGGACAGTGGTCCCAGGGCAGCACAGTGGCTGGTCCTGGCTTCTCAGAGCAGACGGCTGGATCCCAGCAGGGACCCTGCTCAGTTGTGCCTTTTCCGGGGAATAAGCCCCTCTTCTAGCAGTGGAAATCCCCTTGGGCTCCTTCTCTGCCTCTGCCCACAGGATGGCAGCCTGCTGGAGGAGAGTGAGTGTGTTGGTTAATTTCACAGAAAATTAGAGCCAGTAATGTGTTTCCAATTTGAACACAGGAGTCGGAGGTTGTCTCTGGAGGCACCTTGTCTACACCATGCCGGCTGCCAGTGGAAAGAAAGTGCGGCTGAGAAGCAGGTGGATCCCGGCCTGGGACCGGGAGCACCACGCGGAGGATACTGCTCACGGGCCCTCCTGCTCTTGTGGGGACTGTGCTTCGGAGCCTGTCTCCGGGTGGGCCCAGGAGCACTCCGGGCCCTCCTTGGGTACTGGAGAGCCTGCCTCCCAGCCTGGCTCGCTGCAGGGGTCTTGCCGGTCCCAGCTCCCTTTGACCCATGATGTCTTCAGTGTGGACTTGGGGCCTGTCTCCTGGAGGGCATGGGTTTGTCTGGGGTGATGGCCTCAGCAGCTCCTGTGGACTCCGTCTTGTGCCCTCACACACAGCAGCTCTCTGGTGGTGGTTATTCCCAGCTGGGTGCCTTTCTTTGGCAGAATTCACAGTTCCTTTTGTTTTGTGAGTACCAGGTACACTATCCACATCCCCGTAGCCAAGCATCACCCCATGGACAGAACTTCCTAAGCCTCCAATGGAGCTGGGGGCAGAGGTGGAGACCCAGCACTGGGGAGGATCCAGGCTGCCACTGCACTGTAGCTGGAATTGTGAGCCCTGTCCAGTGGCTGGCCCAGAGCTGGACTGGACTCCTGGAGCCAACTGGAGCCTGGCAGGACTGCAGAGGGACTTGGGACACCATGAGGCACACTGAGTGCCACACGTCCCTGTCCCCACCAGGGCCGCTGGTGCCTGCTCAGCTTGGCTCCTTGGGGCCCCGACCACTGCTGGCCTCTTGGAGCCGCCAGGGCCCAGTCTAGTCCAGCACCCCTGCTGCAGCCTGCAGGGACTGGTGCCTGACCCAGGTGCCTGACTGGGCGAGCCAGCTTAGCCTTGAGAGGAGACTGGAGGCAGAGGTCCCCACTGCTGGCTACCAGGCGGGCGCCTGTTTCCAGCAGTCCCCCAGGCCTTCCCTGGGATGAGGGAGGGGCAGCTGCCAGCAGGAGGAAGCCTGAGCGGCTCAGCCTGGCAGTGGGAAAGGCCCCTCAGTACGCGGCAGGGAGCAGGGCCCTGTGTGTCACCTCACCAGTAAGGAAGTGGTCACACAGGCCCTGCTTTGGGGTCACAGTGCCCCCCAGCACTCTTCTTTGGGCTGCCCTTCTCACCCACAGAGGAGGGGAGGCAGTGCCCAAGGGTGCCGTGTGCAGAGAGGGAAGGCCAGCAAAGCCCACCGGACCCCCTTCCAGGGCCTGGCCCTCAGGTAGGATTGAGGTCGGGAGGGGACAAGAAGCCCTGTGCACAGAAGGCTGCCCGGTGGAGACTGAGGCAGCAAAGGGCCCGTTCCACCTGGAGAGAGAGGTTGCCTGGGCGGGGGCAGGAGTGGGCTGTGGGTGTGGCCCACCAGGGTGGGCGGGTGCAGGGGTGCCTGGCAGAGGGGCAGGAGTGGGCTGCGGGAGGAAGCAGGGCCACCATCACGCAGGGAGGACTCCACACAGGTCATGTGAAAGCCAGGCCCAGCAGGGAGCCTGGGAGCAGAGGGCCCTGTTCTGCTGCTGCTGGGCTGGCGGCAGGCCCACGGGCTGGAATGCAAGCCCATGTGCTGCCCTCAGGGCAGCCCGAAGCCAGCGGTCCCCTCCACCCTCTGAGCTCTGCTGCCCATGGATAAAAATGGTGTGGAAAGGGAGGGCAATGCCTCCAGGCTGTCTTCCTGGGTGATGTGACTGGGACTTCACAGAGGGGTGGAGACATCTCAAGGCTGGCACCTGGCTCTCACGTCCTCCAGGATGTGGACTTGGGCTCATCCTGATGCCTCAAGTTGCCCTAACCGAGTTGCTTGTGGCCATGAGAGTGGGCATTGCCTGAGATGGTCAGGGACCTGTTTGCTGACCTGAGGCCCACTTGTCCACGTTGCTGTCAGCTGCTCTCTGAGCCTCCACGAAGTGTCCAAAGCAGTGGGCTGCAGCTTCCCAGCCCAGCCCAACATCAGCAGGACGAGGGAGTCCATCCTGCAGGCACCTTGCCTGTGGGTAGGGCGCGCTTTACCCTGTCCTCTCTTGGCAGCTCACTGCTCAGCCATGCTGCGTGTCTGGGGACCTGTGGTCAGCCTCTGTGAGGGAGCTAGCTGAAGGTCGAGTCCTAACTGCCTGGAGATGTTGGTGACCTGGGCTGGGGAGGCGTCTCCACGTTCCCGTCCCACCTGTCCCCTGGACAGGTGAGGGCATCCGAACACCAGCTCGGTTTGCTGGTGTTCTTGGCAGCCTATGGGCTCTGGGCAGGGCTGTTTTTAAGTTACCCTTGGTAACCTCTGTGGCTGCAGGTGGGAGCCCATGGGGTGAGGGTGCCTGGCTGGTCCCCATGTGACTGGAAGGAACTTGGCTGGGCCTGAGAAGAAGACCAGGGCCACTCTGGGGCTCGAGGCAGGTGATGGGGATGTCGGAGACTTCAGCTCCAGCCTTTGCTCACAGCTCCTGGTGGTGCCGGCTGCTCGGGGAGTTTGGTGTGCTCCTGCTCAGGCAGCGTCTGTCTCCGACCAGGTGTCCACGCCAGGGTCCACCCAGCAGTCCTGTTCTGAGGGCCAGCTACGCCTTCCTGGTTCCCATGGACCCCTTGTGGCCTGCTCACCCCCAGCCTGCTTGTCCACTCTGTCCCTCCCACATGCTGCCTGGGAGGTCAGCCCGTCTTTCCCTCCACCTGCAGCTCTGCCCTGAGGCCTTCCATCATTTTCTGCTGGAGCCACCCCTGCTGGTCTCTGGGCCTCCCCACCTGGGGCCTGCTGCGGTGGCAGGTGGCAGCTGCCACTCCTGAGAGCCGTCAGGGAAGTTTCACACTCCACGGCTCTTTCTACAGTCACCTCCAACTTTTCTGTCAGGTCCAGACCTGGCAGAGTTCTGAAATCCAGTTGGAGCTGCATCCTGGGCTGTTTCCACCTTCACCGGACACCTTAAGATGATCTTATCACTGGGTATGGTGGCCCATGCCTGTAATCCCAGCGGCTGAGCCCGGAGGATCTAAGTTCAAAGCCAGCCTCAGCAACTTAGAGAGGCCCTAAGCAATTTAGTGAGACCCTGTCTCAAAATAAAAAATAAAAAGGGCTGGGGATGTGGCTCAGTGGTTAAGCACCCCGGGTTCAATACCCCTGGCACCAAAAGGAACAAGAACACTTATAGTGGCTTCCTCTGCTACTGGACCCTGCTGTCAGTTGGTGAGCAGCTGAGGACAGCACCTAAGTGAAATGCATTCAGCAGACATTCGTTGAGTGACTAGTTGTTGGAATGAATCACACTTGCCTGCAACTAATTCCTTACAGAAGGAAGTTGACCAGGGCCACGTGGCTGAGGCTGCTTCACATGCTATGGACACTGCGTGGCATGGTGGAGGGAAGGCCCTCTCCCTAGAGTGGGGCATGGGTGGGCAGAGGATGAGGTACGCTGCCTGGAGGCTCTGCCCGGTGGAAGGTGCCCATGCCTCCTGACACTGGCGTCCTGAGCAGACGCAGGTGAGCCCTGGGCAGGAAGCCCACGCTCGTCTTTGGCTCAGAGTAGGCCTCTTCACTTAGATTCTTTTTTTTTTTCTTTTGGTACCAGGGATTGAACTCAGGGGCACTCGACCACTGAGCCACATCCCCAGCCCTATTTTGTGTTTTATGTAGAGACAGAGTCTCACTGAGTTGCTTAGCGCCTCACCATTGCTGAGGCTGGCTTTGAACTCATGATTCTCCTGTCTCAGCCTCCCTAAGTGCTGGGATTATAAGTGTGTGCCACTGCGCCCGGCTTTCACTTAGATTCTTGATTCTTAGAGATGAAATCTAATTTATCTGTGTTTTACTTTATTTCAGATAGTTTATTTTCTGGTATCTCCTAGAATCTCCTTAGACTTGAGGGTGCTATTGATTCCTAAGCTATTTTGAAATATGAGGTAAACTAACCGTGAGTGCAGCCTGGATCCCTGCCCAGGTTCCAGGGTGGTGTGCTGCTCAGTGTGAAGGCCCCTGGTCCCACGGGAGCTGTGCCACACTGCGGTGGCCTTTAGCTTGCCCGTCCTCGGAGATTTGGCAGGGGTGGCCTGGGCTGGGCCTGCCTCTCATCGCTCCTGACACCCACCACTTTTAAATCTGGTTCTCAGGTTGATAACTCCCCATCTCAAAGCTCGGGAAGCTCACACTACCACGTCCTGTGCATGAGAGGACGCCTAAGGCTCCAGCAGCTAACGCCACACACAGAAATCGACCAGAGGCCGCGGGATGGACCAGCCATTCGCCTTAGATGCTAAGGTCGCCTTGAGGTTCTGGCCCGGAGCCCAAGGCACAGGGAGTCCAAAGGTCAGGGCTCGGGTGGAGGGGGCTATTTGAGAAGCCCGGGAAGGGGCCTTTGCCGGCGAGTTAGCAGTGTTCTCTGCCGTGGCCCCTCCTTTGCCCACCCTCGGAGCTCTGCGTGTGGAGTTTGCATCTCACTGTGCCGCCTGTCCCCTCCTGGGACTGAAGGTGGCCTAAAGGGCAGGCACCACGGCAGGGCCAGGCCTGGAGCCGCACGATGGCGACGCTACTTCTGGGGCTGTCCCTCAGGAGGGATCACACGTTCAGCTGGCTTTAGGCAAGGCTTCACTGCGTCATCGTGACCTCAACACAATGAGCGTCCAACAGGTGGGAAATGGCAGTGTGAACTGAAAACCCCTCTCCAAGCTGCTGGGCTCCAGGGACGGAGCCGGCCACCGTTAAGAGCCAAGGCAGGACCCACCACGGTGCACGAGGTGCGTGTCACCCTTAAGGAGACCGCCGTGTCTGCCTGTGCTGTGCCCGCGCCAGCACGTCGTGTGGGACTGCATGTGTCCCCGGCCTCCCTGGGCACGGGAGGTGTTTGGGATGGTGAGAGGAGCCGGTGCAGCCACCTGGCTCCACCTGGCTCGGAGGCGTCTGGACCCCGGTGTCCTGTGCACAGTGACACCACACTCACGCCACCAGGAGATGCCTAGAAGGGTGGCCATTAGCTGCTCTAGTTTTGTGGTGACTTCTGGCTTTCCTTTTTCTATAATTGCCAAGCTTTGTATATGTTCTGGCCGGTTTTTCTTAGGAAACAAAAGGTTTTTGGCAGATACCTGGGTCAGGTGCTCTTGGCTGGGTTTGCAGACAGACTTGGGCTTTTTCAGTGTCCAGAGGCTCCCCAGCCACTGAGGCCCTTGCTGGCATGTGCCTTTGGCTGACCTTGACTGTCCCTGGGTCAGCTCTTGGAAAACATTTGGTGGCCACCTCAGGTTGCCTTAGAATGTCCCAGAAGTCCTGGTGGGGAAACCAGAGACCTGGGCTCGCTCCTGCCCAGTGCCCCTCTCCACGGCCTGCCACGGCCGCAGCCAGCAGCAGGCCACATCCTGTGCCTCCGCGCCCTGCAGGCAGCTGCCTCGGGCTCACCAGCCCTGTGGTTTGCATCTGACCCTTTCACTGAGCCTGCTGCAGACTGTCACTTGGTGAGTCACTTCTGTTTTGTGTTCAGCTTTTGAGGTCTTGGACATCAAGGAAAGATTTTTCTAAAATCACTTTAATTTCAGGTTCTCTTGATGAAATCTCAACTAGAAGCTTTGCTTGGAGAGTTGCAGAGAGTGCACTGGACTCCCTCGTGCAGTGTCCCTCCTAGCAGGGCCAGGGCCTGGCCCCCAGAACACTCCCAGCACATGTGCACACACAGTAAGGTCATCTGACCTCCGGTGCCGGTGCAGTGAGGTGAGCTGGTGCAACTCTCCGTTCCTGACTGGAGCCCTGGATTGGCCAGCTGCTGAAACTGGGAGGCCGTGGAACCTCACGCTCGCCGTGCTCAGTGGGACCAAAACCACGCTTCCTCCCGTTTCTACAGTACCTTTCCTGTGGGCTGAAAGCAGTTGCTCTCACATCTCGCCCAGGGAACCGAGGCACTGAGAATGTTCTGGGACCCACTGAGAGGCTGCTGAGAGAGCAGGGGCCAACCAACCCCAGGCCATTTTGTGGAGAGGCCTTGGGTCACTAACCGTGGGCGGCTCTGGGCATGCTGAGGCCATGGGGCAATTGGGTGGAGCCAGTATGTGACCCAGAATCTCTGGAAGACCATTGTGCTCTCCTGTTGAGTGCCCTGGGGCCTGATGGCTCCTGGTTTCATTTGTGCATCTCTAGGCCTCCTAGGATCCCGACTGCCCTTAACTATAACGGGAGGGGCCCAGAGAAGAGAACTGGCCAACATGGGAGTCCCCACACCATGTTCCCGAGCCAGGTCTCTGGGACGAATGCACTTGAAGCCAGTGGGTTCCCCTTCCACGAGGGAACCAGCTCCTGCCCCACCTGGGGCATGTGAAGTGGTCACAAGGAGGACGTCCACCTTGTGACGGTGCTGGCATTCAGTTTTCCCCCACCACTGCTGCGGTGCTCTGGGCCCCAGGAGCAGAGGGCACTGCCTCCGGCTGGCCTCCTCCAGCAGGTGGTCAGTAGGCTCTTGCTGAGTGAATTCCTGTGCAGAGGAATTCCTGTCCCCAGGGTGCCTGGTAGGTGGCCTTCTGTCCACGCTGCTCAAGGCCCCAGCGTGTTCCCTTGTCTGCACTTCACTCAGGCTGCCTCTGTGCGATCTCGCAAGTCCTGAGTCAGGAGCCCCGGAGGGGCCTCGCTCTGTAGTTCCGACTCATGGCGGGAGGCGTCTTGGTTTGGGATGATCAAAGCATTTCTGCATCTTCACCATCCACCATCCCTCAAGAGCAGCTGCCCTCAGACCTGTTTGCCTCACAGGTAGGAGAGCAGCAGTCCTGGGGTGCATGTCCCTCCAGGCTTCGGCCAGCCTCAGTGTCCCTCTGAGACAGGTGCCAGGGCTGTACTCAGGCCTCCCTGAGCCTTTGCTGGCAGCTGTCCTCAAGCTCGGCACACCAGGGGCCCCAGGCTCGACCTCTGGCCAGCGCTTCTGTTTTGATGTTGGTGTCCCCAGGATGCCTGGTAGGTGGCCTTCTGTCCACGCTGCTCAAGGCCCCAGCGTCTCCCTGTGCCCAGCTCCAGACCTGCACCCAGCGCTCACCTGCCTGCCAGCACTGCACTGTCCTCCTCGAGTCTCAGCACAGCCGCGTCTGGACCCTGCTTTCCCACCCGGGCTGGCGCTCTGGCAGAGCAGCTGCTGTGCTCTGACTGAGGAGGCCAGCAGGGGACAGACGCCTGCTTATTTGAATGTGACAGACGAGTGCCTCACTGGATGGTCACTGCCTCGCAAATCAAGCGTCCTAAAAGTTCTGTCATTGCCTCCACATGACCAGCTGCGCAAAAAGACCCAGCAACTGTCAGGCCACATCCCTGCGAGGACCAGGCCTCTGCGTGGACATCTGCGCACCTGCTCCTGGGGCCTTTAAATACATGCCCCCCTGGAGTGCAGACTCCGGAACTGGGCGGAAAGGCCAGATTCCTGACGGCTATGGACTTGGGACGCGATGGGTTATACTTAGCTCTCGGATGGCATCTCCGCCTCAGGGGACAGTGGCGTGGGCAGTAATGGGGCAGCTGGGCAGCCTCCTCTGCTCCAGCCGTGGTGGGCTGTGACTCAGTCCCTGTGGCTCCCCTGTAGTGTGCTGACCTCCTGTGGGTGGCAGAGCAGATGAGGTGCCACAGCCCCTGCAAAGGAAGCAGGCTCCCCTCAGGCCTCTACACACAGGGCCTGATCACCTGAAGTGTCCTTACCCAGGTGGGAACCACCAGACTCCACAGCTGCCAATTTGCTAATCAATCTAAATCTGTCTGAGCTCCAGGAAAGCTGAGGGATAGATTGAATGGGACAAAATGCATAAGCAGCCTCTAACTCGCGGGCAGGCTCACAGCCTGGTGGAGGAGCCGAGGCCACACCTGTGCCCGTGTGCACAGAGTGGAAGTAGGAGTCGCGGCACGACTGTCTGGGAGAAGGGCAGCAGTCACTCCTGAAGGTGTCCACAGAGCATGAGGCCTGACTCAGCAGACACCGGGGAGGGAGGCAGGACACAAGCCTACCTGCTGCCTGGGCCCTACTCTGGGGTGGTTTTCCAGGGTCCCCAGAGCTGGCTGTGCTGGGAGCTGGGCCCTGCGGCATGAAGCGGAGCGGGCAAGACCATTTCCAGAAACCCGGTCAGGAGCTGGTGCTGGTCGCTTGTGTTCTTGGGAGGAGAGGGCACAGGGAGCTGCTGCAGGTACTACCTCTACACTCATGGCAAGAACCTGGAGCCTGAGCGGGAGCCTGGTGGATGCTTGGGGCACAGTCCAAGGCAGGCACTTGGCTCTGTGCACCCAGGAACAGGCCTGTCTCGGGGATGCCCATGCTCCACACCTCAGCCTGGCGTCTGCTTCCCTAGAGGCTCTAGGCTGACCTCAAGGTGGTCTGTGCACCCACCAGGAATGCATTCCTTCCAGCGACTTGAAGAGACGCCTGCACAATGACTACGTGTTGGGTGCTCCTGTCTTTCTGGTTCACAAACCCTCCTTCCTCACAGGGTTTCTTTGGTTGTTTTATTTTTCTTAATTATACAAGAAAAAAATGTTAGTTTTTTCAGGTTCCAAAGTGGAGGAACCGACTCAGGCCAGTTGGTCATTGTCCCCAGTAGTGCAGTCAGGGCCCTGTGCTGCCACAGACCGGTGACTCCAGAGTTGCTCACTGAGGCCTGGCCGCCCAGTCACAGCAGGAAGGTCGCCCTCCCAGCACCCAGCTGTGGCCCTGGCACCTGCCAGGACTCCCACAGGAACACAGAAGGGCAAGCTTCCCGTTTTCCTTTGAAAGAGGAAGTGTGGCTCAATCATGGGTATTCTCGGTGAGTTGATTGTTTCTGCTTTCTGCAGAAATAGTCCTCTGTGGGCAGGACACGCCAGTGCTGCAGACGGACACTCACACGAGGAAAGTCCCCTTCCAAGCCCTCTGCTTCACCCTGTGTTTCAGTTAAAACTCCCCAACAGGTAAATACATTAATATTTCACAAGAAAAGTTGTTCCAGCCTCTTGAGCTGGAACTGGAACGCTGCTTGCTCTCAGGAGCATAATGCCACTGTTATTTAATTATTCTCTTTAAAGAGAATTAAGCTTTGGGAAGGAATCCACCTCGTAACACGACTCTCCTGTGGAGGCGCCACAGCCCTGGCACTCCTCGTCTCCGGCCACAGGGAGCAGGCAGGTGAAGACAGCAGCTCAGAGCCATGGGGCATCCCGTGAGCCTGCAGGACGCCACTGCGGGACGTCCCCAGAACCCACCGGTGCCTGGGCCTCGGCAGGGCTGTCAAGGCCACTTGAAGTTAATGGCAAGCTCCCGCTCACGCCTCATAGCTGAAGAAAGGTTGGGTTAATCCAAACTCACCTGCACGACTGTGTCACAGAGGTGCACGTTGGGGGCCTACTGACAGCCGCACCGAGCACGGGCGTCAGGGAAGACTGGAGGAGCAGCGACCACTGGGGGTGCTTTCTATTCCCCGTCTGGGTCATCCCGGGGCTGGTCCATCTGCCACCCTAAAGCTGTTTCCAACAGTGACTGGAGCCAGGACAGAAGGTCCTGGTGCCAGAAGCAGGTGGAGGGGCAGCCTGACAGGTCTCCAGCCCGAGCAACCACCCCCTGACCACTGGAGAAGGGGAGCCCTCGCCACACCCTGCCCTGGGCCCAGCCTGCATGAGGAGGAGCAAAGCTGAGCAAGCAGGCTGTTTGTGGGAGAGGAGGCCAGGGATGCTGAGCGGCTGGGCCCGGCCTGCCTTGCTGCACTGTGCTGTGACATTGGAACACGGAGCTTATAAAAACGTGTAGTGCTACAAAATGTGAAATTACAGAGAGGTTGAAAGAGTCCAGCAGAGTGCTTCTACCCAGGTGACTGTGGGGACTCCTTCACCAAGTGCTCCTGAGGTCCCAGGTGACTGTGGGGTCTCCTTCACCAA
>CM053412.1:430763-449994 GCA_028644305.1 Xerus rutilus
ACCCCAGAGCCAGCATGTCCTCCACCCCAGAGCCAGCATGTCCTCCACCCCAGAGCCAGCATGTCCTCCACCCAGAGCCAGTAAGTCCTCCACCCAGAGCCAGCATGTCCTCCACCCCAGAGCCAGCATGTCCTCCACACAGAGCCAGCAAGTCCTCCACCCCAGAACCAGCATGTCCTCCACCCAGAGCCAGCATGTCCTCCACACCAGAGGCAGCAGGTCCTCCACCCCAGAGCCAGCATGTCCTCCACCCCAGAGGCAGCAGGTCCTCGACCACAGAGCCAGCAGGTCCTCCACCCCAGAGCGAGCATGTCCTCCAACCAGAGCCAGCATGTCCTCCACCCCAGAGGCAGCAGGTCCTCCACCCCAGAGCCAGCATGTCCTCCACCCCAGAGCCAGCAGGTCTTCCACCCCAGAGCCAGCATGTCCTCCACCCAGAGGCAGTAGGTCCTCCACCCCAGGGCCAGCATGTCCTCTACCCCAGAGCCAGCATATCCTCCACCCCAGGGCCAGCATGTCCTCCACCCCAGAGCGAGCATGTCCTCCACCCCAGGGCCAGCATGTCCTTGAACCCAGAGCCAGCAGGTCCCTCGACCTTGTGAACACAGCCACGTTGCCTGTGGCTTTCAAGTCTCCATCAGGAGCCCAGAGTGGACAGGAGCAGGGTGTGGAAGTGAAGCGTTCCCTGGGGTAACAGTGCCCTTATCCAGCGTGGAGACCATGGGTTCCCCAGGAAACATGGCCACACTGCCCTGGGTGAGATGGGGAAGGGAGTTGGCCACACCCCCACGTGGACCTCCCCAGATCTCTTGGGGGTTGTCTGTGAGATGACGCAGAACTCCACACGTTCCCAAGGGTGGACAAGCTTCCAGGGCCTGTCTGTTACCCTCTGAGCCACTCACGTGTATGGGTCTGACCCACCGTGGCTCTGTGACATCGTGGTCATTTAGAAATCAGTTCCCCGCGTTTGCAGACCTCCTGCATGCTGACACTTCTTTATTCAATGTCAAAGATTGCGTGTGCCGTCTCACCACAGACCTCCCAGAAGTCTTGGAGCACTGGGAAGCTCATAGGGGCGACGTGTGTTCTCCAAAACTCGGGTTTTTCTTGAAAGCACTAGTCTTACTATCGGCTGCAAACACTGACGGTTTACTGTGAAGCAGCAGACTCGTCTGCCCACCTTCAGGAGACACGCCCCACGCGCATCTGGATGGCCACTGGCGTTGGGCTGTTGGGCTGGAGTCAGCCACAGGCCCCAAGTGGCCTTTTGAATATGTCTACTTATCTCTGGACCCCTTGGACATGTCCACCGTCCAGCAGATGAGGCCTTGTTCCTGGAACTGCAGGACAGGGTTAGCCTGGGCCTGTGGGCCATCAGCCCCTCCGGGGCACAAGTCTCCTCCTGCCTCCGCCAGGGTGTGGGCAGCACCAGGACCCTGTGCCTCAGCCTCTGGCATCACTCGAGCTTGCAGCACAGAGCTCTCCTTGGACCTGCCGGGCCTGGGCACTCAAGTCCTGGTGACAAACAGGAAGCCCTGCTGGACGCTGCAGAGGCTGGTTCACTGTGCTCACAGTGCACAACAGAGCTGTCGGACCTGACCCACGGCAGAGAGTGACCAAGCCACAGCACTGACTCCCAGCGCTGTGACCCACGGGCAGCACGTTGTGGTCAGTGGCATTTGTCACAGTGGTCCAGCTCTTTGGTTCTTGTTCTCCCTATAACTGACTTATGTTTCACCGAGTTTTGGGGAGACCTGGGTGGACCTGAGTGTGGCCAGGTCACCTCACTTGAGAACGGAGGGTTCTCAGAGCTTGGGGTAACCTTGTGCCCAGTGAAGCCAGGCAAGGAAGCCATGTCCAGATGGTTTGGGGCAGTAAGCCCTCAGATGCAGGAGCAGCCATGGGCAGCAGGCAGGAGCCATTAGCCTGGGTGCCAGGGTGAGGCCTGTCTTGGAATCCAGATGTCACTTTCTCAGGTAATTTTCTAAGTTTCTTTCCAAGAGCAAATGCCCAGTCTCTGCAGTTAATTGGGCCCCTCTGCCTCTGGGCTGAAGGCACCCCACAGTGGGGGTGACCACATATCCATGATGGGACCAGAAGGCACAAGCAGGCCAGGGAGGACACTTCTGAGGCCAAACACAGACTCCTCCTGAAGCCATGCCTGGTACAGTGAGGACAGAAAGAGGCACCCAGCTCCCCAGAGCCCAAGCCTCCTGACCAAGTCCACAGTGCCCTGCCAGGTCCCTGCGCCCCACGCCTGCAACCTGGGCCTGTTCTGGAAGGATCTGTGTCACCATGCATGACCCAGAGAGCTGGACACCAGGAGTGGTTGGGGTTGGGTGGTGAGAGCCTGTTAGCCACAGCATGTGGCCTAGTGACCTGGCCACCTGGGCACAGGGTCCTGTTGAGGCCGCAGGAACAGAGGCTCTCGTGATGGCTCAAGACACAGCTCAGTAGAGGCCACGGGCACCTGGAGAGGCAGGCCCTGAGGCATGCCCTGCCATGATGTTAAGGTATCTCTGGGAGCACCAACAGTCAGGGGGACCCTGGCCAGCCAAGGCCACTGCTCAGGGAGAGCCGGGCACCCTGACCTCGGAGGTGCACTGCCAGTCCCTGTACTGCCCTGGGTTGCTAAGGGAGTCCCAGCCAGCAGTCAGGGTCTGGGGGAGGGTCTCTTGCAGGCCCCCTTCTTCTCCTTTTTGAGCCCCCTTTCTGGGAGACAGGTATTGGGGTGGGGGCATTTCCAGGATGCGCCAGGCAGTCACTCATTCCATGGTGGTCTAAGTCTTCAGTCAGGCAGCACCTGGACTTCTGTGCCTCTCCCACTGACCACCGACACGGGGTCCCTCTGGTGCACCAGGACTCGCCCTGCATTTCCTGCTGAGTGTCTGCCAGCAGCGTGTGGCTGTGGGGAGCTTTTGGCCTGGGAGCCCTGTGGCCCCAACCGCTCCCCGTCTTGTGGGCATGGGGAGACTCTGAGCCGGCGAGTCCCACAAGGACCACTCTGGTCCTCCTCCTGGTCTCCGCCCTGGGCTGCTCTGCCCCTGCAAGACCGGCAGTCTTGTCCCTCAGGCCCTGTTCCCTCAGGCCCTGTTCCCTCCGACGCTGGCTTCCTGCTTCTGTCTCCTCTGGGCATGTGAGGACAATTGGGCGCTGAGCTTCCAAGAGTAGCCGGCTGCCTTTGTGTCCACTCAGGCGGCCTGTCCTGAAGTCAGGTTAGAGACAGGAGCCCTCTGCCCCTCTGTGAGCCTGGCTCTGACCTGCAGCCTCACTCCTCATGGTCAGAGCGGAAGGCGTTGGGGGCTGAACTTCCGACTTAGGAGTAGAGCATGCAGGAAGTTCCTGAAACAGGAAGGAAGCCACTACCAAGTCCCCTCCAGTGCATGGTCCCTGTGACTGGACCTGCTACAGGGTGACCCTGAGCAGCAGAGACTGAGGATCTGGGTCATGCGTCACTCTCCAGAAACAAGGTCCCCCAATCGGTCTGGTGGTGGTCTGGTAGTGTGGTCCAGAACTACGTCCAGGAGATCCATTTGTCCTCGTCCCTCCTGCTGGCAGAGGCTGGACCAGTGCAGGTGAGACAGGGAGCCGAGGATGAGACAGGCCGATCAGGCCAGACGAAGCGCAGCACACAGGATTCAGTCTTACAAGCACAACCTAAGGCTGTCCTTTGAAATCCTCACTCCTTGAAAAGGATTTTCTCTGGCTTTTAAAAACATTTTATCAAAACCTCACATTTTGGACAGATCCCTGTGTTGCTTTACCCAGCTGAGAGCTGACATGCAGGGCAAAGTCGAGACAGTCCCCTGGAGATCGGCGGGCTTGGGGTGTGTCCCCTCCCTGTGGCCGGCCCGGACGGTGCCCTGTGGAGCCGGAGGGGCTTGCTCTAAGCTGAATAAAGCCCCTGGCCCCCAGGCAAAGAGCCGGCCAATGAGCTAGCTTTCCAGCTGATGCCTGCTCACTGACCAGCGCTCATCGCTCTTGGCGAGGTTAATTTGGAAAGATGTGTGCTTCTCTTGACGTGCGTGGCTGAAAGTGTTCAGGAGCTGAGCTTAATTAAGAGAGAGCAGCTCTTAGCGTGCGATCACTGGGGCCAGAGAAGGGAAATTTCATTAGATTATGGTCTTTGCCCCCCTGCCCCAACCACACAGCTGCTCCTGGACGGATGGCTCCTTAACTCCCAGGCCTGCTGCTGACCTCATGTGAACTCCTCACAGCTCCCTGTGGGCTGCAGCCGGAGGCCGGTGAGCACCTGGGAGGGAGGAGGGCTGGCCACACGGCTCAGCCCAGGCTGCTCTCAGTTACCCCAGGACCCTGGAGGGATGGAGGAACCACCCAGCGGGTGTCTTTGCTGTGGGGCAAGGCCTCTGGCATCCCTGTGGCGTACCCAGGCCACCTGATGACCCCTGGACCTGCTGGACCCACAGGCACCTCAAGCCCTTTGTAAGAGGAGGCTGTAAGTGGCCCCTTCGCTGCCTTTGCAGGGCACAGGCGTCTGAGCACAGTGCTGGAGGTCCTGCGGAGAAGCGCCATCCTGAGGCTCCTTCCCGTGTGGCCTGGGTCTTCTGGCTGGTGTGAGCCCTGCTGGGTCCTGTGGCCCTACCCCCTCTAGCCTGACCTGCCACGGGATGAGGCCAGCCCCCTGTGAGGTCTGAGCACGAGCAGGAAGGCTGTGGGGCATCCTGAGTGTGCGCTGGCCTGTGGTCAGCTTGCAACAGGTCAGCATGGGGCGGGTCTCCAAGGACCTGTGGCACCGAGCCTCGGGTCCCTGGTGGAGCTGCGTGTGGCCTGGGATGCTGTGCTGGAGAGGGAGGCTGGCCGTGGCTCCACAGGGCAGCAGGGCTCCCACCACCCTGTGCCAGGTTGCGTGGTTGCTGTGCCAAGAACTTGTATCCTGTGAATGGCAGAGCCAGGAGGCCAGGTTGCCTGGTCAGCACCCATGGAGTCTCGTCCAAGCAAGCCCTGGTTCTGGCCTGGGTTACCTCTGGTCTCAGCAGTGGGTAGGAGGCAAACTGGGCCTTAGTGTCCCTGGCTGCTCAGGCCTCTGTCAGCACCCGTGGAACCCATAGGCCAAGAGAGGCTTGTGAGCAGACATCTCAGTGCCTGCTGGGGTGAGCCAGGGCTGCCACAGGAGCAGACTGGCCATCCCTGTGAGACCACCCCTGTGCAGACTGGCCATCCCTGGAGAGACTGACCACCCTTGAGCAGACTGATCATCCCTGGAAAGACTGACCACCCCTATGTAGACTGGCCATCCCTGGACAGACTGACCATCCCTGGGCAGATGAACCATCCCTGTGCAGACGGACCACCCCTGTGCAGACAGACCACCTTTAAGCAGACTGGCCATCCCTGTGCAGACTGACCATCCCTGGCCTGACTGACCATTCCTGTACAGACTGACCATGCCTGGACATACTGACCACCCTGGACAGACTGACCACCCTTGAGCAGACTGACCATCCCTGGACAGTGGGGTGTGCCAGGCTCTGTGTCCATCCTGACTGGGGCAGCTGGGTTCTGTGGCATTCAGCTCCCAGGGCTAGCTGTGCCCCTAGCTGTGACCACACGCAGGCGCTCAGCTCATGCCCTAAGGCTGCGCTGACTCCTGGCATTGCTGTTTGCTTGGAGCCGACCCCTGGTAGGCGCCGCGCAGGCTGCTGGTGGTAGCAGAAGGTTGACGGATGGCTTGTACCTGCTGCAAAAAGAACACTGCGTGAACAGCAACGGCTCTGCGGCTGGCTTCCCGGCCACTAATTGCTGCGGTGCTTGGGTTCCGTTGTGAAATGGAGTGTCGACCATAACCAGAGCCACGTTCATTAAAATATAATTGCTTTAATGAAATTCTTTCAGTGAGGCATAGTTCAAACGAGACAGTGCCTTGCGAGAGTTGGTTTTCCTGGCCAATTACAGAAATGACTACGGAGTCTCCAGCTTTAAACCAGATTGTTTTTCTGAAAATTCACTGGTGGGAAGTTCATGAGCTGCCCTGCTGCTCTGTTCCCACTAGGCTGCCCCCAGCCCAGTGTGACCTTAGGAAGTCTCCAGAGGTCAAAAGAAGCAGAACTAACAACCCTCCAGCTCTGGGGCCATCTGGGCTGCTGTGCACCCTCCCCGCCCACTCACAAGCCAGGCGGGGAAGGTCCCCCAGCCATGCTCCTCCACAGACACCTCCCAGGTCTGCCCCCCGGAGGCCCTACCTGGCCCTACCTGGGAAAGCACCCAGTTGCAGCCGTGTCCTGGGACACACTAGTTAGGAGGACGTGGGAGGACAGAGAGCATTTTCCTGGTCTCCCGAGGGGTGTTTTAAGGCCAACTAGTGAAGAGACAGGTCAGACACCTGAGGGTGTTTAAGAAAGACCTTTCCCACCAGGACAAGCCCTTCCTTTCCTCCCTGCCCAAGCTTCTTGGGGACTCAGTTCCCCCAGGAGAGAAGATTCCATGGGTCAACACCTGAGGTGGCTTCTGGCATAGCTGGTGTACGAAGGCTGTCCAGTCCAGCTGCCCTCTCCTCTCCCTCTGCAAACACTGGGTGCTGTGGGGCACTCAGCTTCGAGCCCTGCTTGGAGTGCTCAGGGACTTGGTCACAGTCACCATCATGCAGCCCCTTGGTGGTGGGTGTGTGCTCTCCTAAACAGCTCAGACCCAGACTGCGAGGGCCAGCGTCACGGTTCCCTGGGGACATGGCACAGTACCCAGGCAAGGGTCCTGACCATGGCTCAGACACTTAGGTTCTGAGTGACCTTGGGCAAGACCTGACTGCTCTCTCTTTTTTAAAGAAGACTTGGATTTTTTAGAACAGTTTTAGGTTCACAGAAAAATGGAGAAGGAGGGGTAGACAGCGCCCACGTCGCTGCTGCCCCACGTGCACAGCCTCCCTACTGCTGGACTGAGCCACACCCACACATCTTCTTCCGAGTCCATGGTTACGTGGACCTCAGTCCTGGCCATGCTGTGGGTTTAGACACATGTCGATGACGTGCTCACCACTACGATGTCTCTGCGCTCTGCTCCTCAGGCTCTCCTCTCCAACCCTGGCACCCACTGAGTCACGTAGGACAAGGCTCCTCGGATGGACTTCGCACACTCGAGAGCATGCATGGAGGTCTCCTCCACGCGTGCCTGGCTGGGTGGTGTGTGCTCTCTGTGCTGGGGCGCATCCTGTCCCCTGCTGTGCCAGTCAACTCAGTCACTTGGCTACTCAGGGAAGACTTGGTTGCTTCTGCATTTTGGCGATTGTGTGCACAGCTGCTGCAAGGCTCTGTGTGCAGGTCTTCACGTGAACCTAAGCCTCCAACTCCTCTGGGTAAATGCCAAGGTCCCTGATTACTGTGTCATATGATAAGGACACATTTCGCTTTGCAAGTAACTGCCAAACTGCACCATTGTGTGCTCCCATGAGCAGTGAGCCAGGGGCCCAGCACTTGGGGTGCAGTGTTCTGGGTTCTGGCCATCCCAACAGGTATGTGGTGGTGTCTGGTCACTGACTTGCACTCCCCCGCTGACATATGGTGTGAAGCATCTCTTGATATGCTTTTTTTTTTCCATGTGTATATCCTCTGGTGAAGTGTCTGTTAAAAATCTACAACCCATTTTGTAATTGAGGTGCTTGTTTTCTTGTTGAGCTGTAAGTTCCTCTGATTTTGTGGCTAACAATTGCCATCACATATGCCTTTTGGAAATGTGCTCTCCCACGTTGCGGCTTGCCTTCTCTTGGTCATGTCTTTCACAGAAGAGAAGATTTTAATTTAACAGCCTATTCTTTGAAACAAAGTCCAGCTCGTTGAATCTTCCTTTCATGGAGCATGATTTTGGTGTCAATCATCTCGACTTCCTCTTGTGTTATTTCTATTAAGTTTGTGCTGTCTTTTTTCCTGGGTCAAAGACCAGCTGACTATTTTTGTGTGACTCTCTTTCTGGGCTCTCCATTCTGTCCATTGACCTGTTTGTCTGTTCTGTCACCAACACCACACTCTTCATTCCTGTAGCTGCGTAGCAACTCTTGAAGTTGAGAAGCCTCGGCTCTCCAGCTCGTTCTTCTCCTTCAATGTTGTCTTGGCTCTTTGGGGGCCTTTGTTTCTCCATACTAAACTTCAAAATCAGTTTATTGAGATCAATAAGTGTTTGTTGGAATTTTGTTTAGGATTGCTTTGACTTTATAGATCAAGTTGGAAAGAATTGGCATCTTGACAATATTGAGTCTTCCTGTCCATGAACATTTATTAATGCCCGCCTTTCTTCCTTCCTTCTGAGTTTAATTTTCCTCCTATAGACCTTGTATACATTTTGTTAGATTTATACTTAAGTATTTCATTGGGAATTTCAAATTTTACTTCTTCATCATTAGCATATAAGAAGCAATTGACTTTTGTATATTAGTCTTGTTTCCTGCAACCTGTCTATAATTGCTTCCTAGTTCCAGGAGGGTGCTTTCTTGGGGGATGGGTGTCTGGATTTTTTTTGATTTTCTACATGAATGTTTGTCATCTGACAATTTTATTTCTTTCTTCCCATTCGGAATATAACTTATTGCCTTTTATGTCTTATTCCATTAGCTAGGGCTTCTGGTAGGATATTGAAACGAAGTGATGTGGTGGGATATCTTGGCCTTATTCCTAATCTGTGGGAAAACTTTGAGTTTCTCACCATTAGCTATTACATTAGATGTATGTTTTTTGTGCATATTCTATGTATACAAAAATTCCTCTACTCCTAGTTTACTGAGTTTTTATCATCAATGGGTATTAATTACAGTTTTTCCTAAGTTATTTTCTGCATCTATTGATTTGATGATAGGATTTTTATTCTTTAGTCTATTGAGCTGATAGATTACATTGATATTGGAATGTTGAACCAGCTTTGTATACCTGGGGTAAATCCTGCTTGGTCATAGAATTCTACGTTGTGAAATTTGATTTGCTAATATTTTGTTGAGAATATTTGTTCATGATGGATGTTTTTATGTAGTTTCATATTCTGGAAAAATCTTTGGTTTTAGTCTTAGGATGATGCTATTCTCAGAATGAGTTATTCCCTTTGCTTCTATATTCTGAGATTATAGAGAATTGGTGTAATTTCTTCCTTAATGTTAGGCAAAAATTCACCAACAAGCCCATCTGGACCTGGTGCTATCTGTTTTGGAAATTATTAATTACTGATGCAGTGTCTTAGATATAAACATATTCGGATTGACTAGCTATTCTTGAGGAGTTTTGACAGATTGTGTCTTTCAAGGAATTGGTACATTTTGCCTAGATTGGCAAATCTGTGGCATAGACTTGTTCATAGAATTTCTTCATTATCTTTTCCATATCTGCAGGATCTGTAATGAGGTCCCTTCTTAATTTCTGATATTCATAGTCTGTGTCTTCCTTCTTTTTCTCTTCCCTAGGCTGGCTACTGTCTTATTGATTTCAAACATTTTTTTTCAAAGAAACAAATTTTGGCTTTGTCAATTTTCTCTATAGATTTCGTGCTATAAATGTTATTGCTTTCTGCTCTAATTTTTGTTATTTTTTTCTTATATTTACTTGGGATTTAATTTGCTCTTCTTTGTCTAGTTTCCTAAGGTGGAATTTTAGATTATTGGCTTTAGGTATTTCTTCTTTTCTGCATTTAATGCTAGAATCTTTCTTCTAGGCATTTGTTTTTTCACACATTTTGATAGGTTGTATTTTTCTTTAGTTTAAAATTGTTGAAAATTTCTCTTGCTATTTCTTCTTTGATCCATGTGTTATTTAGAAGCATATTGTTTAATCCTCTTGTTTTTTCATTTATCTTTCTGTTGTTGATGTGTTCTATAATTCCATTATGTTCTGAGAATAGACATTGCATGATTTCTTTTCTTTTAAGTTTGTTAGGATGTGCTTTATGGACCAGAATGTGCTCTCTCTGGGAGAATCTTTCCTGTGAGCTTAAGAACAAGTCTTCTGCTGTTGCTAGGTGTCGTCTGTAGGTGTCAGCTATGTCCAGTGGATGGATGATGTTGAGTTCAACTGTGTCCTCGTTGATTTCTGCCTGACACATCCGCCCATGTCTGATAGCGAGTGCTGATCTCCATAACTCCGGTAGTTGATCCACCTGCTTCTCATTTCTGCTTTCTTGACGCTTATGTGGACGTTCTGCCCTTGGGTGCATTGCACGTAGGGCTTGCTGCCTCTTCTTGGAGGGTGGCCCTGCAGCTCATGTAATGTCCTCTGGCCCTACAACTTCATTTGCTCTGAAGTGTGCTCTATCTGAAATTAACAGATTTACTCCCATTTTATTTTTGTTGGTGTTAGCCTGGTATATTTCTCTCCACCCACTTGCTGTTTTTAAAAATTTTTACTTATTCATTTGTTTATTTATTTGTTTATTTATTTATTTTTATGTGGTGCTGAGGGTTGAACCCCGTGCCTCACATGTGCTAAGCAAGTGCTCTACCACTGAGCCACAGCCCTAGACCATCCATCCACTTAATTTTAATGTTTTTGTGTCTTGATGTTTACAATGGGCTTCCTATAGATAATATATAGTTGAGTCTTGTTTTTCATCATCTCTGGCGGTGTCTAGTGGCCCCCTCCTCCAGCCCACCCCACCTGCCTGCAGTTACCACCCAGCTAATCCCTGTTAGTGGATCAGTGCACTGCCTAGGTTAAGGCTCTCACAAACCATGCTTTCAACTCTAAACTTTCCTGTCTACACATGGGATTTCAGGGGACACCTCATATTTAGACCATAACAAGCCCTATGACCACGTTTTAATCTGTAGTGAGCTTGAGCCCCAGCTGTATTTTACATATGTTTCCGGGTGTTTCTTCTCAGGAAGGACAAGCGGCCAGGGGAGGCTGGAGTTGCGTATCTCCCTTCTTCTGGGAGGATTGGGCTGTGGTTAGTTCTTCCCAGGCAGGTCTTGCTAGGAACAGGTCTGGTGTATGTCAACCTGACTCCCTGCCAGAGCATCGGGGGTTTCCTCTGATCTTCACTGTGAGGATCTAGTGGAGAACTGCAGTGAAACTCAACAGCCTGGTGTCCCCGAGACTGGGTCCCTGGAGGGCTGTCTCTTGGCTGAGCCCCACCAACCCGCCAGTCACAGCTGGGCTTCCTGACTGGCTCTGGCCCTTGGTGGCCTCTGCTCCATGACTGCCATGGCCAGGGCAGCAGTCCGCCCACCACCTGCTCTCCTGGACCTGAGAGGAGCTGACCATTCAGCTTGTTTGGCTTTCCCACTTGTTGGCACAGCAGCGACTCCCAGGCACCAGACAGCAGAGCTGGAAACCAGGCGTCCCTTGGCCTTCTCTTCTGTTTGCCTTCGTGCCTGGAGACAGCCCAAGGCGCTGGGTGTCAAGCTTGTGCTGTGTGCGGGGCTGTCTGGTGGGCAGCTGTCCTCAGCTGGGGCTGGACTCCCCTCGTTGGCCTCTGGGAGCTGCTGCCTGGACCAAGCTCACCAGAGTTCCCCGATGACGATGTCGTGTCAAGCCAGGCATCAGGCAGGACTGACTCGTGTGCCTCCTGCCTTCAGGACATCGCCCAGCAGTAAAGGGACCTGCTGCACAGGAAGAAGAGTGGCAGGGCTGGGTGGGGGACTGGCCCGTGGGCAGCCGTGTGGAGCACAAGCAGTGGCGACAGGGGGACCCGGTGCAGACACTGCCCCCATGGCAGGCAGAAAGCGCCAGCCCGTGGGGTCTCCGGCACCCAGAGGAGGCCCCCGGGGAAGGTGGGGGGAAAGGGGAGCAGGCCCTGCCTCCCCAGGTGTGTCTGCGAGCCCCTGGGCGTCCCCTCTCCAGGAGGGCAGCCGGTGGACCCCTCGGCACTCACCTCAGGGAGTGTGTCTGGTGCTGCAATGAGGGCAGAGGGCCACAGCCTCCACGACGGCCACACCGACAGGTGTGCACCATGACTGCGGGAGTCTCCCCCTCAGGCAGCGCTGGCCCGAGAGGTGGAGAAATCACACAGCAGGAGGAGGCTGGCAGGAGGTGCTTGTGGGCTTGAGCAGCCAGGAGCTGGCGGTGGGGTAGGCGACAGCCCACTGCTGCCCAGGAGGTCCACGGGCTGGGGGGAGTGGGCGGGCACGCCCTGCTCTGCACTCTGCACTCTCTGGGAGAGGAGCAAGAGCCCAGGGGCAGTGGGAGCCCAGGGGCAGCAGGGGCCAGGGGCAGGGGGGGCCCAGGGGCAGGGGGTCCAGGGGCAGCGGGGTCCAGGGGCAGGGGGGCCAGGAGCAGGGGGCCAGGGGCAGTGGGAGCCCAGGGGCAGCGGGGGCCAGGGGCAGGGGGCCCAGGGGCAGGGGGCCCAGGGGCTGCCAGCCAGCTCTGCTCAGCTCCGCTCAGCCTTGCCCCCTCCCGTCCTCTTGAAGACTTTCCATTGCTCACTGAGCCCAGTGCAGTCCTGGGGAGGGGGTGCTCTGAGGAGCTTTGGCTGGTGCTGTGTGCCCACCTCTGTGCCTGTCTGCAGTGCCTGGAGAAGGGCCTGTGGCACTGCTCCGGCCAGCACTGTCTGCTTGGAGGTGGGCACTGGCCTGGGCCGGGCTCTCGCATCAGAGGGGTGGACGCTGGAGCCTGCGTTCCCTCCAGCACCAGGGGGCCCAGCAAACTCCTGCCTGGGATCTGCACTCCTGCTCTGCCCTGGCTCCTTCTTCAGGTGGGTGGCAGCAAGGTGTCCCAGGAGCAAGTCCCACCCTCCCCTCGGAGTCCCCACTGATTGTTCCCTGCTTCTATGAACAAGGAAACCCGGCCTGGGAAGTTGCCTAAGGTCACCACTAATTAGTGGCAGAGACACAGGCAGGTTCCATTACGACATGATGCCCACACAGCAAGCAAAGCCCAGGACCGACGTGGTAATGGGGGACGCGAGCCAAGGGCCCTGCGCGCAGCCCTCTGCAGATCAGATGCCGCCGTGTTTGCACTCCCGCCCACGGGCTCCCCAGCAGGGGCGGGTTCCTGCGCATGTGCATGCATCCACCAGAAGCACCCTGGTCTTTCTGATTTATTTTATGGGATCCGAGCTCCACCCTGCCTGACCTTGGAGCCAGGTGCTCCTGGGGGAGCCCTTGGCAGGGCCGGGCAGGTGGTCCCTGAGCTGCCGGCCTGGGCTCCCAGGAAGGCGAGGGCCAGGCCACCGCCCCTCTGCTCTGCTGTTCTGAGGGCCTCGCCCCGGTACCCCTGAGGCACTGGAGCTGTCAGGATTCCCTGCCAAGGCTGGTCGGTGCCAGACTCCTCTGGAGCCAGCTGAGCCTCCGCCCCGGGTTCCCCAACAGAGCTGCCTTTGTACCCCAAGCCAGCCCAGGGCCTGTGGATGGCAGCAGCTGGCAGCTGGCCAAGGTGTGGAAACCCAGCCACAGGGTTCTGGGAGGTGCAGAGACGAGAGGCCTGGCCTGTGGCCGCTGGGAAGAGGAGAAAAGCAAGTGCCCCAGCCTGAGCGTGTCTCCAGAGTGGAGTCTGGGCCACGCCTGCCGCCCCTCAGCCAGCAGTGCCATGCATGCCAGTCTATGTCTGCACAGCTGGCTCCAAAATGACCCTCGTGGTGCTGGACGCCATCATTCTGGGGCTCCTGCCCCTCCTGAGTGCATGGCAGGGTGATTCAGGGGAAGCCCAGGTGCCGGGACCAAAGGGCAAAGCCAGGCAGGGACAGCAGCCCCTCCACCTCCCTCCGCCAGGACCATGAACTGGCTGTCCGGGGGGGAGAGTCCTCCCTGCTCCTGTCTCCAGCCTCCTGGACACACCAGCCATTGATGCAGCATGGTGGCCGTGTGGAGGCTGCCCTCAGCAAAGGATGTGATCCAAGCACCATGACTCCTCCTCCCTTTGTCCTGGCCGCCAGGCTGAGCAGGGTTTCAAGACCCTGTCCATCTCCTTCTTTGTCCTTTGGCTGAGCAGAATTAAGCATGTAGAAACTGATTAGGGGAAACACCTGGAGACCATAGGGCTGGGGCTCGGGGCGGGAGGGCCCCAAGTGACGGCTGAGGCTGCAGTGCCCTGAGGGAGGACGGGGCTGTGGGCCTCAGCAGCCCTGGCCTGGCACCCCGCCAGGTCCAGCAGCACCTTCCACGAGGCCCCCGGGAGCCAGTGGTCCACCGGTCCAGGTGTATTTATTTGCCGCACTTGTTCCGACCAGGACGGAGGCGACGTTCTGGCTGTGAACGTTCTGGAGGCCACGGCTCAACCTGCTCCGCTGGTGGACTGGGTGCTGAACTAGCGGCAGAGGGAGAAGCCGTCAGGACCGTAGAACCAAGGCGCCTGGCTTCAGGCAGACCTTCCTCAAGATCTCTCCAGGAGCCGCCCTGGTAAGGTCACGGGCAAGGGAGAGACCAGCGGGTGCTCCACGCCGTCCCCGTGGGCAGTGGGTGCTGGCGAGGCTGCACACAGGCACTCAGTCTCCAGCAGCTGGTCCCTCTGAGGGACGTCCACAAACATCACACCTCAACCAAACTCCCAGGTCTTGGGCTATGGCTGCTTGAGACCCTGAGAAGCTGGTGCCACTGGCCTGGCCTGGTCCTTTGTCTGGACAGTGGGCCCAGCCACATCCCTGAAGAAGATGGAAGTCACTTGGCGTGTGGTAGAAGGAAGGCCGCAGGGCCCGAGGAAGGAGCGTGAGGAAGAAGGTTGAGCCCTAGAGGAGAGGGGTTCAGTGTCCCCCACCCACCAACCTGCACAGGGATCGCCTGCGGCAAGGTGGGGACCGTGGGCAGGAGTCCCAGTGGAGCAGAAGTCAGTTGGGACATGGCTGCAGTCAACAGGAGTTGTGGCGCACCTGGGAACAAGGGTTTCCTGGGGTTGCTCAGGACAGTCCCAGGCAACCTGGGCAGTGGTCCCTGGTGGAGGTGGGAGGGTGTGGGCAGAGGCGGCGTGGACACAGACAAGAGGGCCCTCGGGTGAGCAGGGCACCTCTGATGCCCACAAGAGTCATGGGTCAGCACAGGAGGACGACTCTGGGCCGGGGAGGCCCTGAGCTGGACATGCTGCCTGTGGGGGGCGGCCTGGCCCTGGGCATGTCTGCCATCAGCCAGGGCAACACGGGTCACTGTGGGGATCCCCTGAAGCACCTGGCAGAGAAAGCCAATGCTAGGCGGGAAGACCGGGGTGCCAGGATGGGACCTTCCCAGCCCACCTGGGGCTCAGTCACAAGGGAAATGAGTCCAGACGAGACAGAAACAGCCGCAGCCGAGCAACACAGCGCTGCCAAGCCCAGCAGGACCAGCACAGTCTCCCAGGACTTTGAGTCTTTTTAATCATTTGACCTTGAATTTCCCACTGACCTCACAGGTCCCTGCTTCCTGGGGCGCGGGAGACTCAGGCAGACAGGCGTCCCTGGGCCAGTCACACCTCTTGGTCACCTCTTGGGTCAGCTTAGCAGTGATGGGAGGTGTGAAGTCCCAGGAGGGCTGAGCAGAGACATCAGAGGTGACAGAGCCCTGGGTACCTTTCACCTCAGTGGGGCCACCTGGGCCTCAGTCAGAAATGGCAGCCCTGCTGGACGCTGCCTTCCCGCAGCACAGCCAGGTGAGCCCTTGACCTGCTGGCCAGCCTGAGTCACAGCCAGCAAGACCAATCCACGGCACCCAAGGGACACAGACAGCCGCCTGGCTCACAGCAGGCCAGGGGCTCCAGGGCCATCGCCTCCTCAGGAGCCCACGCACCCTCTTGCCAGCTGGGGACACACCTCAGAAGACCACAGCTGCCCTGGCTGAAGGAAGGCCAGGTTGGAGCAGCTTGCCCTCAGCACAAGGCCCGCTCTCCAGCTCAGGGAGAGCTCGGGGAGGCACTGCGTCTGAGTCCCGCCCATTTTCAAATCCAGGACCTTGGTGGGCCTCCGAGCAGGCCAGCCCTACTTCCAAGAAGAAAAGGCACGTGGACACAGGCTCAGAGAAGGGGACGCTCGCCTCCCACTCAGGCGGTCAGAATGGCAGCTGCACAGCACCTTGTCTTCTGTCCCCAGCCTCAAATCTGTAACCTCCTCTCCCCAAGCTACGTGCCCAGCCTCCTGTCCCCTCTTGTCCTGCTGTCTGGCCCCTGGCCCCTGGCTCCTTTCCCCTGGTTCTCATCAACATCTCTCCTGTTGCTCTTTCCCACAGCTGTTCAGCTCCTGGACCGCTGTCCTCCGGCTTTGCCCCCAGGCTCCCTGGGTCTAGGAGCTCCCTGGGAGCTGTGGTGGGGGCTGGCCCGCCTTGGCCACGCTGGACTCTCCTCCTGGCTGGTCATGCCCTCCCCACACTGTTGCCCGCCTCCTCACCTTCTGATCTTGGGCTTCTTGGCCTGCCTGTCACACCTGGCCCCTGCCCATGTGTGGTGCCCAAGGCCAAGGTGTCTCTGCCCTCCCAGGAGCGGTACTGCCCGTGTGGCTCATGATTGTCTGCCTCAGTCAGAGCTGGTCCTGAGAGGGGGGAGGGCGCTTGCCCTGTGCCCTCAGCTGGACAAATGTCCACGTGTGGACCTGGACGTGTCTTGCTGGAGGTAGGAGGAGAGGCTGTCAGCCAGGGGGTCTTGACGGCTGCCCTAGAGTGTGGCCCGAGAGGTGGCTGGCAGGTGGACTGTGGCTGGGCGCTCTAGAAGACACGTGCCATCTGCCAGGCGAGAGGAGGCAGAGCAGGCTACCCCCGCCGGACAGCTGGGAGCAGACCAGGGAATCGGCAAGGTGGCTCCAGAGGGGCTCTGCATGCAGATGAGTTTTCATGGCTGCACTCAGAGGGACGCGATGTGTTGAGAGATAGGACCCCCAGTCCATGGCTGCACTGCTCCTGCACCCTGGGCTCTGGGTGGGATCTGTGGTGCAAGTCTGGGCTGGGTTCTCAGCTGAGGGAGGCTGCAGCCTGGGCCCTGGGGAGCACCCAGGCGTCTGTGTGGTCAGCCAGGAGCCGTGGGCTCCATCTGGCAGGTAGCAGGCAGGGAGCACTCCACACCCTGCAGGCCCAAGGTGGCCCACAAGTTTTCCCAGCCCCAGGGCCAGCTG
This sequence comes from Xerus rutilus, assembly GCA_028644305.1. Taxonomy (NCBI): domain Eukaryota; kingdom Metazoa; phylum Chordata; class Mammalia; order Rodentia; family Sciuridae; genus Xerus; species Xerus rutilus. Next base: position 447,684 of record CM053412.1, read on the forward strand.
TGCCATGGAGAAAGCCTCCGTGACATCAGCTTACTGCCGTGGCCCCGTGTCAGCTTGCTCAGACCCCAGGCACCACGGTGCAGCTGTGCTGGAACCATGAGGGGCTGGGAGAGACGGTGGTGCGTCCGGCAGCCAGCACATGCGCCTCAGCAAGACCCGTCGGCAGCAAGCAGACTTGCGGTCCTCAGCTCTGTGTCCCAGCTCTGGAATGGCGGGACCTATTATTCTCAAGGCTGTGGCTGCGATAGTGTGGCAGAGCCTGCCTGAACACAGCTCGTGGGGGGAGCTAGGACAGACAGCCTGACATGGGGTCTGTCACCTTGCCAAGCTGGACCAGCAGAGTCCACAGCAGGGGGCATGGTGATTACTCACAGCCAGGTCCCTGGGTTTTCCTAGAGACCTGGGGCACAGGAGTCTGCAGGCCAGCTGCTCTGGCCGCTCCTGCTCCACACAGCCGAGCAGACGGCACACCTCTGCCTTGGTTTGTGCACGGCAGGAGTGAGCTCAGGCAGCCCCAGAGTCCAGAGCTGTCCAACCACGGACACATCCCGAGTGGACGAGGAGCAATAGCACGAGACCAAGTCCTGGAGGTGAGGGGCTCAGCATCCCCCCCAGCCCATCTCCTCTTTCAGTACCTGCCTCGACTCTCAGGCAGGATTTTTTGCCTGCGGCACAATTGCCCTCTGGGGGCAGCTCTCTATGGGCTGCCTCAGGTGCTGCAAGGTGGGGAGCAGCTTCCCTGACTCCATCCCTGGCCCGGCGTCCTCAGAGGCTCAGGACCTCAGGGCAAGTCTGAGGGAGGCCTTCTCTCCCCCCCTGGGCTTCCGTCCACCCTCTCCCTTGCCTCTGTCAGGGTGGGACAGGCTGGTAGAGGTCGGGCGGGATGTGTGAGCATGCTCCCTGGTCCTCTGGAGGCTCGCTTCAACCCAGGAATGAGGACTGGCCGTTAGCCAGCCTTCCCTGCAGGCCTCCGCCCGGGCCCGGAGGCGGGCAAGCCTTTCTTCCTGGCACTTCTACTCTGGGCCGTGGACAAGCCTCTAGCAGTCCTGGCCTTGACCCATGGAGCCGCTGCTGGAGGGGCCAGGAAGGGGCTCTCCCCACGCTGCCTGCAGCTTCCAGATGGAGGAAGCTGGAGGCACTGCGGAGACAGTGGCTGGACCGGGTGTGTCACACCAGAGGCCTCCAGGATCACAGAGCAGGAGCAAGCTTTTTACGATATTGCTGAAATATCCGTGTTTGCGAAGGTTGCTACAGAAACACGTGGAGGGAGCGCAGACTCTGAAATAGACCGTCTAGACGCACGCCTCCTGTCTGACCTTTGATGTGCCCTAATCCCGGCCTTGCCGAGCCAGGGGTGACTAAGCAGCGATTCACGTTACACACTTGGGGGGCCCAACCAGGCCCAGGCCGCTGCTATAAATTTCAGTCTGGCTGCTCCATGGTGCGGCAGCCCTTGCCGACACGGCTCCCGTGTGGTTTCGGAGTTGTGATGTGCGTCTGGGTTGCCGTGAACTAATTTCAAGTCTGTTAAGTCCAAAAGCCACAGGGCTGCTGAGAAACAGAGCTCACTTTCAGCCAGCCTGCCCCAGAGTTTACATAAAATGTGGGAAGGAAGGCTGGAGACGGCTCCGGAGAGGGCAAAACAGAGGTCCCAGCGCTCGCGTCCACCTGGCCGAGCCCTCTGGGAAGGGCCAGGGAGGGGTGTGGCAGCCCTCTATCCGCCTGGACTCCTCTGGTGAGGCCAGCACAGCTGCCTCCTGGTTCTGCTTCTCTACCCTCTGTGCGCTGAGCTTTCCTAAGGGGTTTGGAAGTGGGAGGCCCTGGTTCTACACGGCTTCCCCGAGCAGGCTCGGGCTTCAGACTGGACTGATTTTCTTTGTCCTGAGCATTTCAGAGCTTTGGGCCAGGCTATTGCAGGACAGGAACCGTGGTCACACTTGTGCAAGCAGTGAGGCCATTGCAGGGAGCAGGGAAGGAGAGCAGTTCTGGGGAGCAGGAAAGGAGGGCAGCCTGGGGACGCAGGGAAGGTGGGCAGCCTGGAGACGCAGGGAAGGAGAGCAGCCTGGGGAGCAGGGAAGGAGGGCAGCCTGGGGCCACAGGGAAGGTGGGCAGCCTGGGGCCACAGGGATGGTGGCAGCCTGGGGACGCAGGGAAGGTGGGCAGCCTGGGGACGCAGGGAAGGTGGGAGCCTGGGGAGGAGGGAAGGAGGGCAGCCTGGGGAGCAGGGAAGGTGAGAGCCTGGGGAACAGGGAAGATGGGAGCCTGGGGAGCAGGGAAGGTGGGAGCCTGGGGAACAGGGAAAGTGGGAGCC
>CM053412.1:450494-474660 GCA_028644305.1 Xerus rutilus
CAGGGAAGGTGGGAGCCTGGGGAGCAGGGAAGGTGGGAGCCTGGGGAACAGGGAAGATGGGAGCCTGGGGAGCAGGGAAGGTGGGCAGCCTGGGGAGCAGGGAAGGTGGGCAGCCTGTGGAACAGGGAAGATGGGAGCCTGGGGAACAGGGAAGGTGGGAGCCTGGGGAACAGGGAAGATGGGAGCCTGGGGAGCAGGGAAGGTGAGAGCCTAGGGAGCAGGGAAGGTGGGAGCCTGGGGAACAGGGAAGATGGGAGCCTGGGGAGCAGGGAAGGTGGGAGCCTGGGGGGCAGGGTCAGGAGGGTGAGAAGCATGCAGTAGTCTGGCTTCTGTTGGAAGCTGCATTTCCACGAGGGTTCGAGACTCACTGTGACCGGTACTCCCCTGTCACAGCCCCTGGCTTCAAAGCAGAAGCTGGGTGTAGGTAGGCTACTGCCACAGCAAAGAGGCAGAGCTGTGGAGGGAAGGCCACACCGCCTCCCGTGCCCAGGCTGTGCTCGTAAGTCATCTTTGTAGAAAGGGAAGGGCACCTCTCTCCACAGGGCCGAACTCCTGTGCCACCGGACAGACTCTGCCCTAGGCCTGCGGCAGCGTCAAGCCACAGCGTCGCCTGGGGCAGGGAGAGACCAGCTCGAGGTGTTTGTTTCATAAATGTCAGAAATGAATGTTTGTGCAGTCTTCCTCCCCAAGGCGAGCTTTCGGGCCAAGGTTGGAAGTTCTAGAAAGTACTGTGCCACCAAGGGATGGAGTGGCCAAAGCATTTCTCTGAATTTCTCACCTGTCATGGCTGAAGGCCAGGCTCTCTGCAGCACCCTGTGCCAGCCACCTCTCTGGGGACATCTTGCCTGTGCTGTTGGCACCAACTGAGCCCAGGACCCTCTAGGAGGACACGCCGACATCCCTCCCTTCAGCCCCGTGTACTCTCCCTGCCCTCTGGACACTTAAGAGCCCCGGGCGCTGCCAACCCGTGTCCTTGGGCTGGTGCCTTCTGAGGCCTCGGGGGCATTCTCAGGACCAGTTTGCCATTCAGTCTTCCCCGGGGGTTGTTCTGACCCGCAGGCTCCTGTGGGGTTCTGTGGGTTGTTGCGGGACCTGCCGGTGCTCCTGAGGAGCTGTGCACCCCTGAAGGTGGTTCTGGGGGCCTGCTCTGTCTACAGCAGGACTGCTGCTACACAAGACGGCCCCATGATCCACGGGGGCTGTCACCCACCCCACTTGACCTCCCTTCCAGGGCTTTGCTGTGCTTGACCTTGTCAAGGGAGCAGACAGAGTGGGGGTTTCCAGGAGCACTGTGCAGGTAGCTTCCTGGACCCGGAGGATGATCTGGGGTCTCAGTGGAAGGGCTGCTCTCATCAGCTTCCTCCCCACTCTGAATTCACCCAGATGAAGCTGGACCACAGAGGGCAGGGTCAGGGCAGAGGTGTCCACGGTGCCATCCAGCAGGACCTACTCCCTTCATGCCCAGGGCAACATCTCATTGTCCAGACAGAAAGCTCGGGAAAGCAGCAGCTCCACAGGAGCACCAGAATGTCCTGACAAACTCAGACTCTCTGGAAAAACCATTAAATGCTGAAAGAGCGGGTGGAGTGGGTGGACCAGAGGGTGTGCTGCACTCAGTGAGGCTTGGAGCTCATCGGTCACCTTCTGGACAGGACTCTCCCTGGGAGCTGCTGCTCTGGCTCCAGCTGTGGCCACTCTGCCCAGGCATCCCTCAGGGAGCCGTGTGGGCCAGACCTCTAGGCTGCACGAGACCCTGGGGCACAGCCAGAGGCCTCTGGCTTGGCAATGGTCCCCCCATTCCGTTCCCCAGGCAAGGGGCAGTCGAGTTCCCTGCGGAACCTGCGAACCATCCAGATGGGCCACGTGGTGCCTGGCATGTGGTTCTGTGGGCGTGTGGGCGCTCTTCTGTGGGGCAGGTGATGAGCACTCGTATGAGCCCTGGACAGTGACTCCTCTCTGCCTGGTCATTCATGGCTGCCTAGCGGCCCGGCAGAAGCTCCTGGGGAGCCTGGCAACAGTGCCAACTTGGCAGATGTCCTGACTCGGATGCCGAGTCCACTCTGAGCCATAGTTTATCTTCTGTAAATGCAGGATTAGGGCACATGGCACTGGACTTAGCTCAGGAGCCCTCACTTGGACCTTGGAAATCTTGCCCCAGCCCAGGTCCAGCTGTGTGAGACATCAGGTGCTCTGAGCTCGCAGGATTCTGGGCTGTGAGATCCCCAAGCACATCTGCACCTCTAGACAGGGTAAAGCCAACAGACTTCTAACTGGAGAGCCCCTGCTAACAGGCCCTGCTTCAGGGAGCAGAGTTGGGAAGCAGTGGACTTGGACTGGGTGCCCAATGGGATGGCCCATGGCCCTGTGTGCCACTCCACCCTCAGCATGGCTTGTACCACTGGGAACTCTCTGAGATGGGACTGGCAGCCTGTGGTGTGGACTCAGAGCTGGGTAGAGGACGAGCTACAGAGCCCTTGCCTAGACCCCACCCATGAACCCCTGGGGTCCTCTGCAGTTGAGCCCAGGCTGCGATAACCAACAAGGCTGAGTGTACAAGATAGGCTGGCCCTGCCCTGCCAGAGCACCTCAGTGACAGAGGTGGCTGTCCAGCTCTGGCCCCACCACACCTCCCACCACCGTCCAGACCAGGTGTTTCCAGTTCACAGGGTGGTCCCTGTGCTTCCTGCCTCCAGACAAGGAGCACAGACCTCCATGCCTGAGGGAAGGGCTGTGGGGGCCGAGCCCTCGTGGCTGCCCACCACATTGCGCCAGGGTCCAGAGCCTGCAGAGTCTTGGGCTGGGCCCTGGTGGCTGAGGGCACAGAGTTAGTGCTACCTCCCTAGAGCCTGCTGTGCTGGGCAAGGGCTGCAGGGTAAGCAGAGCTGGGCACCAGCCGGCACAGAGAACCCACAGGTGGGCTGGCTTGTCCTGCTGGTCAAATGCCACTGGCATGGCTGGAGTCCCTGCAGGTAGCCCTGACCCCATCAGCATAGCCACGACAGCCAAGGGCCACAACAAGGGACCTCCCTGTGCTCTTCACTGCCAGGAGCCCCGCTGGCAGGTGTGATCAGGAGAGACTCGTGCATGCTACTGGTCAGGTCTCATCACACGGAGAAAGGCGTGACCTTGGAGGGTGCAGAGGCCCAGGCTGGTCTCAAATCAATGGCCCTAGATGCGCCAGTGCCTCTGGCAGGTAAGCAGCCCTTGGTGACATGGGCTCCTCCTCTGGCCTGCGGGCTTGTTTTGGTTGATTGGTGGCTTTCCTACCAGCCCTGCATGTCCTGCGATTAGCCCTGTACCTTTCTCGTGGGACTTTGTGGCCTGGGGTGCATTCCCCTTTCCTGTGTGCAGGCCCCCCGCCCTCTCTGGAGCCCAGCCCTCGGCTCCCTCCAGTCTGTAGAGGCCCTGCAGCCTCTATTCCACGGCAGGCAGAGGAGTGTAGGTCCACTGCCCCCAGCCTGAGGACACGGTACCAGATGTTCTGAGGCTGGAGCTGGAATCCCACTTGCTTGCCCCCATGCAACGCCTGCTCCCTCAGGTGCCCAGAGTCCCCCAGCCCCTCCTGCATGAAAGTGACCCTCAGCAGTTTGGAGGATCCCTGAGATGGCTGAGGAAGCTCTGCCAGACGTGAGGGCCTGGAGATGTCCCAGCCCCACCCTGCGACATGTGGGCCACTATCTTGGCCAGGCCTGTGTCTCTGTACCTTTGTGCCATGGCTGGGCAATTTAAAGTAATCAGTAGGGACGTGTTTCTCACATTCTGGAGACTGGAAGTCCAGGGTCATGGCCTGGCAGCTTCAGTGTCCAGTGAGGGCTGCCTCCTGGTCACAGATGGTGCTGTGCTTCAGGAGGTGGAGGGCATCAGGTCTCAGGGCCTGTCTTAAAGAGGTGCTAACTCATTTGTGAGGACCCCACACTCCTGGTCTCCCAAAGTTCCACCTCCTCATTCCTCAGCCTGGGGTTAGAGCCTCGAGGTATTAATTTGGGGACATAGGCATTCAGACCTCCGCAGCCTGGAGTGACCCATGCTCTGCAGCCACAGCCCCACATTCTCAGCTGCAGAGTTTCCCAAAGAGAACATGCAGACGATACTTCCGGGTGCTGAGCTTTTGGCCTTGGGGGAGACAGGGCTGCAGCTTGGGTACCAGGGCCTCCGGCTTCCACGGGGCAGACATGGCCCTGTTGGCTGGAGAAAAGGGCAGATGTGGGGAGCCGTGAGGGCTCTGGGGTGCCGCCCACACTGCCTCAGACCAACCCGAGTGATAGGAGTCAGCATCACAGCTCAGGACCAGCACATGACACCAGCATTGACTGTTCTGTCTGCAGCTTGAGGGGACCCTGTCCGTGTTCCTCTCTGGAGGTCACATAGGCCAAGGAACTGGAGCAGCCTGGGTACAGCGGGGCCTTCCCATCAAGGGTGCATGGGACTGCTGCCGTCCAGCCTGCAGATGCAACTGCATTGCAGACATAGGTGCGAGGGTTGCTCTCTGCAAAATGGGTCCCCATCCCTGAAGGGTGACAGTAAACACCTGGCTCATGACCTGGGGCTTGGGTCTGGGGCACCTGTGGAGGTTGAAGCCTGCCCTGTCCAGGAGGTTCCATGTCAAGCTCACGCAAGGGAGCCCTTTGTACACACGTGTACACGTGTGTCTGTGTTGGAAGATTCAGAGAAATGTGGGTAGAAAAGTCACTTGCAGACTGTGTGCTACCCCAAGTCTCTTGCTGATTCCTTAAAATAGGAAAACAAAACAGAGCAAAGCATACCTGTTGCCCTGATGCCGTGTGGCCATGATGACAGGAGCTTCCTCGGACCACGCACACATGCCCTACATGACCAGCAGGAAGCGGGACACTTGAGAGCTGTTTGCAGACACGCTGCCTGACTGAGGTCCAGTGGGAACTGACGTGTGACTTAAATCTTCCAGTTCCACATCAGAAAGTGAAAATAGATGTGGTTTAATGCTTGGTTTTATTTAACCCAACCTATCAGATATATCATCATTTCAATCTGCAAGCAACGTAAAAAGTTTGTAGAAGGTCGTTGGTCCTTTCCTCTCGGGAACTCTACATGTGGTGCGCATGCCACACACTGCCAGCGTGAACTCCTTTCCAGTTCTTAGGTGTGGCCAGTGGCTGTTGTGCTGGAAAGGAGAGCTCTCTCCTGATATTGAGGGTGGAGGGGATGCCTGTGCTGTGTGGGCAGGAGAGTGCGTGGGAAACCCATGAGAGTGGGAGGATGTGGTTAGGACAGCCAATATAAACCAGCATCCACCACCATCACCACTACCATCACTACCATCACCATCACCACCAACTACCATCACCATCACCACCATCACCACCATCACCACCACCACCACCATTGCTATCATCACCATCACCATCAATTACCATTACCATCACCATCACCACCATCACCACCACCATCAACTACCATCACCACCACCATCAACTACCATCACCATCACCATCACCACCATCACCACCATCACCATCACTATCATTACCACCACCATCACCACTACCACCACCACCACCATCACTACCATCACTATCACCACCACCAGGACCACCATCATCAGCATAACCATTACCACTAGCATCACTACCACCATCATCAATATCACCATCACCACCAGGACCACCCTCACCAGCATCACCATCACCACCATCAGTGTCAGTGTCACTATTACTAACCCATGAACACCATCAGCACCATCAATGGCACTTCTTCCTCCACCATCACCAGCAATACCACTCTCATCATGATTTCCATCACCACCAGGTCCTAATGATCCAGGGCTCAGCCTGGCACAGCACCATCTTGTGCCATTACTTGGTGACTCAATTCACTCAGCACCCTGGCCTCCCAAGCAGTCCTTCTAGTGAGTTGGACATTCTTTACATGGGGAAACATGGGTTGGAGAGCAGAGGGGGGCCAGCGGAAGCTGTGTCCAAGCCCAGGTGGCTCAGGCTGAGAGCCAGCTCCTGCTGCTCACCCAAGCACCTCCTCTACATCCTCAGCCTCTCAGGAGCTCATGGTGGTCACCTGGCCTGGGCTCCTGCCCAAGTTGCCCTCTGCTCTTGTTTGATGACCTTGTAGTCCCAGGGGCCCCACTGTGGGCGTTCTGTGCTTGCCTGTTGAACAAGCAGCCTCCTCCCAGCTGCATCTGCCTGCTGGGAAACTGGGGAGTGGTCAGCCCCACATACCTCTCCCGGGTGCCCTTCTGCAGATGGGGCTGCCAAGCATGCCTGCCAACTGGAGGTGTCGCTGGCGCTCAAGTCCTCCTCAGCCAGTTTCCAGCTCACCAAAATACCTGGGGCTTAGAGTAATCTCCTTTCTTTCCTCTTGTCAGCCAGCCAAGGCCCAGGGAGGTGGCTTTGTTTGGGCGGCCCTCTCACTGAGCTGTGAGCGCAGCTGTGGAGTGGGCAGACTGCAGGCTGGGATTTGCACCGTCTTCTCACTTCGGTCTCTGTGACTGAATGCTTGCAGCTGCTTCAGAGGGATGCGCCTGTTACTTTCCTCACCACTCCATGGTGGGGGAGAGAGGACCAGCCAGCACAGCTGGAGCACATTAAAGCCGCACCCACTCCAGCTTGGCACCGTGCACAGCACATACCCACCATAAACGCAGACTCGCAGTGCACGGTGCAAAGGCCTGCTCCTGGGCAAGGCGGAGAAGGGGACTGTGGGCAACCGCAACCGCAACGCTGAGGCCCACAGCTCGTGCGTGTCTGAGCCTCCGACGGAGCCATGTGCCATCACCTGCAGAGGGGACTCAGGCTCACACTCAGGCAGCGGGTATCTGAAGCCTTCTAGATTGTCCAGGTGAGGGAGGTGCTCCCCGTGCCACAGGCCAGGCCCTGGCACGCCTGCTCGGCAAGCCTGCTCAGGAGCGGCAGCGCACGGGCCCTGGCCACCGGCGACGGCTGCACGGAGGTGTCACGTGCTTGGCCCTTTGCACCAGGGATGAGGCTGGGAGGTGGAGTGCACCCTAGGGGTCGGAGGGGACCACTCGGAGGCGAGGGTCTCTGGTGCTGCGACTCCCAGGGCTGTTCTGGGTGTGAAGGGCTCTTCCTTTCCTTTCAGCATTTTGCATTTATCACCATCTTGTCTCAGCCATCACTGAGTGTCTGGGATGCACAAAAAAGTGTTTTTCCAAACTGGAAAAATGAAATAGAAGCTCCAGTAAAAACAGGTTCCAGGCTTATGATCCTATCTTTTCACTTCTCGTTCATATTTTTCTTCCTTCTAGTTAGGAGGGTCCGCTGGGGAGAGGTCTTGGCAGCACGGGCTGGGCCTGGGCTGGGCCAGGGTCTCCTGGGGTGGCCCCTCCCGCAGGCCAGGGCCTTGAGCCTCCTGGGTGGGCTGGGAGAGGCCCAGGCCCCAGGGCCTCATCTCCAGTGTGTGAACAGCTGTTTTGGCAACAACGAATCCAGACCAGCTCAGAGTGAGCTGGATGGGGTCAGGGATCTGCTCACTCACCCTTGTGGCTCTCCACAGCACCTCCTGAGCCTGCCTGGCACCCTGCAGCCTTTGGGCCCTGGCACAGCTGCTGTTCATGGCACCTTCCTGGACCAGGTACTGCCTGCACGGTCGGCTCTGTGACTGCTGCCCGCACACGGTCACCGTGACCCCTGCGAGGGCTAAGGACCACTGTGCAGTGGCACTGTGCTCGGTTAAGAACCCTCTGCGAGCTTCAGGGGCATGGAGGACTTAGTTCCATGTGGTTTCTGCACGGGCACCCTGCAGGGCTGTCTCCCTTGTGACAACTCGGAAGAGACTGGTAGCTGAAGGTCTGCTCCTCCAAGTCAAACACAGTATCACATTTGCCTGAATATTGTTTCAAGTGAAAGCAATTAGCTCTGCAATTTAGTTTAATCATTCACCAGGTTTCATTTTTAAAACCCCAACTGTTCAGGGTTAAAACTCTTAACCTGTGTTTCCACTCTGAATCCTGCAGGAACCAGAAGAGGCGCCGAGGTTGGGAGCCGGATTCATCTGCTGCCAGTGAAGCAAATCAGGGAAAAACAAAAGCATCTCAGCAGAGGGCCTTCTAGAACACACGTGGGCGAGGCAGGAGGGTCTAGGTGCATCCCACGCCCACTCGGGGCCTGCCTCTTCTCCCCACCAGCTCCTGGCACTGAGGCTACGACCAGCTTCCTTGCGGGCCTGGTGGAGGCCTGGCAGAGGCTTGATGGAGGCCTGGCGGAGGCCTGCCTCTGCACTCTGCGCTCTTCTGCCCTGGTTTCCCATTTCCTACATTGTGCTTCGGAAGACTTTTCCCTATTGTTCTCTGTAATTTTCATTAAAGTCACAGTTGTTTAAAATGTAGATGTGTATTTATGCTCAGAACCATCTGAGCTACCAAGCTGCTGAGGTCACCTCCCTGGCCACTGCTCCGTGTTTCACTGCTGCTCGGTGATTTCCAAGCTGGAGGCACAGCCTGCTCACTCCTGCTGGGGAGGGCACACTTCAGTCCCTTGCCCTCTCAGATCATCTGGGTGACTGGGTGCTTGTGTCTGAGAGGATTTTGTTCATGGTAGGTTGTGGGAACTTGGTCACAGGAACAGACACCAGCATTTGTCGTGCTCCTGGGCAGGAGTCTGAGCTTTTAAGAAGTGCACTGTTTAATTGTGCAGTAATACCTCATCCACGGGGATGTTCAGCAGCAGACTCTGGCACCTCCTCACTCTGTCAATGCTTTTGTGTTTCTGGCGGGCAAGGACTTGCTTCTTTATATTATACAATGCCATTTTTATACCCAGCCAAGATGTCATTCACACTTAATGTCACATGTGCATGTGGTGGATCCCAAGCTTTGCAGTGGAGGCCATGGGACCAGGTTTTGACCATGGGATCCATGTATATAAGAAGATGTGACACATGTCACTTTCTGCCAGAGCATGTGAGGACAAAGGACATTCTTCCCTTCTCCTGCTAGGAAAGTGAGCTTGTTGGCAGGGTTTGTGTCCAAATCACAGGGAAAGTGTCTTGTGGTTTCCTGGAGGCCAAGTCTGAGCCATGGAGAGCAGGGACTGGGTCCTAAGAGGCCAAACCACAGAGAAGAAGAGAAACGAGCTTCCAGGTTATTTAAGCCATGGCTATATTGGCCTTTGGAACAGCGACCAAGCCTGGGTCCTAGCTAATACATCACAATTACTGTTTGTTCTCATACAAACCATGCTTTTCCTGGAGTGAGCTGCCTGGATTCTTCAGGTGCTCAGTGCACATGCCTCTGCTGGATGTGGCCCAGCTCTGTTGGGGTCGGGCACCTTGAGGCTGCTGGTGTCAGCTCCTTCCTATAGATGCCCAGGGGGCCCTCTGCTCCCGTGTGTTCTGGCCGAGGCAGAGCTGCCATCAGGGGACCAGGAGCCTGGGCCCTCCTGGTCCTGCCAGCCACTTCCTCTCCACAGTCACTGTCACCAAGGCGGGCCACATCCTCCAGGAGCCTCCCTGCCTGTCCATTGGGCCTCTCCCCTTCGTGCCTGATTGGCAGCATGGTTGGGTTCAAGTCCAGGTGGGAGATTATTTTCCTAAAACACAGTCATCGCTTGCCTCATTCCCACATCCTTCCTGCTCTGAGGCTTCATGTGGCCTGCCTGCTCCGGGAGGCTCCTGGCTCTTGGCTGCGCCTGGTCTCTACCCTCCATGGTGTTGGGTCAGAGCCCCAGCTCAGGAACAGCGTCTCCACTTCCCCTGCAAGTCCTCCTGGCTGATGCTCTCTCCCCCGATGCCTCTGTTCTCCCTTTCAGGTTATATCAACTCTGTCTTCAACTTTTCCTTTGAATGATTACTTGTGCAGTCATTGTTTTAATTTCTAGGATTCTTAGACTCTGCATAGTCCTTTTGCATGACTTCTCTTTTCTGTGGCTGCAGCCTGTTATGTCTTCCTAACCCCTTTGGAGTCCCTCCTGCGCCTTCACCCTCCATGCCTCTCTCTCCCTTGTAGTGTCCTTCCTGCTTGTCCTATGGAGGGACAAGCAGGAAGGAGGGGCGGGGACTGCTGACCCTGCCTGGCTTGAGGGAAGGTGGAGTGCAGTGAGCTGCTGGCCTCAGCCCCAGGGGTGTGCGCTGGCTTTCCTCGGGGCATCCCAGGACAATGTGGTACGCCCACTTCACAGATGAGAAAACTGAGGCACATGCAGCTAAGTGGCTCGTGCAAGGTCACAGAGGCCACATCTCAGGTCTCCTGTTCCAGAGCCTATGATATAAAAACTGCAGTGCCACTAAGGTGCGGCTGGGTGTGCGGCTTTGAGCTCCAGTGCAGAGAACTTTAACACACATTCTCCCTCTCAAGCCACCTCCAAGAACAAGGCAACAATCACCTTCAGCCCCAGAAGTGACTTTGTCCCACAAGGCTCCCCCATAGCCCGTTGCTGCTCTGGCTCCTGCTGCTGGGAAGCCAGCTCGGCCTGCTCCTGCCCGTGTGCTGCGCCTGGCCTCCCCACTCAACCTCACCGTGAGACTCATGATGCTGTGTGTCGACAAGGTTCTGTTCCATGCTGTGTAGCATCCCACGCGCGTACACACCGTTTGCTCACCTGCTCTGCTGCTGACGGACACCCGGCCTGCTATCAGTTTTCAGATCTTATCGCAGATCTCATGTCTCATGTGAATCTAAACTCATTCCCACTCGGTAGGAGCCCAGGAGTGGAACCAGAGCGTTGTGGGTTTTGCCCGTGTTCAGCTCTAGCAGATCATGCTGAACAGCTTTCCATGGAGCCTCAGCATCAGCCACAGCGTCGGAGCTCTGTGGGCCCCACAACCCAGCGATCCTGGCTCTGCTCATTTCAGCCGTGTGGGTGGCTGTGGTGTCGTGGTCCCTGGTTGTGCACATCTTCTCAATGTGTAATGACACTGGGAGCTTTTCAGATTCTGACCGATCGTTTGGAACCCTCTTTGGGGAAGCGCCATTCAGGTCTTCGGCCTGCTTGAAAACCTGAGCCATCAGCATTCTTCTTATTGCTTTCCAAGTGCTCTTTATATATTCTGGATGTTGTTGCTACATGCATCAGAAATCTGTGAGTCCGTGTCTTGCCTCTTTGGGTTCTGAGTGGTACTTTTTGAAAAATAAATCAAATCAAATCAATCTTTTATCTTATGGTTCAGGATTTTTGTACTCTATTTATGAAATCTTTGCTTAAATCATGAGGAGCTTTCTAGGAGCCTTATTTTTCTGCATTTCATATTTAGGGCTAAAATCCATCAAAGACTGCACTCTTTCCCTGCAGACGATGAGGAAGATAAAAGCCGAAAGAGACTTGAAATGGGAACAGAGGCGAAGGCTCTGCCCCGCCCCCTGTACCTTTCCGCAACCCCTCATTCAAAAACTAGGGGCTTGTGTCCAGGGAAACTAGTTCATTCACGCTAGTCTGAGGGCTGTTGGCTCTTGGGAGCAGGAAGGTTTGTGGGGCTTCGGGTGTCCTGACGATCAGGTCACTTGGCGCCTGGTGACACTGTGGTAACACCACAGTCAGTGGACCCTGCTTAGGGACTCAGCCCAGCGGGCTGCGTGGGCTTCTCCCCACCGGCTGCCGGTGACCACAGTCCAGGGGGAGGGATCCCCCGCTCCCGTCACAAAGGCAGCAAAGCCAGCCTGCTGCCCTTAGCTGTGTCCAGGAGAGGAGGACTCTCCACAGAGTGTGCATATTTGGGGGCATGCATGGTTCGGCTTCATCTGGACCCCAAACAGCACCCGCGCCAGGAGGGCATGGCCCACAGGCTGCGGGCTCCCCTGCGGCTCTGCAGGGACCAGGGTGCCACCACGAGAGCCCAGCGCAGGGGGCTGGGTCCACACCTGCTGCACATGCCACCTCCTCTCCTGTCTTGGCTAGAGGCCAGCAGAGGACGCAGCCGAGGCGGCTGCAGTCAGAGCTGTGTGCTGCACACGCACACGCGTGCTGACTTTCTTTCTGGTTCTTAAAGCAGCATGATCCATAATAAAAAGTACGAAGAGAGTTCCTGAGGTCACCCATATCCTGGGCCTGAGCCGGCGCTGCGCCCGCCCTCTGTGGGCTTCCTCTCGCGGCCTGGCCTCTGGCCTAGTAAAGGGTGACTTTCAGGGACATCCTGCCTCTGCAAGCAGACAGCCCGGGCCACTGCACATGAAGGACAAGGCAGGTGTGCTGGGTGCAGGGGAGGCCAGGCGGAGCCACTGAGCTCTGTCGGGGTGGGAGAGAGCAGAGCCATCCTGCGAGAGAGAAGGCCGGAAGGGCGGAAGCAAGAGCCTCCAGAGCCTCAGCTTCCAGGCTCCAGGCAAGGGGTGTGGTGAGATGAGGCATGGGGGGTCGCCAGGGCCAAATGGTGCTGGCTGGTGGGCAGCCTCCAGCACCCGGCTGCGCAGAGAAGCGCCTTCGGTGGGATCTCCTTTGGAGTCTTATCTGAAAATAGATCCTCGATTTCACAGACGATTAAGAGCTTCGCGGAAGCCATTAAGCCTCACACAGCGCCCATACCCAGGAGTAGTCTTCCTGAGTTTCTGATGCCAGCGTCATAGGCAGGGAGGGCCACAGCTAAGAGGTCAGGACACCTCCCGTGGGGCAGGAGCCCAGGACCACAGGGCAGTGACCCAGCCTGGGGACAAGACCGCCTGTGCAAGAACCTGTCCTCACTGTGAGGTCTCTTCTCGCTGGTGGGAGGGCCGGGACGCCCTGAGAGCCTGCATAGTGCCACTGTCTCCCGCCGGCCCCACGCCCAGCTCCAGAGCCACCGTGTGCTGAAGGGCAGCTTCTGAGGATCCTGAGCTGAGTGGGAGGCAGAGGTGGAGTCCAGGCAGAGAGCGTGGGAGCACTGGCCTGACCCAGCAGGGGGGCCCATTGATGTCTGTCAAGGACTGGGGCAAAGGAACAGCAAGGGCGGCCCAGGGAGAGGCCACTTCAGCTGGCCAGGGTACCAGGAGACACCCTCTTATGGCCAGCTCTTTGTTGCCATAGCACAGAATTGTTCCTCTGCAGAGCTGGAGCCCACGGGAGGCTGCCTGGTCGGCCCTGGACGCAGGCTCCTGGCCCACCTCTCTGGGCTCCATGCCGGCCCAGCAAGGTGGCCCTGCAGGTCAGGCCAGGGCAGCGGCCAGTGTGCCCAGCAGAAGCATGGCCACTGAGTGGCTCCTGCTCAGTGAGACCTCTCCGTGGAGACCAGTTCCAACAGGGGCCTGCGGTCCTGGCCGGGGGCAGCTGGGCCCTGTGGGTCTGCATACCCTAGCTCTGACCGCAGGGACCCACCCCATGACCTCTGGAGGCGCCTCCCTAAAGAAGAGGGGAGACTCACGAGGACGGCCTCTCCTGCCCACACGTACGGACAGAGCAGGACACATCACCCCCCTGCCCTGCAGCTTCAGCAGCAAAGACACAAAAGGAGGGGGGGGGCCCACTGGGTCACTGGCCTCCCAGCGACAGGCTGGGTGCTGTGGTGGCTGAGTGGCCAGGCATGGTGCTCCTCCAGTGGTCCAGAGGAACCCGATTCGAAACCTGAGCCATGTTTGCATGGACACAGTGCTTCCGACCCGAGCTCTCCAACCACCCAGTGTGAGGAAGGGGAGCGGCGTGGCTAGCACAGAGGGCACCTCCTAGGACCCCGCCAGGGCTGAGTGAGAGGCAGCCGCCCTGAGTGTCCGCCAGCCACGGGAATCCAGTCGGCTCCTTCCTCAGCCTCTCAGCCGCGTGGTACAGACACATGCAGCTCACTGACCTCCACCGGGAAGAAACAGCCCATCTGATTTGGATCATCTGCTAGAGAGGGAGGATGCTCACCTGCAGACGGGTCTCATTGTTCCCAAAGCGGCAGCCTGAGCCCGGTGTCCAGTAAGGAGGGGATCATGTCTCAGGTAGACTGACCAGCTGGTTGCCGAGGGGCTGTGCTCAGGAGTGCCTGGCCTCCGGGGGAAGCCGCCGAAGCCAGGCAGCCATGTGGCATGGTCGCGGGCGCTGGCTCTCCTTTAGCACTTAAGGTGTGCATGCCCTTGAGACCCACAGTCCCAGTCACAGCAGAGCCAGGATGGCCATGGCTGGGCCGAGAGGTGGGCAGGACAGACCCCGGGAGGGGAAGGGAGGGGCGGCTTGGTACGGCCCCAGTCCTCCCGTCTGAGACTGGGCTTCACAGAGATGAGGAGGTCAGCCCTTGAGGTGGACGCACAGCGAGTCTGTTGCCAGCGGGCAGAAGCGTGGCGTGTGCCATCCTGCTCTGCATGGCTGGGTGCTGGACGGGGACAGGGCCGCGGGTCCACCCTTCTTTCCCAGGGCAGCTCCCGCTCAGTGATGCTCGATTGACTGTTTAATAGGCACCCACCCTCCACCTGGCCGGCCAGAACCGGTGCGGTCTGCTTGGATTGGGGCCTCCCTGGGAAGACGGGTCAGGCTGGGCCAGGCCCCGGGAGCACCCTGTCTCGTGGCTGGGCAGGTGCAGGGAGAGGTGAGTCAGTAGGTGACCACGCATGAGTCACCTGGGCCACACCCAGGATGGCACTGGCCCCTGTTAGCACTCGGTCTCCCGTTCCAAGGGTCTTTGGCAAACCTCACCGCTGCTCTGCACCCCCTTCCCAGGTGTGCCAGCCCCGCCCTCGGGCCAGGCCAGGGCATTCAGAGCAGCTCCTCAGCTCCGGGGAGAGGAGTGCTCCCAGCCCTGGCGCCATGCCGGGGAGTGGGAGCCAAAGCCACGCTGCTCCTGGCCACGTCACTGCTCTGCTTCTTGTGGCCGGCCACCTGCTGAGCAGTGCCGGTGCACTCTGCGGTCTGACCGCTCACACGGGAGGCAGGGTGCAGGCCAGGGCCCTGGGTGAGGACGCAGCCCTGGGTCCCCAAGTCCATTGGGAGGCACTGGGAAGGGCGTCCTGGCTTGGGGACTCCTGCAGTGAGGGCAGCCCCAGCCCCCCGGGTCTTCCCTAGTCTGTGAGCCCCTAACCCGGTGGGTCTCATGCAGTCCAGAGGTGGGCAGGCTGGCCCCCGAGGGGAGGGTCTGTGCCCACAGGGGCCGCATCCTACAGGTGAGGCAGACCAGAGGCCTGTTGCTCACTCTGCTGCCCGAGGCTGAGCCTCAAGTCCACCCCTCAGCCCCAGGTTGTCCTCATGTCCCCGAGGCCATCTGTCCTCTGGCTGCCCCTGTCCTGACGCTCTCTCCCTGCATCTGCACCCCATCCAGATGCTCTGATGAGGGCTTGGGCTCCCTGGGCCCTGCTGTGGTAGCCCCTCCCCATTGCTTCTGCACCACTGGGGAATGAGGTGAGTCCACAGGTGTCCAGCGCAGCGGGTGTCCAGTGACCCTGGGCCTGGGCTGCTGAGTCCTCAGTGGACAGGAAAGCTCTCAGCTCTGCAGACCAAGAATGTCTCATGTTGGCAATTAATAGAATTGCTCTTAGAGGATTTCCAAAGGTGAGCTTTCGCAGGAACCATTTTGAGCCTCTTCACTCAGGCAGGGGCGAGGTGACTCGTCAGAGATCAGGTGCCAGCGGGTCCTCGCCGCAGGCTGGCCACTGACCACAGCAGGTGTTTGAGGGTGCCCAGGGAGCAGATGTGTGGGAGCCGCTCCTCCATCCAGCAGAGGAGGGAACACAGTGGACAGAGCGGGCAGGACTCCTGGGCAGCCGTGGCAGTCCTGAGCAGCACCCAGACGGCTGGGCAGGGAGAGGCCGGCCTTGCTAGCCAGAGCACAGCGCCTCAGAGCACACTGGGGAACTGCTGGACATGGGCGTGAGCCAGGGGTCCTGTGGGGCACTCCCTTTGAGTGATTTCAATTCTGAAGCAACCTCACTGCTGCTTTGGGCAAAGCGCCGGGCAGGGCTCCCCTGCCCGGCCGCCTTCCTGCTGAGCCCAGCTGCTGCTCCCGTGGACAGAGCTGCAGTTAGCCCTGGGCTCCTGCTGGCCGGTTCTCTCTCCTGTGCCAAATGCCCAGCCAGGTGCCAACGTCACTGCCGCCTGTTGCCTTCACAAGGTGGAGACCGACACACGTGTCAGCGCCGCAGCGAGGGGCCCTGGAGGGCCGCTGGGTGGTGCCTCTTCTGCCTGCTCCCCAGAACTGGGAATCCTGAGGGGCATGGCCACACACGCAGGCCCACCCAGTCCACTGTGAGAGGGGCTGTGCCCTGCCCGGATCCTGCTGGGGTCCTCGCCTTGCCCAGGAGACAGCACGGCGGGCGACGTGGGGAACAACGGGGGGCCGCTGACCCTGTGCTCAGAGCTGGGACCCCGGCAGGAGGTGGGCTCTGCGGAGCAGCCCCGCAGCCAGGAGCTGTGTCCTCCCAGATATCGCCGAGGAGAGGGGATTATTTTTCTTCTTTCAATTCTTAAACTTTACAGTCACTACGCCCAGGTTCAGGAACTCCTGGGACGTGGATGGTTTTCAGTGTGGACTGCGGGCTCCTAGGCCTCGCCTGCTCCAAGCTTGTAGACCAAGGTGAGATTTGGCCCCGCTGGTGATGCTGGCTTTGCCAAGAAGAAAGGGTGGCGGCAACGTGGCCTGCTTGTGAGCAAGCGACCGGGCAGGAGGCATGCGCACAGCGTCCCCACCAGGACACCCCGTGTGGTTGGCGCCTGGGGTCCCTGTGGCTCCGCGGGTCTGTGGACCTGCTTGCCCAGAGCCTCACGCCACCCAGAGCTGCACGGGACTTTGGTGTCCCTTTGCAGGGCTTGGCTTCGGGGGGAGGTGCCCCGCCAATGAGGCTGGCCAGGTGGTGGACCGCGTTTCCCTGGGGCAGTCCACACTGCTGGAGACTGGACAGTGGCTACAGTGCAGGACAGAGCAGGATACGGGACACAGGATCCACTGGCCGGCTGTGCAGCTGGACAAACTGGTGTGTTTGCTAGATGACTCTGCGGCATTCTGAAGTGTGGCAGAGCCCGTGGGGCAGCAGGGCAGCGGGGTGGGCCTCACAGGGCTGGCCTGCCCTCATCTTAGCGGAGGGGCTGTTGAAATGCAAGGACGGGCAGCAGGTCCCAGGTCTCCTAGAGTCCGACTGAGAGCAGGTGAGTGGTCTGAGGAGCACAGGATAAAGAAGGGTCCAGGCGCGTGGGGGCCATGGCAGGGCCAGCCCCAGGTGAATGCCCCCATGCAGGACTCCAGGAAGAGGGTCCACGGGGGCTTCAGGCGGGTATCTGCTAGCCGTTCACTTTCTTCCTTAATTTTCCTTACAAGGTCCTCAGTGAAAACCAGCTCCCACCAGGATACTCACAAGTGTTTCTCTCCGCGATGTGAAGGCCAGCTAAGACCAGGACCTGGTTCCGCCAGCGCTGAGAGGACTGGACGCAGGCGGGGCAGGCAGCGAACCTCTCCCTGGAGGGCGATTCCAGCCCCGCAGCCAGGACTCTGCAGGACCAACTCAGACTCGCGGTGGGCCCACACAAAGGGTGGCTGGCACGTCAGGGTTCGAGGGGCCCCAGGACGTGGCGGTGAGCGGCGAAGCTGAGTGCCAGCAGGCAGCGTGTCCACAGCGAGGAGACTGCGAGTGGCCTGCTGTGGTGCCTTGCTCTGTATTTGCAGGCGTCTGGAACATGGCTGCCGACCTCCTGAGTGTGTGGAGAGCCCCACTGTCTCGGGCAGACCTGTGCAGCCCCAGCTGCATTTCTAGAAGGTATCCCCACTGATCCTAGTGTGCCACAGGCTCAGAGCTGCCAGCAGACCCGGGCCCAGAGGGTCCCTGCCCACGGGTTTCCCAGGGGTCAGTGCAGGCCCAGCAACTGCAAAAGGGCTGCGGCTGGTCACCGTGCCTTCCTGAACAGCCTGTGCCCCACGCTCCCAGGGCCAGGCGGGCAGAGTGCACGTGGCTGAGGTGGGTCACCAGGAAGGCTCAGGGTGCTGAGGGGCCCACAGCCTGGCCCCAGCTACACCTTGGGTGCCACCAGGAGGGACAGAGGCAGCTGTTGCCATGTGGCAAGAGGAAGGTCTCAAGGGCAGCAAGGGCCTCTGAAGTGCAGGTGCTGCCCTCCACCCTCCGCCGGCTCTGCAGGGGGCCAGCAGGGGAGATGCCCCGTGACCCCTGGGAAAGTCCCCTGCCCTCAGTAGAGGGAGCGTGCCTGGGATTCCACCATGGTCCCCCTGAAACCCAAGCCAGAGGCGCGGTGGATCTGCTGTGCAGCTCAGCGAGCTCGGGCTGCGGGGACGCCGGCCTTGGCATCTCACGGGGCTGCACTTTCCATCCTCAACACTGTCAGCCCAGAGGAGCGGCCACAGCCTCCAGGCAGGAATGCCGCCCTTTTATCCCATGAAAACCAGGCTCAGCGAAGCTCTTCCCGGGTCTATGGCCTGGGACCCGAGCAGGGCGGCTGCGGTGACTGGACCCAGCGTCCCCACCTGCCCAGCAGGCCCTGGAGAGGGCTGCTCAGGGAGCTGAGGCCAGGGCCCTCCCGACTTGACTGCCTGGGCTCCACAGCCCTGTTTGGGTAGGCCACCCTGGATGTCCACTGAGAGGGGCCGTGGTGGACACCAGGCCCTGCCTCCCGTGCCCTCTCCACACTCAGGGACCGTGGTGGACGCCAGGCCCTGCCCCGTGCCCTCTCCACACTTGGGGGCCATGGTGGACGCCAGGCCCTGCCCCGGGCCCTCTCCACACTCGGGGGCCGTGGTGGACGCCAGGCCCTGCCCCGGGCCCTCTCCACACTCGGGGGCCGTGGTGGACCCCAGGCCCTGCCCCGGGCCCTGTCCACACTCGGGGGCCGTGGTGGACCCCAGGCCCTGCCCCGGGCCCTGTCCACACTCGGGGGCCGTGGTGGACCCCAGGCCCTGCCCCGTGCCCTCTCCACACTCGAGGGCCGTGGTGGACGCCAGGCCCTGCCCCGGGCCCTCTCCACACTCAGCCGTCTGCATTTGTCCCGTGCAGCGGCAGTGACTCCTCTTCTCCCTCAGCTGTGGCAGCATGGTGTGGAGACGCTGTACTGGGCCGGGCTGGCGCAGGCTGGAGGCAGGTCCCACGCCGGGCCAGAGGCTGGTAGGCAGTGCTTGGAGAGAAGAGCTTGTGCTCTCAGCGTGGGCACCCTAGCAGAGGAGAGCGTGGGGCCCTAGTGGGGCCAAAGGATGGAGTGTGGCCCCTGGCGCAGCCGGGAGGGGGCGGAGTCTGGGAACAACGGGAAGGGCCCTGAGGGCGTCAGCAGGCTGTCTCCCTTCCTCCAGGCCAGAGGCCCCCTGCTCTGCCTCCCGGCCCCAGGGAGCCCGTGCTGCTGTAGCCTTGGCCAGGTCAGGTTGGGCAGGCCCAGACCAAACCCGAGGGCAGGCGCCCTGGGAGCTGGAGTCACCTGAGAAATAAAGGCCTGGTCTGAACGCACCCAACCACTGTGCAGCCAGCAGTAGCAAGAGGGTGGGCACAGCCAGCATGGGAGGCCAGCTGTGCTTGGGGTGGCTGGATGGGAGACTCGGGCACCCCGGCAGGACTGCAGGGCAGGCTGGAGTCTGGACGGCCTCCTGGAAGGCAGGTGCTGCCCTGCAGCTCACAGCAGCCCTCAGCAGCAGGGGAGGAGAGGGTCTCCCAGGGCCTGGAGCTGGGCAAGGGGCTGCCCCTCCACATCCGGCGTGGGCACCCTAGCCTCGGGGCGTAGCACGTCTGGGGAGGTGAGGAGGTGCAGATGGAGTCGGGGGCAGAGCCCTAAGGACCTCCGTTCAGACACCCAGCCTCCCGCGCGCCAGACTCACAAGCACAGTGCTCTCGACGCTGCACCACGGTGCGGTCGGAACTGGGACTCCTCCTGGCCACCCTAAGTGTCAAGCGTGGTAAGGCAGCACACTCGGGAAAGCACGGAAGGGCTCTGGCTGGAAGCACAGCCCCAGACACCCAGCGGGCCACACGAGGCGCACTTTGCCTTACCCGTTCCTCCCTCCTGCTGCTGTCCCTTCCGCTCGGCCTCATGTCCCATGTTACCCAAAGAGACACCCATGACCAGTCCCTCCCTATCCTCCACCTCTGCCCGCTGCCCCTGCCCCAGGAGGCCCTCCAGAGTCATCCCAATTTGACCCCAGGGCAGTTCCAGGCAGAGGTGGCCACACCGTGGGGACACAGGGCTCTGCTCTGGCTCCCAAGAACAACTAGGAGATCTATCTCCAAGGGAACCCAGGCCACCTGTCACCAACATCTAGGATGGAGAGGGGTGCTGGGGCCTGATGAGGGCGAGCTCAGGAGGCAAGGGACAGAGGTGGCCTGGACATGCAGCCCCAGTGAGAATCCCTGCCAGACAGCCACAAGCTGCCCCAGCATGACTCAGGTCTGCCAGAAACCACAACCGGCAACGAGAAGGGCCCACTCTGCACACCAGGACCGGCTGCCAGGGCTGGAGGTGGACCCGCTCTCGCGACACGCGGTGCAGAGCGATCCCGGGGTGAAGCGAGTGTGTCAGGAGCCGTAGCCTCGTCACACTCTGTCCACTTGAGAGGATTCGTGGGTGGTGACCACAGGCAGGAGGGCTGTGGCTGGAGGAGTGGTCCCGGGGCACCCTTGGGGGTTTCTGTTTTGTCTTGGTGAGTGGAGCTCCCTCAGCTTGCTGGTGCCGCGCCCTGGGCTGCTTTCCTCCACCGCTCTCCTCCCATGATGCTCTGCCTCAGCTGGCCTAGAGCTCAGGGCCAGCCATCTGTGCCTGGAACCCTGAAACTGTGAGCCAAATAAAATTTCTCTCCTGATTTGTTCTTGACAGGTCTTCAGGTCACAGTGACGAAAAGCCGACTAGAACAGGGGCCATGCCTGAAATTAGAACAGAGCACCATCAAGGCAGAGACCCGTACCCAGTGAGCCCACTCTAGGCACCCTCTTGCTCTTCTGGGCTGTATTAAACTTTTAGGGTTAAGTGGTTACCAAATCTCACCACGGCCGGCATCATAAGCGTAAGTGATGGACTTGAGCCACATGTGTCCAATCGGTGGGAATGGGTGCCGCATGGACAATGGGTGGATAAGGGCGGGTGGGTGGGTGGAGGGAGGGATGGTGGGTCATGGATGGGGACATGGGTGGTGGGTGGATGGGCAGGTGGGTGGATGGGCAGGTGGGTGGATGGACAGGCGGGTGGATGAGCAGGTGGGTGGATGGGTGGATGATGGATAATCAGCTGTAGGTAAAGGGATGGTAGGTTCAAAGTATTAGCATAATGAGAAAGTCCTGTAGTCTGCGTATTAGCCATGGTCCCCCAAACCCCAGTCACTTCACCTGCAGATGGGCTTGGCCTGCCTTGTGTCCTCACAGGGCAGCTTGGAGGATCATGTGGGATACAGCGCATTTGAACAGCACTTGGAAAGCTGCAGTTGAACTACACGCATGAACTGTTATAATCCAGGTTAAGTGAGGTCTAAATCAGTGGAAATCTGAATTAGAGGGTATTTGTAATTTTTTTATTCCTTTTGAGTATGTCGTTATAAGAACTGATTCTTAATGACAGTTTTCAAGCTGGAGTCCTGCTGGGCCTACTCCAATGAACGGAAGCGTAACTATCAGCCTTATTTGCATATAGACAATGAGTATTCCTAAAGTCTTTAACCCCACTCCCACGAGAGCAGTTTGGCCTCTTGTTTTAAGTGATTAAATTGCTTGGCAAACCCCTTTCCTGCTGGGAAGCCACAAGGAAAGCCTGAACCCCGCCAGACCATCATTAATGTCCGCTTAATACAAATCCCAGGTTAAGGTATCCTAGTTAATAAGGTTCCAGATACACAGAAAAGAAATGTCCGTGAAAATCGATTCTTCACCTTGGGGCTGAAGGCAGCATACAGCAGCTCGCACGGCCGTCCCCGGGGCGGGGCAGCAGGGCTTCGATGGAGCCCTCCCTCCTGGCACAGTGGCCTGACCCAGGAGAGGCAGTGGCCAGCAGTGTGATGGTTCTCAGGGCGTGGCAGGAAGCTGGAGCAGCCGGGCATCTGGGCCAGTGGAGAGCGCCGCCCGCTCGGGGCCACGTGACCGAGGACACCTGGGCCACGTGGGCGGCTCCCACAGCACCTGGACAGACACTTTGCTTCACTCCTGCTTTTTCAGAAACTGTGGAAAGCTCCTGGCTCTTCCCCAGCCTCCTGTGCGTCTCCTCCAGGCAAGGTGCTTGCTTGGCAGGGAGGGCTGTTTCTCAGCCTGTTTGATGCTCCCCTTCCGATTACAGTTCTATGAGGCCCGAGGCATATCAGTGATCACGCGCCACTCTCTTGGCTAGACGTGAAGTTTTCATTTGAATAGCTTTATTGTTACAGGACATGAAATGCGGGGAGGAGACTGGCTGCTGCACTGGAGCATGGCCTACCAAGGCGGCCCTGAAACATGGGACATCAGGACTCGTTTCCAGCCAAGATGAGCTAACAGGGACCAGATTTACTCCTCCACCAAAACAACTAACACATCGAAAACGTACAAGACACATGTTAGACATTAGACTGCAGGCAACTAAGACAGCAGGCCCTGGGGGGGCCTCAGCTTACTGCCGGCCACAGGGTATGGGCCCTGGTGAGGGAGGAGGCCCAGGCGAGCCCAGAGTCCACAGAGCTGGAGACGGAGCCAGGCTCCAGGGCAGAGTGCCAGAGAGCAGGGGCTGCCAGAGGAAGCACTGAGGTCTGCTGAGGGCCCCCCTCCAGTCTGCAGCCATGGCTGGAGGGACACATCCAGGAGAGGGAGCCTGGGTCTGGGCAGGAGCCACCTGATAGCACAAGAGGGAGCAGCCCTTGACCTCGCTCAGGTCCAAGAACAGCGCCCAGCCCCAGCCCCAGGCCAGGAGGCTCACACGGCACCAGGCAGCCTGTAGGTTCTGTGGTGAAAGTGGTGAAGCAGCCCGAGACTGGATGCCGCTCTGGGTACATAGAAAGCCCAGAAGTCAGGGAGACCCAGGAGGGCCACGTGCTGCCCATGTGGCTTTCTGTGCCATGAAAAGAGCTCAGGCGTGGGGATGCGGAGGCGGAGCTCACGCAGGACCCAAGGAAGTCGCCCCACTGTGGGCAGCCACTCAGAGCTCAGGCCGGGGATGCGGAGGCGGAGCTCACGCAGGACCCAAGGAAGTCGCCCCACTGTGGGCAGCTACTCAGAGCTCAGGCCGGGGATGCGGAGGCGGAGCTCACGCAGGACCCAAGGAAGTCGCCCCACTGAGGGCAGCTACTCAGAGCTCAGCAGGCGTCCAGGGAAGCGGAGAACAGGCATCTGTCAGAACCACCGAGAGCGAGGTGGCGGCAGGGTCAGCACGAGGCCCGTGCGCCATCAGGTCCACAACGCTGAGCCAGGAAGCTGGAAACCCAGACCAACCCTGTAGAGGTGCAGCAGGCAGATCACGCAGAAAAAGACACAGGAGCCCTGGGACTGCATTGGAGAGCCCCCAGAGTGACACAGAGTCTGGGAGGCAGAACACCAGGCAGCTATGGCCACCACCAAGCCGCCGCTGCATGACAGCTGGGAACAGAAGCAGGGCAGAAGTGTCTGAAAGGTAACAGCTGAAATCTTTCCATTTTATGGAAACGAGGGACCCACAGATCCACAAGGCTCCACAAAACTAAATACGAGATGCGAGGACAAGCACTCCAGATTCAAAGACTAAGCTGCTCAGAGACGGAGAAACGTCGTCAAGGCGGCTGGAGCTCCATCCATGGAGAACACAAGCCAACAGCTCCCTAGAAACAGCACAGACCAGAAGAACTGGAGCAGCAAGCCATGTACCCAGAGAGAGGACGTGCATAGAGAAATCTGTAGTCAGTGAGGGGCACCTTCCCAAATGAGGGTGAGGACGGGCCGGGGAGGGTGTTGGTCAGATCGCACTGTGATGTGGTGTGCACATGCAGGTGTGCAGACAGATGGCACTGTGACGCGGTGTGCACATGCAGGTGTGCGGACAGATCACACTGTGACGTGGTGTGCACATGCAGGTGTGCAGACAGATGGCACTGTGACGCGGTGTGCACATGCAGTGTGCAGACAGATGGCACTGTGACGCGGTGTGCACATGCAGTGTGCAGACAGATGGCACTGTGAGGTGGTGTGCACATGCAGATGTGCAGACAGATGGCACTGTGACGTGGTGTGCACATGCAGTGTGCAGACAGATGGCACTGTGATGTGGTGTGCACATGCAGGTGTGCAGACAGATGGCACTGTGACGTGGTGTGCACATGCGGTGTGCAGACAGATGGCACTGTGACGTGGTGTGCACATGCAGTGTGCAGACTGATCGCACTGTGACGTGGTGTGAACATGCAGGTGTGCAGACAGATGGCACTGTGACGCGGTGTGCACATGCAGTGTGCAGAC
>CM053412.1:475160-509720 GCA_028644305.1 Xerus rutilus
GGAGAGACAGAGAGGGAGAGACAGAGACAGGGAGAGGGAGAGAGAGACAAGGAGGGAGAGACAGAGAGACAAGGAGGGAGAGACAGAAAGACAGGGAGGGAGAGACAGAGAGAGACAGGGAGAGGGAGAGGGAGACAGGGAGGGAGAGACCGAGAGGGAGAAGGAGAGACAGGGAGGGAAAGAGAGCAAGGGAGGGAAAGACAGAGAGGGAGAGAGAGACAGGGAGAGAAGGAGGGACAGGCAGAGGTGGAGACAGAGACAGGGTGCGCACAGGGTCTGCTGGGTCTGACGCGATCCCCTGCAGGCCACCGTGGGTTTAGCCTCTTTCAATCCAGCACAGACACCTCATCAGCAGACGGGATCTGACCACTGCCTTGAGCTCCTCTCTTAAAGTGCCTGAAAGGCCACACGGTGCCCACCCTTCCAAATGCGGGCTGCAGACGGACGTCAGGCCCAGCAGGCTCCAGGTGCAGGCTTCCTCCGGGCCGGGTCTGCCACCTCACCCGCCCCTCCCTCCCGCCTCTCCAGCCAGCTGCCAAGAGGAAACAGCTCCTGCAGGGGCGTCTGGGCAGCCCGGGAAGCACTTTAAAATCACAAAAATAACTGAAGCTCACTTTCACCCACTGTTCAGTCCATTCTGATTTTATTACAATGTCAACAAGTTCAATCTGTTCCAAAGCTTAGGTTCCCACCATGCAGTGATGCTTGGGCACGGCAGCTTGCTGGCAGCACACAGCGACCCAGCCCCGCAGGCAGGAGCCTGGCCATGGGGACACACGGCTGGCCAACCCAGGGTGCGTGTCAGCCCCCATCCCAGCCACGCTCACCTGGGGACTAACGGGATGTCCCAACCTGTGATTTCTAGAGCTGACCTGCTGCCAGGCCGGCTAGCTGGCTCATGGCCAGTGTCTGGGGGTGAGGAGGGAGAGGGCGAGGAAGAGAGCAGGGCCTGGCCCAGCTCCGGCTCTGGAGCTGGCTGCTCTCTGCCGCCGAGTCCTGCTTCTGAACCTCTGCTGTGGACCTTCCAGAACCTCTGCTGGGTAAACTCCCAAGCCCTGCTAAAGTCATTTGCAGAGAAACTCAAGACTAAACTGCAAATCCATCCACTTGGGGCAGAAACGAGGGCACGGACGTTGAGAAGCCCAATGTGCTTAAGGCAGGATCCCAGGAGGGTGGGCAGGTCCTTCTGGGGGACAGAGCCGCCTGCTCCACACCTGGGGGGGGTGAAGCAGCCTGCCTGGGCCCAGCCCCCAGTCCTGCCACTCCCTGCCCAGAGGCTGGATCCAGGCCCCCAGGAGCCAAGCGCCTGCTGTTTCCAGACCAACTTCCAAGCTGCAGCCGCGTCTGGGAAGAGCCCCACCAGGGTAGGGTGAAAGGGACAGCTAGCAGCGTCCGGCAGGAAGCTGCCCCAGGAGCGAGGGTGTCCTGTGGGGCTTGCAGCAGGGCCTGGGCTGGGACACCAGGTGGCTCTCTACAACCCCCACTGGTGCGCGCTCACGCTCCTGCCTCAGGAGGGAACCTGAGAATGTGAAGGAGTCTCAGGACCTCGGCCAGCCGGCCGACCCGTGGCAGCTTGTGCAGAGCTCACTGGCTCAGAGAGCCGAGGCCACGGGCATGGTGACTGGCAGCAGGCTCCTGGAACTGAGGCTGAGTGAGGCCCGGAGGTCCTCCTCCAGCCAGCCCTGCTGGAAGCCCCACTCTCCTGCGCCCGGCGAGGGCAGCGGCTTCTCCCGACTCCCTGGAGGAGGCTCTCCACGTACTGTGGGGCTGTGGGCTCGGAAGCCGGCACCCCTTGGCCCCGAGCACCTGGACAGCCTGCGGTCAGTGCCGAGTGGCAGGGAAGCTCCTCCAGCTGGGGAGGCGCGGGACGCGGCCTCTGCAGGCAGGCCTCCAGGAGCTGGCCAGGCAGCAGCCAGGCAGGCAGCACGCGGGGCGAGGCCTGGTGCTGAGGCAGGCAGCTGCCGAGCCCTGGGCCGCTGTCGCCCTGGTGGCAAGCTTGCTATTGCTGGCGCTGTCCCAAGCCCAGTTTCCTTCGACCTTGACTTCCCGCGTGGCGCTGGGGGCAGGCAGGTCTCGCCCAGCCACGCAGCAGACCTACGAGGCCTCTCTGCACGAGAGTGGAACGGCAAAGCCCTGCGCGCTGGGCCCGCACAGCACTGCCTCACCCGCTGTGATGTCACCCGGTCCCGGGGTCCATGTCGGCCCCAGGGCGTCTGCCCGGTGCCAGGAGGTGCAGTCCACACGAACCCGCCGTGGAGTAGTGGCCGGCCTGTGCAGGCCCCCACGCGGGTCCATGGCGCCAGTGGCTCGGGCTCCACAGGGGCGGGCCCACTTCTCCCGTCTGCTCACCAGTGGCTGTGTTTCAATGCAAGACTCACCAGAGCCCCATGGACGCTCGAGGGCTGGTCACTTGAAGTGCTTGTGTTCCAGATGGATCTCGGGTGGAGGTGATGCTCTCGCGATAAATTTATTTCAATTCTTAAGAAATCGCTGAGCTGGCCGCAGCGTCTTACACCTGCAGTGCGGCGTCAGGGTCCCAGTTTCTCCATGTCCTCTCCCAGACTCCCCGCACAGCCTCCCTGGGGAGCAAACCGCTTCTCACCACCGACGTTAATCTGTACTCATGCTCCACTGGACGCCGCAGGGCACGTTCTGAGGGGTGCGGTGGGTGGTTTTGTGGGTGTGCCACGTCACGGGCCTCTCAGGGATGAAAACGCCCCATCGTCACAGTGACACAGTCTCTGGGAGCCTCCGCCATGCCAGGTGCTCCTGACTGCCCGCTGGCCCGTGCTGGAGGGGCTCCCGCTGTCCGCTGGGGCTGGCTGGCCTCCTGTCGTTGTCACTGGGGCAAGTGGCCTGTGAAGACCCAGATGCGCCTCACCAGGCAGTGGTTCTGCCCGCACCGCTCTAGTCTGGCTTCAGCCGTCCAGGGAATCTTTGGAAGCACAAAACGTCTGACTTCCCATGAGGATCCGTTTATCGTGCTTTATTTCATGGTCTGCTTCTGCTGACATATCTGGGAAATCTTTGCCTAACCCGAGGTCCTGAACATTTCCTCCTAAGAAGTCTTTCTTATTTTAGCCCCTACAACTCAGTCCTGGCCAACTGCGTGTGGAGTGCATGTTTTGTATTCGATTGTCCAGCTTCCCAACACTGCTTGTTAAAAAGGCTACCCTCGGGGCTGGGACTGCAGCTCAGCGGTAGAGCGCTTGCCTCGCATGCGTGAGGCCCTGGGCTCGATCCTCAGCACCACATACAGAGCAATAAAATAAAGACATCGTGTCCATCTACAATTAAAAAAAAAATACTAAAAAAGGCTACCCTTGGCCCTAACTAAGTGACCTGGCACCTTGGTTGAAACGCAGTTCACCATCAATATAAGGATCTACTTTGGACTCTGTTCTGATTCCTGGTCAACATGGGGCCAGTGCATGCTCTCTTGAGGACTGTGGACTTTGCTAAGTTGTGAAGTCAGGGGTGAGCCCTCCAACTGAGTTCCTTGGTTTCCAAATCATTTTGGCTGTTTTGGGTCTTTGAAAGTCTCTTGGGAGCTTCCCACACAAATGGGCGTTGGGTGTGGGCAGTGCTTCCTGTCTCACCTCTATTGAGGGGACTTTATGCTACCAACACAGCACATGTTAGGTGCTAACCCACCCCCACCGCCAAACGCATCCTCCTGGTGATGTGATGTGGCCTGTTTTTATGCTGTTAGATTCAATCTGCTGCTCTGTTGTGGGTTGTTGCTTCTGTGTTCCTAGGTGGTATTTGTCTGTAGGTTCTTTCTGTGACATCTTGGTCTACCTTTGGCATAAGGGTTAGTTAATTGAGAAGCACTTCTTTGTGCCTGTTTTCTGGGAGAGTTTATAGAGTATTGGAATTGCTTTTCTCTGGGTAATATTTGATAGAATTACCAGAGAAGCTCTCTGGGCCTGGAATTTTCTTTGTGGGAAGATTTTAAATCATCATTTAATTTTCTTTGCTTGGAGAGATCCACTCAGATGTTTCTATTTCTTCTTGAGTCAGTTCTATTCCATGTGGGCTGTCACTCACGTCAGTAACCCTTTAATACGTAAGGAGTCATAGAGATTTCCCCCTTGCATTCCTAAGTTTTCTTGCTCAAACCAGTTAAAGACTTGTCAATTTTGTTTTTCATTCCAAAGAATTAACTTTCGATTTCATTGGTTTTCTCTTGTTCTTCAGTCTCATTCTTCCCTCTGCTTGCTTTATTCTTTCTTTCCTTCTGCTTGCTTTGGGTTCAGTGTTCAACATTTTTAAGGGAAAAGCTTAGATTACTGATTTTAAATATTTTGTTTTTAATACAGACATTTAAAACTGTAAATTCCCCTCTAGGTACTGCTTTACCTGCATCCCCTAAATATTGATATGTTGTGTTTCATTTTAATTCAAAGTTTTTCCAATTCCCTCAAGCTTTCTTATTTAACCCATAGTTTATATAAAAAGCATTAATTTCTAGACTAAATCACTAGGTAAATTCCCTAATTTCTGTTGTGGATTCCCCATTTAATTTCATTATGCTCAGAATTAATATTAAATTTATTAAGGCTTGTTTCACGTCCGGGTAGGAAGCCTATACTGGAGAAGGTTCCATATGCCACCCTGCAAGGCATTTTGTAGATGTTTCTTGGGTCAACCTGATTGTAGTCTTGTTCAAGTGTTTTATGTCCTTATAGATTTTTCTGTCTAGTTGTTCTACCATTAGTTAGAGTGGAATGTTGAAGCCTCTAGTCACTATTTTTGAATTGTCTATCTCCTCACTTACATTAGCTTTTGTTTCGTGTGTGTGTCCATGTTTATCCATCTGTTGTCTGTCCACGTCTGTAGCTGTTACATCTCCTGTTCAACTGTGAAATGATAAAGGGATCACCACTGATCTTTTTGTTTCAGTGATACCTTTTGTCTTAAAGTTCGTTTTGTCTGACATTGCTATAGTTTGGATATGGTTAAACTGTGTCCCCAAAGGGTCCACTGTGGCTAAAGGACTAGTGCCCAGGGTGGTAGTATTGGGAAGGGGAGCCATTAAGAGGCGGGCTCCAGTGGGAGGTCCTTGCTGTCATTGGGGATGTGCCTCAGAAGGGATTGTGGACCAGCCTCCCTTCATCCTCCTGTCTGGCAATGTGAGCTCTTGCTCACGGTCCCATTGGTGTGAGCTGATGCTGCTGAGAGGGGGCCTCATCAGAAGTGGCAGGGCCAGTGCTGTGCCCTGCACTGCAGAGCTGTGAGCTCACCAAGGCTCTCCTTCTTCATGAGTAGCATGGGCCAACAATGAAAGCTGGCTGAAGCGTCAGTGTAGCTCTGTTGGTTGCTTTGCACAAAAATACCCCATTTCCACTCTTTTACTGACCACTTATTTGTGTCTTGAAATCTAAAGCATGTCTTTTATACAGGTGGATCCAATTTTGTGTTGTTTTTTAAATCTAGTCTGACAACCTATATCTTTTAATTGGAGTATTTGGCCCTTTACATTTAGTGTGATTATTGAACTGTAGGATTCGTGCTTGCCACTTTGCTATTTTTTTCACATCTTGTGGGATGCTTGAAGGCGTAGTTCCCATGTGCCTTTGTTGCTGCCGTCTCTCATGTCACATGAACACCTTCTGGTGTATCATGCATATTCCTCAAGATGATCCATTCACATTAATACTAACTTAGTTCTAATTATATGTAACAATTTGCTCTGATACACTTCCCTGCCCCTTTTCTGCTGTTGCCATACAAATGACACCTTTATAGAGTACAAGCCCATCAGCATAGTTTATAGTTATTGTCTTATACAATTATCTTTTAAACCAGGTAAGAGAAGAGAATTTTAAAAGATGTTTACACTGTGATTTTATTTGCCCTTGTAATTACTTTTGCCAGTGCTTTTTGTCTTTGTGTGGGTCTGAGTTACCCACAACCTGAAGGACTCCCTTAGTGTTTCTTGTACATCAGGATTACTAGAAAAAAAATCTGTGCATCTTTGTCTGCAAATACCTTTATTTTGCCTTTGATTTTGAAGGCTAGTTTTGCCAGACATAGAATTCCTGGACAACAACCTTCCTTTCTCAGCATTTTTGAGACACCCTGCCACTGTCTTCTGGCCTCCATGGTCCTGATGAGAAGTCATCTGTAAATCTTCCTCAGAAGGCTATGTTCCTGAGGAACTTCCTCGCCTGCTTCAGGACTATCTCTGGGTGTGAATTTCTTTTAATTTATCCTACTTGGGTTTGTTGAGCTTTGCAGAACAATGCAAGAATAATGTTCTCATCAAATCTGTGCAGCTTTTGGCCATTATTTCTTCAAATGTTTCCACTAGTCTCCTCTCCTCTCCCTCCGGGGTTCTCACTGTGTGTATGCTCTGTGGTCCTCAGAACCATGCTGGGCCCTTCCACCCCATGGTCATGTGGGTTGGCCAGGCCCTGCTTCTCACCCACTGAGAGCCCAGCCTGGATCACCTCCCACCCTCGGGATCATGCTGCAGCTGCCCCACCAGGCCTGGAAGGGGTTTCTCCAGAGCTCTGGGACAATCGAGTACTAACTGCACTTTGGGGTGGGGCTTTCCGGGGCCCAGCTTCCTCCACTGGGAGGAGCGCTGGCTCTGGTCAGCTGTGCCCAGGGCCGGGCAGGAGTGGTGCTCTTCCTACCAAGGCCCAGAGCTTCTTGAATAATTCTGTCCCTTTGTTAATTTCCAGATTTCAAAGCAATTGATTTGGTAGTTTTGTGGGTATTACTGCTGCTTTGGGGAACAGCTGAATCCTCTGTGCCTCTTCCTGGTGATCAAAGAGCCCCTCCTGTTGATGGGCAGGTACCCCTTGGTGAGGAGGAAATACTGCCACACTGCTGTGTGGCTCCCAAGGCCCAGTGGCCCTGCAAAGCTGGACGAGCAGGAGCCCCAGGTCCCGTCCCATGGGGTGTGTCCACAAGGGCGCCGACGTCAGAGTGGGGGTTCGAGGTGGTGTTACCGGTCACATTTGTGACCATAGCTCTGAGCGCAGCAAGTGCCGCTGTCTCAGTGGAGGCTTCCTCCTGTGCAGGAGAGGTCGTCACCAGCAGTTCTGCCCTGCGAGGGCTGTGGGAGGGCTGTGGAGCTGGGACGGAGCCTGAGGGTGGCACCCGTCATAGCCTCCCAGCGTCATTGCGGCAGCTGCGTGTCCTGTGGCCTTGGCCAGGCCTCTTCAGCTGATGGGAAGACCACGACCTTCACACTGGGCGGCCATCTCTCAGTCAGTGGTTCCTGGCTCCCTGGAAGCCGAGGGCAAGGAGCACTTCTGAATCAGGAGGAGCGCGAGCAAGGCCCTGTCCTCAGCTGCAGGCAAGAGGCCCGGTGCCCGGTGAGCCTCGGGACCTGGTCGCTCTGCAGAACAGCTGTGATGCTCTCCCACCTGGCTGGCTCTGAAGAGTGCCACACTCAGATGTGCCATCAACAGCCGGACTCCGACTGTGGCCTCCGCGCGTGGCGGCTGTGTGCTCGGGCGGCAGCTCAGGGTAGTGCCCTGAGACGCGAGGCTCTGCACGGGGAGAGCGAAGCCCAGGCAGAGCGCCACTGCCGTGCTGGCTGCAAGCCAGTCGAGAAACCTGCGGGGAAGCTCGGACCTCTTTGCAGGATGGCAGTGGATCTGCGGGGGCGGAGAGAGCGCTGGCATCGGGAGTGCTCACACCTTGGCAGAGCCACACCGCCTGGCACCTCCCGCCAGACCTCCTCTGGACGCAGCGCTCCACAGTGCCCGGTGCTACCCTGAGCCCGCGGGAGCTTCCTCGCTCTTCCTTTTCTACCTCTATTTCCTTCCCTCAGATTAATGCTTTAATCAACTCTTCATTTACAGCAGGGGACAAACTCAACACTTTCTAGAATAGCAGGCAGGTGGTCAGTGACAGCCGAAAGCTGTCCTCTGGATCTGCCTTCCACGACACGGAAGACGCGGGGACCGCAGAGCGGCTGTGGTTAGAGACGCGGCCCGGGTCAGAGCATCGCAGTGACGCCACATCAGGAAACTGCACAGTGCCCTGAACTCACTGGACCCTCAGCTCCAGTGCCACCGGGCTGTGCCCAGCCTGGCTGTAGGAAATGACGAGGAGCCCATGTCACGGCTTGCAGGCTGCAGGGCAGAAAGCCTGCAGTGGCAGCCACTCATCCACAGTGAGTCCTGCTCAGTGGGCAGCTGAGTTACCCAGCTGCTCACCGCTGCTTTCCTGGAGGGGCAGGGTCTTGCCGGCAGCTGCCCAGGCAGCTCTCACCACACAAGCCTTACCAAGCCCTGGGCAGTCAGCAGGACACATGGCCTTTGCCTTTCCAGCAGCAGCCCCTCAGCTGGCTACTAGTGGACACACAGGTCGGGTCTGCAGGGCGGCAAAGACCCGGACAGAACCTGGACTATCTGCGCTAACACCTGCGCGTCCTTCTGGTGCACTGTGGCTCACACGCTCGGGTTCGAAAACAGCCCTTTGTGGCCCTCCGCACCTGGGAGTGAGCGGTGGACCCGTCTCACAGGAGACAGCCGCCTCAGGCCTGGACCTGACCGACAACGGCCTCACTCATGTTAGCAGCTCCCCCTCGGGGTCTCTGAGAAGGGCCTGTGCAGCCAGCTGGTCACTCCGCCCACAGCAGCCTCCACCCCGGGAGGCGTGTGGTGTGATTTTTATGCCTGTGACCCCATGCAGACTTCCCAGCACGAAGGGCTGAGCCTCATGACGCATCTGCGCGGCTGAGCTCATTCTTCTGCCCGCCACGCAGTGGCTGTGTGCACATACTCAGGCTCGGCATGGTCGATCAGTGCGGCACAGACTTGTCACCACTGGGGAGGCCCAGGCCCAGGCGCCTGGCCAGGTTAGGAAGACTTTCCATGAGGAGAGCTTTCTGTTCTCTCCAGAGCAGCGTAAGCTCAGGAAGGAAGGGGGGTGAGGACAGAAGCAGCCCAGACGCAGAAACACCCAGGCCGCGGGGTCTCCCTGCTTGCTGAAGTAACATCTAGCGTCCTGGACACCGGGAGCCCACGGGAGGACGGAAAGGCCCGATTGTGGCCGAGGCTGTGGGCGGTTGCACGAAAGGGGCAGCAGCGCCTCGGGACCCCTGCAGCAGGCCACGGCGGAGGGAGGGCGCATGGGGGCCTCCAGGGTAGCTGGCCTCGCAGCGCCCACACAAGGAGGGGCTGCTGTGAGGGAGCCGCCCCAGCTCAGTGCCCTCCAGAGGGCCAGCCTCCAGAACAGGGTCGCACACGTCTCTCCATGACGGGCAGCTCAGGGAAACCGCCCGGAGCTCTGGCCTGATTTCAGGAGCCTCATCTACAATCACGTCTAAAACCACATGACGTCCATGATGCTGACATTGTAAGCACCTGCCTTCGCGGTTCTGCCGTGCTTGAGAAGTCTAACCTGGAAGCTCACGTCTCATGCAGATTGTTGGAACAAGGAAGAGAGCATCACTGGGCTGTATTTACAGGTTAAGTACCTTTGTGGTAAAACTTGAGCCTAGAGATGGCTGAAAACGTAAGAATCCTAAAAAAAAGAAAGCAAGTGGGATTCACTTTTATTCTGAGGCTTCCATTATTCCTGGGCTGGTGGGTGCTTGGAGGGCAGGCCCAGCAGTGTCCTGCAGTCCCAGGGCCCTGTGCCCTCTGGAGCCAGCAGACTGGCTCTGGACGTGGTGCTCCGTTACTGCCTTTCACTCTGTGGCCCCGAGAAACAAGACCTGGCACCAGCACGTGGCAGGGGAATTCCTCCCAACTCCTCCCAGATTGGTGGCCCCAGCGTCACCAAAAGATAGGAGCCAGTGCCCCTGCTGGCCTGGGCCCTGAGCAGAAGTGGCCAGGTGAAGGTGCAAACTTCACTGAACCCTGGCTGGGAAGGAAGCCCGCGGGTCCCTGTGCCCCTCAGCCACCAGCCCAGCCTCCCAGCTCAGGGCCCTGCCGCTGGCTGTCCCTGTGTTCCTTCCTGCAGGCGACTCTGCAGGGAAGGAACCAGGGATGCACTCTGACGAGGCCCTGCATGGAGGAAAATTCCAGAAGAGGGCCGTTCAGCATCAGGAGCCCTGCCCCTCCTGCCCAGCCCTAGCAATGCCCAGCACAGGCCACGGGGCTGTCAGAAGGCACTGCTGGACCCTGTGGTCAGAACGCCCACTTGTAACACAGCATGTCTGTCCCCCAACTGCCAACCTCTCCCATTGTGTAAACTGACGATGTCTATTTGCCTTTTCTCTCTGAAGTCACTCGAAAGGTTGTTTCCATCTCTCTCTTTGCTCCTTCCCTGGATGGTTGCAAATTCAAATGTAAAAGAGGCCAGGTCCAGGACAAGCCCCTCTGCCTGGCGGGGCCCTTCTCCCCCATCAGAGAGCTCAGGGCATCTATCTCCTACGTCCGCGTGGGCAGCCCCACACCTCAGGGTGGATGTCGAAAATGCCTGTGTTTCCCTTGGGAGGGAGTCACGGTGACACTCAACGAAACGTGTGCTCAAGGGAAGGCGCTCCCCCGGCCCTCCAGGGCCACAGTGTTCCTGTGCACCCTGCCTTGCCGAGTCTCCAGGACACAGCACCTGCTCCTCCCAGCCTGGCTCCCATGCCCCCATCTCACACTCCCGGCAGCTGCATCTGACGCGGGCAGCTGTGACCTCCGGTGTAGCAGGAAAGGTGGCCGAGACCTGTTTCCTATCTCTGGGCCAAAGGGCACTGCCCAGACGTGGAGCCCAGGCTGGCCAGCTGCACTGCCCCTGCAAGGTGGTCCTGCAGGCAACAGAGCTCAGCAGACCACGCCAGCATTTCCTGGGCAGTGCACAAGGAAGGGACTGAGGCAGAAGCAGCCGCGGCAAGACTGCCCACCGGCTCACACCGCCACGTGTGAGGCACGCACTAGCCGAAACCTGGCACCAGCTCAGTCGCGTCTGCCCTCCAGAGCCATGGCCCTCGAACACAGATGTGAAGGGAGGCAGAGACCAGGGAGGCGGGTGCCTTTGAACCAGCTATCATGGACAGAGAAGGTGGACTGAGGGTCCTGCTGCACACAGCCACCCACAGACCAGGCACGGGGTCCAGCTCAAAGCCTACGTTTTGCATGCACTTCCTCAGGAAGCTCACGGCCTTGGGTTAGGAGCTCAGCAGGGGCCTTTGGGACCCTGGCACAAGAGCCTCACCTGCCAGGTCACCGAGGGCTGCCATGGACCTTGTCCACACAGCTCAGGAGGCTCCCCTGGCCCAGGCCAGCCCACCCCACACCTGAGGTGTTGAAGAGAATGAGATACAGAGTCGGGTACAGCTGCCTATGCCCTGAGGCTCTTTCCAAAAGTCCCCTTGAGCACAGGGGCCACCTGGACACTCGGACCTGAGTGTGGGGGACTCTGCATGCGGCATGGCCACAGCAGTGGAGAAGTAGCTGTGCCCAGCTCTGCAGCTGCATGGGAGACTGGCCCCGGGAGGCTGCCAGGCCCTGGCCCACCTTAGAAGAGCACGTTCTGGCTGCCATGGCCCTGCCTGTGGGAGGAGGCGTGCACCCTGCCCCAGGTGTGCTGCATGCACGCTTGCTGGTCTAGAAGATGGTCCACACCTGGGAAAACTGACCATGCCTCATCCAGAGCCTGGACACCCACATGGACAACAAGATCGGAAAACACCAGGAGCCTACTGATAAGCAGGGGCCCAGGTGCCACTCATGAGGCCGGCTACCACAGCAGTTCCGTGGCCTGGCACTCCTGATGACTCGGCCACAAGAGAGTGATTCTTCCAAACACAAACCCCCGGAAGAGCGAGAGTGCTCCTCGTCACTACAGGGAGACGTCAGAGCTGGAGATCTCTGCGGTGGGTCCTGCTCTGCAGATGGCCTGGACATGCTGTGCCAGCAGTGTCTCTGGGCTGAGCCTGTGCGCCCCACTCCTGTCCCCACTGAGCCATGGCATCTAGATCTCTCCATGTGGCTGCCCAGAGTGAACAGCGCTCACTGTAGCTAGGCGGGGGCCCTGGCTAGAAGGGGCTCTGTTCTTTAAAGAACCTCCCCAATGCGTGAGCCAGGAAGCCTTGACGGCACGATCCTGAAGGAGGCCTTCCTAGCTGGGACTTCCTGGGTTTGAGTTGGGTGGCTCTTTGCTCAGTTTCTGTCATGAACCTGGTGGTCCCAAGTTAAGTGGCCCTGGGCAGGGTTAGGGGTCCCCCCGGTGACTGGAGCAGGCACCCCCGCCAACGCTGCCCAGGCCACCGTCTCCAGGCCGTGCCTTCTGCGGGCACTCCCACTACAGCCTGGTGGCACGACCCACCTTCCTGCACAAACTCGGGCTGGGACACTGGGTGGAGCGCACGCCTGCACCACCACGGACACTTACCATCGTCCAGGTACAACTGGTCCAACTCTTCAGGTTCTTGCTTGACCATTACAGGAATAGGGGCCAAATTATGGGCACTGTCCTCAGGCACCTCTGGCAGTGACGGTGGCCTGGCGGCGGGAGCTTCGCTCCTTCGACCCTTTGGCAGTCGGTGCTGCTGGTGGCCCGCAGTGGGAGGGTGGGCTGAGGGCTGGAAACAGGGTGGCGCGTGGGCAGTGGACGGAGGTGGAGAAGAGGGGCTGCTGGGACACCGCGCTTGCTGGCAACCAAGGAAACTGCTACTGCTCAGAAGTGGACTCACCTGCGGCTGCGGCAGGACGGGAGGGGGCTGCTCGGGCGAGCCAGGCTGCACGGCCAGGACTCTCGGCTCTTCCTGAAGGCTGGGGTCCTCTGCAGCCAGTGGCTGAAGTCCCAGGTGGCCGTGGCCTGGTCTGGCTATTCCCTTGGAGTAGGCAGTGGACGAAAGATCGTGGAGCTTCGGGCTTGAGCTGGGAGGCGGGGGTATCATGCTCCTCTGGGGACAGGGGGCGAAGCCTGCCACAAGGCAGGAGCTGGGCTCGGGTGGCACCGTGAGCTGCTGGCTGTAGCACGGCCGTGGGAGTGGGCTCAGCCCCCGGCTCCCTGCTCCACAGGTCAGGGCAGGCTCGTAGTCGTCCGTGGGCTCTGTTTTTATAACTGGAACTGAGAGGAGGGGAGGAGAAGTTAGGGGAACACAGGGTGCAGATGGGCACGGCGGGCAGGCTGCGGTAGGACACTTGGGCAGCACAAACAGCCGCTTGACGGAGCCCCTGTCCCTGCCGGCTTCTCCCACCCAGTGAAAGAGCGAGTGAGTCACCGGCGGGGGAGTCGCAGCTGGCTCCAAGACTGAGCGTCAGGACTGTTTTCCTTGGACACTAACGTGCTGTGGAGATCCATTTGCAAACTGCAGCAGAAGTTTAGGGCCCAGGGCCAGAGGACTGGTAGTAATCAAAGTGGAAACTCTAGCTGGGCCTCTCCACTGCAGTGCTGCTGACGCTGCCTGACACGCTGGGCGCAGGGTCCGCCTGGGCGGGCAGGAGACTGGCTTTGGAAGCAGTGGGCACTGGTGGAGGAGGCGAACATCCATCTGCTGCAGGAGAGGCCATGAGTCACTTAAAAAAAATGTCTGCATGGGCAGGAAAGCTGGCTCTCCTCCCCCTGGCCTCCACTCGACTGAGGATGTGCACACGGCTGGCCAGCAGACCAGGCCAGTCTGCCCCAAATCGAGCTGCTGGCTCTCTCTAGACCGACAGAGACCAGACTAGTGCAGAAGCCAGGTCTTCCCTGGTGCCATGTGCCTCTGTGGCTGGGCTCTGCAGCAGGGTCGGGAGGGAAAGCAGGCGGCGCACGGGCAGAGCCAGCAGGGCCTGCTCCTGCCCCGCCCACTTCCTGTCGTGCCTGCCTCCTGGCCGGTCTCACTTCTGTCATTCTGAGGAGCTGTCTAGATGGCCAGCTTATTCTGCAAGTGACCCGCAAGAGCACGCTTCAGTGTGCGAGGGCCGCGGCTCCTGAGGAGCATCCTGGGGCTCTCCCGCCACGCCTCGCCTTGCCCGTGGGTAGGGCAGAGGGTCAGCGGGTGAGGGCCTCCCCTCCATGGCTGCCTGCAGGCCTGGGTGCCAGCCCTGAAGACAGGCTCTGCGCCAAGCACAGCACACACGCCCCAAAGGTGGGCCGGCCTCCTCCACAGACAAAGCATACCTACGTTTTTGAGAGAAATCCTGTAACTGCGGTTTTGAGGCAGCAGGAATGTGCGTCTGCTCTCCACTGCGGCCAGTGTGAGCGACGAAGCGGAGCTTGCTGGAGCAGCACCGTGCTGAGGTCCTGCACAGGCCCGTGGCTCCGCGGCTCCCTGACTCCACCTCCGGCCCCAG
Organism: Xerus rutilus; assembly: GCA_028644305.1. NCBI lineage: Eukaryota > Metazoa > Chordata > Mammalia > Rodentia > Sciuridae > Xerus > Xerus rutilus. Next base: position 489,347 of record CM053412.1, read on the forward strand.
AGTGCGGCTAGCTCCCCTCCTGCCTGTCCTCACTCCCAATCTCGTGCTCTGAGTGGGCAGGTGAGGGCTCTGCGGCCGCTGGACGCAGCAGGGCTGATACGCAAAAGGCAGAGCAAGGAGGGCGGCCTCCTCGGCCTTCTTGGGCCTCAGCTGCAGCCTCTGCTGCTCTGCCCACACACCCAGCCTCACTCTGCTGAGGGCACAGAGGTCCTCCAGAGCCTCCACTGTCCACCCCAAGCCCAGGGGTTCCAGACCTCCGCCACAGGGCGGTCCTGTTGGCTAACTGGGGAGTGTGCTGAGGGCTGGCTTCAAGAGGGAAGGGAGTGCTGGACTTGGTCCACCAGCCAAGTGGACACCCCAGCGCACCATGGCCTTCTAGAGCAGGTGTGGCTCACCTGCCCCAGGCCGCCTGCTGCCCGCATGCCCAAGGCGTTCCTGCTTCTCTCCTACAGACATCGCCCACGAGGCCTAGAAGGCAAGTCGCACCACACAGGAGGCCCTCAGAGCTGCCCCCGGCTGCACCGTGACATAGGTGACTGGCCACACGAAGGGCAGTGGAGTGGTCACTGGAGGCCCTCAGAGCTGCCCCCGGCTGCACCGTGACATAGGTGACTGGCCACACGAAGGGCAGTGGAGTGGTCACTGGAGGCCTTCAGAGAACTGCCCTCGGCTGCACCGTGACAGGTGACTGGCCACACGAAGGGCAGTGGAGTGGTCACTGGAGGCCCTCAGAGAACTGACCCCGGCTGCACCGTGACATAGGTGACTGGCCACACGAAGGGCAGTGGGGTGGTCACTGGAGTCCCTCAGAGAACTAGCCCCGGCTGCACCGTGACATAGGTGACTGGCCACACAAAGGGCAGTGGAGTGGTCACTGGAGTCCCTCAGAGAACTGCCCCCGGCTGCACCGTTACATAGGTGACTGGCCACACGTAGGGCAGTGGGGTGGTCAGTGGAGGAAAGCAGGAGCAGGTCCACAGAGCCAGCGCCCCGGGAGTCAACGGGCTGCTGGAGCCTCAGTGGAGGCCCAGGCTGCCTTCTGACAAGGGCTGTCCTGGTGCAGTGACCTGGGATCCCACGCTGACTGTTGAGCTGGCCCTGGACAGCAAACCCCAGAAGTGCCCAGGCTGGGGGAGTGGCCTGGCTACACCGGAAGGCGGGCACTGCTCAGGCCCAGGCCTGGCCACCTGACATGTTGGTGACCTTGGGTCCCATGTGCTGGTGGAAGAGGCTCAGCAGTCCCCAGGGTGGGACCTGGACGAGACCCTCCCAGGGATGCGCACCGGCTTGGCCCGTGTAGGTCAGGAGCCATGCACCCGGCCCCAACGGCAGTCACTGGCTGCACCTAGAGCCACGGCGGGGGAGTTACTTGGCTGTGGGGTCCTGTGTGACACTGCAGGCTGGGGGCTCTCCTGCAGACCCTTCCTGGGGCCACTCAGCTGCCATCTGCCCTCTCCCCAGGTGGCAGGCCAGCTCCTGTGTGGGTGCCAGGACTGCTGTGTGGGAAGGGAGGGCCCAGGGCAGCGGCCAAGAACAGGAGGGCCGACCTGTGCTTGGGAGAGCAGCCCTGGGCACTGGGAAGTGACATCGGTGACGCCTGCCATGCCGACGCTGCTCAGGGCTGCGCCTGCCAGCAGGGGCGTGAGGAGTGGCCAGGGCTGGTGCTCTGGGTCCTGCAGCCCATGCAAGGCTATTGGACACACAGGGACTGCCTCAGCTCAGAGCCCACGTCCCACCTGATGGTTCCACAGGGGTGGCTGCCTCTCAGGGACTGCCCCCAGCCGAATCGCTCCAGCCGGTTTCAGGCATGTTTTAAATCCAGAACTAGCACGTGGTGGGGGACGTCAGACCCAGAGAGGCACCAGGGAGGCAGAGTGCGGCCCAGCCAGCCATGACACAGGCCCTGGCCTGGAAGGAGCACGCTGTGGCTGAGGAGGCCCTGACGGGCAGCCCCGTGTTTCAGACCCGTGTGACGCCAGCGTCCACACGGCAGAGGTTAAGTCCCACACTGTGGCTTCCAGAGCTCCTGGTCTCACCACGTCACGTCTCTGGAGGCTGTGCCGTGCCCTCTGGGTCCTCCTCTGCACTGTGCTCAGGGCCAGGCACCAGCCCAGCTCACCTCGCCCGTGAAGTGCTGAGCTCTGGGAGGCTCCTGCTGATGGCCCGCAGGACACAAGGGTGCAGTCCCAAACACAGCTGCCCCATAAAAGCTGCTGGACATATTCATCTGCCACACAGGAACACTGACAGCAAGCCTGGGCTGGGCCTGGGCCAGCCACCCAGGGCTGGGGAGGCCAGGCAGGAGTGGGCGGGGGCGCCTGCCACGGTGTCCTCTGAGCTGTGTTGTTTATGGCCTGTGTGAGAGGCCCGCGGCCTGGCGCTAACTCCTGCATCTCTCCAACTGCCTGGACTCTTCCCAGAAAAGCCTCGTGGTGACTTGGGCCTTCTGAGCACCGTGGTGGTGGAGGGACTCCCAGGCCTCTGGCTCTGGGGACGCAGAGTGGACAGGGAAGGTCTCAGGCTGGGCCTAGCTCGCCTTCCTCGACCCTCAGGGCTGGAAGCTGGAGGCTCCCCTCCCGAGCCGCGCACCTGCCCAGGGGCTGTGGCCATGTTATGCCGAGGGGAGATGGGGCAGGGTTGGGACCAGCATCCCAAGGGGCTCCGCCTGGCGACACCCTACACGTCTCGGTCTCCAGCCCTGTGCAGACCCAGCCAAGCTCTGAGTGGGTGCCCCAGACGGGCATGAACATGCGGAGGGCACCCGCCACCTGCGGGCCCAGCACGCCTGCAGCCGGCTGAGGCCCCACCCTGCTGGGAACCACGTGCCCCTCCACCACTCGGCCTGCCCGCTGCGAGGTGCCCGCTGGGGACTGGAGCTGAGGCAGCTTCCCAACATCTGGGGCAGCACCTGCGGGGAGCCTCATCTCAGAAGGTGCTGGTGCCGGGGTCTGCAGGAACCTCGGCCTCTCCTCTGCAGGCCTTCTCTGGCCAGCCCTGCCGGAGTCCCATGTTCCCAAGGGAGGCAATGCTACTGCCCGGCTGCAGGCTGAGAGGAGCAGGGTCATCAGTCACTCGCACCCACCGGGGGCGGCCTGGATGGACCAGCCCGACTCCCTGGCCGAGGAGCTGCACGGAGGCGTTCTGTGGCCCACCATGCGCTCAGGTCTTCCCAGCAGAACCTGAAGAACCCAGCGCAGCCCCCAGGCATGCGCAGAGGCCCGCAGGCCGAGTGTCCTCACAAGGCACTGCTGCCCACATGTGTCCTTATGTGGGCTTCTGAGAAAGCCAGAGCTACATAGGGAGATGCTGCCTGTCCCGTTAGTGAGGAGACGGAAAGGACGTGTCCTACGCAGACCCCCAGGGGCTCGTCCCACCCCGTCCTCGCTGACCCACAGGCAGAGAGTGTCCCCACCTGCTGGGCTTGGGGTCCTGGTCCCGGGATCAGCGCAGCTTGCTCAGTGAGGCGACACAATGGCACCCTGAGAGGCACCACACTCCCCGTGTGGCGAGCTGGTGCCCTGACTTCCTGACAGAGCGCAAGTGTGGGGAGGGAGGCTGGTCCTGAGCTGGCCGTGGCTCCCAGAGCGCACCCACGGGGAAGCCAGGCCCTGGCGTCTGCAGCCACGGGACCCCGGGGTTCCACACACACAGCGGCGTCTGCACGGCCGAGCACTGTGCAAGGAGTTGCTCAGCTTGGGCCCCACATCCCTATCCGTCACGGCCCCTCACGTGGCACTGACGTCCTGCCCTTTGGCTGGCATTCTGCAGCTGCCGAGCTCCCCTCAGGAGCTCAGGGGCCAGGGGCCTGCCTCCTCCCTCCCAGCCCGGGATGGCTGCCCTGTTCCTGAGGCCCGGCAGGCACCCCCACGTGGTCTCCCTCAGCTGTGCTGCCGTGTCCATGTGCCCTCGTGGCTCGCAAGCTGGGTGCATCTCACTGGAGCAGGTGCCAGTGTGTTCCTGCCGGCTGGGCTGTGCGTGGGTGGACAGAAGCTCAGCTGGTGCTGCTCCTGCCTGCCCGCCCGACCACAGACCCTCCTGCAGTCACCCAGAAAGTGCCTCTGGAAGCATCTGGTCCTGTCCAGCACAGCCCAGGACTTCTCCTCCCTGGACCCTGCCCAGCCTGTCTGGGGGTGGGGGTGACGTTCCACAAACACCTGTTTTAATAGGTGACAGAACAGGGGGCTGGAGGGCCCCTATCAGGACCCAGGAGCAGAACGAAGCCTCCGACTCCCAGTTTGGCTTTGAACCCCAAGGTTCCTGCCTATGGAAGAGTCAGTGGCTAGGGCCAGCGGCAGTGGGCCACTGGCAAGAGCAAGGACTTCCCAAGGGGAGTTTGGGCTCCTTGAGCACACGAGCGCCACATGGACCCAGGCCGTCTTCCCTGAGCTCCTCCCCAGGGCGGGGCGGGGGCTGGTCCTCCCGCAGGTCCCTGGGTCCCCACTGCAGGGCAGTGCAGGGGAGCGCTGCACAGGGCTTTGCCCCTTGGCCCCCAGGACACTCTGGGGGCACTGCGGAGGCAAACCCACCTTCCCCTGGGACGCTGGGGTTGGGGTGGCTGCACTGGGTGCCAGCGCCTCGCAAATCCAGCTGTTGTATTTGAAAGATCAAGATGTCTCTAGATACCCGTGAGAGGCCGAGCTCTCGGGGCAGCACTCGGGGCCTCTGCTCCACCTCCTCACCACCACGCCCCGAGGCCTGGCATCCGACCCGCACAGACGGGCACGGATGTGGAGGTGGCCACCCTGCAGATGCCGTGGAGGACAGGGCTCTCACCGGCCTGCTCCCGAGCCTGCTACGCTGGAGCACACACGTGCTGTGTGGGGGCTCAAGTGCCCGGGCACCACCAGGCCACCCCTCGGCTAGGTCAGTCCTGTGCCTCAGTTTCCCAGACCTGCCTCGAGACGGTGAGGAGGAAAGAGGAAGGTGCCCCTCCCGCAGGGCCGTGACGCTGGCAGCACCCCTCCCAGACCCCTTCTGGAGAGGGCGGACAAACACAGGACCCCGTGGGGACTGTACTGGAGACCGGGTGGCTAGGTGATGGAGTGTCGAAGGAATCCTGCAGGTGGCCCTTGTCTCTTGGGAATGCTGGCTTCAGGAATCTGCCCCACGAGGCTGCGGCTGCACCTGTACTAGGATCTGCATCTCCAGGGCTGAGCTGCATGAGCCCCTGTGCAAGCTCAGGCTGCAGAGTGAGTGGTGGGTGGCAGGGCGGCCGATGCCTGTGCTTGCGCGCTGTGCCCAGGACGTGCTGTCCCCTCCAGTCCCCTCCAGTCCTCTCGCCATACGCCCACATTTCAAGTGACCATGGGTGCTTCAGCTGGGGTTTCCCACCACAGATGTTCTGTGTGCAGGACAAACAGGGTTGTTCAAAGTCCACGGCCCAGAAGACGGAGACCAGAATGCTGCGGTCTGCTGCAAGGCGACAAGCCCAAGTCCTCCCATAAACATGAGCATGGCCAGCTTTGAGTGACACACACGTTCCTGATCCTGGTCGCCCCTGCAGCCGAGGGTCGAGGCACTTGACCGCAGGCCGCCTGCACGGGCCTGGGTTCCACCATGCCCAGGTTGTCTCTCTTCTGCTGGGAACATGTCTGCTCTTCCCCGTGGAGCCGGCTCCCGGGGTGTTGAGGAAGGTCCAGCTCTGGGCTCACAGGCAAGTTCAAGTCCTGACTGCGCATGCACTGGTCTAGGGCTGAACTCGGCGCAGTGGTGGTCCGACCCTGCCCAGGACCAGCTGTGGGCTCCTGCGTGGACTCTCCTTCAGTGCTCAGCTCGGCCCTCCAGGTGGGGCCGATGTGTCTCAGGCCCGAAGCGCAAGTGCGCTGAGGTGAAGGAGCCAGGCCCCGGCCCAGGCCCAGGGTGAGGGGAAGGCTTTGCGGTCTGTGGGTGCCAGCACATGGCCACAGGTGTGAACAAGCCACAGGCGTGACCCCAGGGCACAAGCAAATAGTGATCTGACGACTCCCAGTTAGAGCAATGCAGAGGACAGTCGAACACACCACAGCAAACAGCACCGCTCGGGCCTCGCCCAGCAACCGCACCGCTGAGCTCTGCTCTGGGACCGGGCCTGCCCTCCCGGGCTCTGACTTCCAGCCAGCGCAGTCCCAGAGCCTGAGACTGGGGCAGAGGACAGGAGCTGGCGGGCAGCCCCATCTGCTGGAGCGTGCAGACGGCGGGCGGAGGCCCGTGCCCTCCTCTCTCCCACCTGCTTGGGTGTCCACTCACACCGGCTCACCCTGCTCGTGTTCGGTGACCCACAGCCTTAGGTTTCTAAGCAGAACCGCCTTCCCACCCCTTTGCCCCGCCGGCCTACTCCATAAGGAGCCCTGGGGTGGAGGCTGCCCTCAGCCTCCCTGTGGCAGCCATCCCCTCTGCCGCTCACTCTACGGCTGGAGTGCCGCCTCCTGTCCTGTCCTGCCAGTCGGGTGCGCTCGCCCTCTGGCTTCTCCAGGCCTTAGTTTCTCCAGGGGCAACCCTCCACCCTCAGGCCCTTCCCTGCTCACTCAGCGGGAGCGCAACCGGCTGCACTTCCTCTTTTTTTTTTGGTACCGGAGATTGAACCCAGGGGCACTCGACCACTGAGCCGCATCCCCAGCCCTATTTTGTGTTTTATGTAGAGACAGGGTCTCACTGAGTTGCTTAGCGCCTCACCATTGCTGAGGCTGGCTTTGAACTCGCGATCCTCCTGTCTCAGCGGGCACCTGCACTTCTGAGGTGGCACCATGTCCACACCTGTGAAGCGGGCAGGCCTGACCTCCTCCTAGCACAGGTGGGGACTCCTGGGAGAGCTCACCCATGGTGTGGAGGGGCCAGAGCCCCGGGAGATGTGTTGATCTCTCACCTCCCTCATTAGGCTGGAAGCGTGGGGAGGGAGGCAGGGGTCCTCCTCAGCCAGGTCGTGGAGGGCCTGGTCAGGCTCAACTCCCTCAGGAAGAATGTTCCAGAGCATCCACAGGACCAGCCCATTACAGAGCACAGTGGCCTGGGAGCACGGCCAGCTGGCCCAAGGCCCTTGGGAGTCGAAGGCGATGTCACCCATAGGCCCTGGAGCTGGGACAGCTGCCCTTGGGGATGCCTGCTTGGGACGTTCTTTAAGAAGACAATGCTGGGACACTTGGATCCCCAGAATGAACACCCTTCAGCCCCCAGCATGTGGCCACACCCCTCAGGATCAACATCCTCAGCCCCTGGGCACGTGGCCACACACCCCAGGATCAATACCCCTCTGTCCCGGGCACTGGCCACACACTGCCCTGGGGTGGGGGGAACATGGGCAGAGGGCCCATGTCACTTGTGAGATGGGCTCAGCAATGAAGGGAAGGCCCCAGCCTTCAGCCCTGGACCTGATGGCACGTCCTCTACAACCTCTGGGTCCCTCACAGAGGAGGTGGTGATGCTGGTGTGAGATGGCCATGGGCTTAGGTGCCTGCAGTTTACATCTGCTGCACTGGCATTGGGCAAGCGGGAGGATGTCCAGGGCTACCTGGGAAGCCTCTGCCTCGAGGAGTCCTGGGAGCAGCCAGTCCAGCACAGAAAGGCCCCTGATATGCTGGGCAGACAGGACTATTTCCGAAGCTTGAAAAGTGGCTCCATGCCAGGAGGCTGTGGGGCTTACTGTCGAGCAGAGGTAGCTGTCACCCAGGGGTCACAGAGCACAACTTTATCTCAGAGAAGAGGTTGGAGTGGCAGGGGTCTGGAGGCCCAGTCCAGCAGGTCTGGGGAGGGCCTGGATTGATCCCACACATGCATAATTCAACTAGTGCCCAGTGGCTTCCTAGCCATGAAAGCTGGGCACACCAGGAGAACCGCAGACAAGCCACCATCCAGGACCGAGGCTGCTCACTCCAGGCTTAGGTGGGGGTGAGGAGCCAGGCACTGTGTCCAGCACCGAGCATCCAAGGTCCCAGGGTGCAGATGAGGGGCAGCCACGGGCCAGTCCCAGTGCACCCAATCTCGCTGCCTCCCAGGGGAGCTCAATAGGCACTGGCAGAATCACTGGCTGGCGCCCACCCTGGTGTCATGGGATGACGTGTTTGGGCTGAACACCACACGCAGTGGACTAGGGGACGCACTGGAACGCTGAGTGGAAAAGGCAAGGCCAGACAGCGTGAAAGGACATGGGCCCAGTGGGCCTGCAGGGGGCAGGTCCACAGGCTGGGCACTGAGGGGCCGGCTCTGTCCATACCCTACTGTCCTTCCCCACAGCGGCCAGGCCCTGGCCTGCCCCAGGCTAATCCCGGGCAGGAGCAGTGCCTTGTCTCAGCTGCAGTTTGCATCACTACCGTGAAGCAAGGTGGACACGGCCAGCCCCAACCTGGCCAGCTGCTGTCTGGGTGGTGCTGGCCAGGACAAGCCCCAGAATTGCGCTGGGCTCCTGTGCGCCACAGCTCACAGCCCCAGCAGGCCTCGCTGAGAAGGCAGGAAGGCTGTGGAACCCTGGCTTCATGGCCCACCCAGCCGCCCACTCACCCTCGGGCACTATCACTTCTGATTGACTAAGGCAAACGAGAAACCAGGCAAGTCCATGTTCTTTTCTCCCCCAGGCAGAAACCAATTTCAGTCTTAGGCCACCCTTGCATGACCAGAGGCTTGTTAGTGACCACGGAGGGCAAGAATGGGGTTCAATTCTACAACTCGCTTAGGTCCACCCCAGAGCCCCTGTCCCCCACAGTGGGCTTAGGTCCACCCCACACCACCCAGTGGGCTGACCAGCTGGGCTCTTCTGCACAGCTGTTTCTCTGCCTCAAAGTCACATGTGGGCCTGAGATCAGGTCCAGTCACCGGGTGACCCTCTGCAGGGCTGCCTGTTCCCTGGGAGTTCTAGCCACACAGAGGGTCCTCAACAAAGAGGACAGGGGTCCAGAGGCAGGTGTTCTGGGGACTGAGGTGAGGGAGCCTTAGCTGCACATGCGAGCCCAGGTGGAGGGCTCGGCCTGGGAGCACCTCCAGGCAACCGACTGGCATGTGGAAGGGACGGTCTCAAAGATCCAGCGGTGCTGTGATTTATTTTCTCATTTTAAAGAAGCATTGGCTTGGGGATGTACTTTGAGTTCCTGCTTCAGTTTTCCTTCTGAAGAGCCATGCCCTGTGGAGCAGGTGCAGTGTCCAGGGGTAGGTCACCAGTGGAGCGCAGGCCATGCGGATGCTCTAGGGGAGCCGCGGGAGATGTCCCTCTGCCGCTTGCGTCCTCTCTGCTTCTAACTGATGTGTGGGAACAACAGCTAGACCCATGGCCACTCGTGCCCGTCCATCCTGTGACAGCACTGGGGCGCCCTGGCACCTGCAGCTGGACAGAGAGACCGCACTTTCCTTTCAGCCACACAGAAGGAGTGACGTGGGGATCAGGAAGCTGCTCCGTGCCCCCGTGGGCTTACACGTGCTCTGGCTGCGCTGGTGTTTTGCCACTCGATGGCCATCCCAGGGATGCCTGGGCTGAGTCCGGGGCTCCAGCTGGCTGCTCACGTTCCACTCCTGGTGCCTCACGTTCAAGTGGAAATTCCTCCATTACACGCTGGCCCCACAGAGGGCGAAGGGAGCCGGCTGTCCTTCTGGTCCCGTCACAGACTGCACTTGACAGCCAGCTAGAGCGGGAGGAAGGCGTGGCCAGCAGCTGTGCAGGCAGGCGATGCAGAGTTGCTGGGCATTCATCTGCTGCCAAGTGTCCAGAGATGACACTGGGGCCGAGTTGAGAAGGAAAGCTGGTGGCCACGAGCTGCCTCGTCCTCCCCACAAGGGACACAGCTCTCAAACGGTGCTTGTGGGAGAATGGGAGAGACAGGAGGTGTGTGACGCAGCCCAGAGGCGCACCTCACGGACCCGGACCTCAAAGGGAAACCGGACGGGCTCTCAGGGCTTGGTTCACGCGCACCCCTCACCCCTCCACCCACGCTCTGTGGCTGAAGACCCGCCTATTGGCAGACAGCCCGGGGCACTGTGCACGCGAGGCCCACAGAGCCAGACAGCGTCAGCAGAGAGGTTCAGAGACAGGACACAGAGCGCCTCCAAGTCCAAGCCTGTGCTGCCCGGGGCAGAGCCTCCTCCTGCACAGGACCAGTCTTCTGAACTTGCAGCTGCCACTTCTGGCAGAGCGGGAGCAGGGCCTAGCCTAACGCCCGGGTGGGACCTCAAGCACAAGTGCCAGGGCCCGGCCACCCTCCACAGCCCCTGCCCCCGCCCCAAAGCTGCAGGAGGCCTGAGTGCCGCAGACAGGACGCTGGACACGGGAGCTCCAGTTCTCCATCTGTTCCTTTATTAGTTTAAGAAGCACAGGTGACAGTCAGTCCCACCAAGCACTGGGCACTGCTGGGGATCCAGCCATGCGGCCCTGAGCTCTCTAAAGCGGCTCACAGTCTGATGCTGTGGGAGCACCATCACAGCCCCGAGACTGGCTAGGGGCCAAAGGCTGTCTGGGGGCTCCAAAGTGTGGGAGGTGAACGTCCAGGAAGCAGGGTGGAGGAGGCTGAAGAGAGGCCAGGAGCGAGCTGGGGGCGGCCTTCACCACAAGGGGACCGGGGGGCAGGCATGGGCAAGACAGGCCATGGGCAGGGGGCCACTGGGGTGTCGGTGTGGAGCGTGAGGGGCGGAGCAGGGGCACACGGGTCGAGGCTCAGCCGGCCGAGGTAGTGCAGCCCACCCTGCAAGGTCCGGCTGTGGAGCTCTTGGGCCTCCACGTGGGGGGTGCACTGTGCCCGCAGGCCCATGCTGTCGGGGGACGCTCTGCTCCAGCAGCTCCTGGAGCACCAGCAAACAGGAGAGGAACAGGCAGGCTTGTCTATGCTGCCGCAGGCGGCAACACTCCTGGTAAGGCCCAGATTTTCCTCAAAATATGCAACTTTTGGTCAACCATGCCTGAATTTAATCAGGACACGACCACTACACTTCCACAAAACACTGGACGCTGTCTTTTGTACGCTGTCTTGTGCATTAGCTGAGACGGGACCCGACGTGTGAAGTGGGCCAGAGGACCCGCAGCCGTGGTGCAGGTCAGCACTGTCCTCCTGCCTGACAGCCCAACCGCACCCTGTTCCCAAGCCCAAACAGCATTTCTGGGGATGGCACTGTGGACCTACCACACTGGGACCTCCCCACTGGGACATTCTGGGCCTCTCACATTCAGAAGGAACTGAAACCTTCAAAATAATCTTGACCTTACTAAGATCATGATGTGGCTGCATCTGCAAATAGTTGCTAGTGTACAGCTTCCCTCAGAAATTGTATGAATCTCTAAGGTTTTTCTTTTAAAAAGCAACAATACAAAAAGATTTTTAACATAGTTGAGTCTACCCAAAACTACAAGACAATTCCGGGTGAATTCGTGCTCTCTGAACACACCCTGCCAGCCCAAGCTGCAACTTGAGCCACCCAGGAAGTCCCAGGCTGTCCTTCTTTTCTGCTAGTTCGGGGAGTGAGATGACAGTGGTATTTTTTTTTTAAGAAAGCACCCTAAAATGTTGAGAAGATAAGCTGATTTGAGGTGAAGAGGAGCAATCCCCATATGCATGAAGAGACGGTCAGACTGGGCAGGGGCACTTCCTGTGAAGGCCTCCTGCCCCTGGGAGATGCCACTGTGCAGTGGACGAGCTGCGGAAGGTCACAGGAGCACAGGACTGCTCTGGCCCTGCAGAGGGTTTGCCTTTGAAGGCCCTGTGAAGTGGCTGCACGTCCCTGCTGTCCCCTTACAGATCTGAGAGTGCACGTCCCCAAGACAAGCTCGGCCTCTGAGTACGGGGAGCCCTGCCTGCCTGTTGCTGTGTTCCAAGAAATATGCAAAATGAGAAGCAGTTATCCCAGAATGTGCCCAGAGAGCCTCCACCTGCAGCTTCCCCGGTCTGCAGGGACAATGTCCGGCCCTGCCAACAGTCACAGTGGCTTAACGTGTCCGCACAGCCATACGTCTGCACAGCAACATCCTCTCACAGCTCCTGCGTCTTTCAGAAAAAGCACCCCCTCTGCTCACGCTCGGCACTTAAGGTTAGAAAGGCAGCGTTACCGTTGGCAGGAAGGTAGGTGAAGTGCTGGTGCTGGCTTCTCTTTCTCTTCCCGTTGCAGACGTAGAAACTGACTTGGACGGGGCTGGTTATTCTCTGGTTGCGGAAAGGCGGGATCTCAACCACCAGGGAATTCTAGCAAGAACAGGGCAAAGAGCAAGCAGCTCATCAGCAGAGCAGAGTGGAGGGCGCTGCCCTCAGTGCCCTGAGGCTCCTCGGCTGGCTGAGACCGCCTGGTGGGCTCCTACACACCGCCCCACCTGCCCAGAGAGCCTCAGCGCAGGCTCTGCATGCGTGGCCTGTGTCTGGGCAAGCTGGGCCCCTCGCTCGGGAGAGGAGACTGTCCTTGACTTCCTGCGGGTCTAGAAGCTGGGCGATCCCGGGGACCTGGGTGTGTAGCCCAGGAGCACAACCAGCAGGGCCCACGGTGAGCATCCACCAAGCAGAGAGGCTGCCTCCAGGTTAGGAGGGGTCCTCAGCAGACCCCAAGGCCCTAACACCCAGCGTAGTGACCTTTGGACGGTAGGCACCACCATCTGTCAACTGGCAGGAGGCGCCTTTCCTCTTGGTGGCAGAGCCCCTGCCAGGTGATGAGTGAAACAGGGAGGAGGGCAAGCCAGCGGGGGCCACCATCTCAGGGACAGCTCGCCCGGGTTGAAGGACACGCAGGAGAGCATGGCCCAGGGCAGGGGCACAGGTCAGAGCACAGGCAGGACAGGGCAGTGTGGAGTGCTTTGGGCTCCTTTTTGTATTTTAAAATAAACATCCACAACCTTTTCACAGAAATTGTGCTCTAGGCGCAGGTTCAGGAAGCCATCCTGGGTGCTGGGGACTCTGTGGGAAAGGCAGCCGTGCTCAGCACCGGTCCCAGCCCTGGGGAGCCGCAGGAAGGGGCAGTGCTGAGCCGGTCTGCCGGGTGCCGCCCTGGCATTTGTGTCCCATCACGTGGTTTAGGGGAACCACCAGGGAAATGTGTGAGGGAAGCCCCGTGTCACTTCTCTTGTAAAACTAATGAATTGTAGCAAATCAATTCTCACAAAATCGATGGAGCCATGCTAACAAATCACCAGCATCAGGACGAGCTGCAGGTCCAGCTCTGCTGTCACAGCGGCGGCCGTGGAAGCAGCCACGCCTGCCGCCAAGGACCATGGGTTCCAGGACCCGGTCCTGCCCGCCTCTGCCTCTGGGCCCACGCGGGCTCCGAGCAGCCTGTGGTGGTGGTGTTATGAACTTCACCATGTGGGGAAGCCAGACGCACACGTTGGGCTCTGCCTGGGCACCCTGTCCCCTTACCAAGGACGACCTGGGAGAGATGCAGCCTACCCGAACCGGCCGAGTGTGGAGCCAGGGGCATGTGCTTGGGCCCAGCAGCACGGCCCCTCCAGCACCAAGCAGCTGGGCCTGCCCGTGCTGGCCACCTGGCTGGCGAGGGGCCACTCTGGGTCTCAGCGTCCTCATTGGTACAGGGACGGCACGGAGAAGACACACTGCGGGGGAGGGACATGCGGCCCTGCTGCCTGTGCAGCTGGTGCTCAGCGGCAGTGGCCACCCCGTCCACAGGGGAAGGAGCATGTCCTCAGAGGACAAGAACAATGAGAAGAGACAGGAAGGAAACCTAGGCAAGCCACAGTGGGCAGGTGGCAGGGCCGGGATGTCCTGGGGTTGTGCCCCAGGTGGCAGCTGCAGCTCCCCCCAGTGGATGGGCACCTCGACAAGGGTGCCCCACAAGAGAGTGGGAGAGGGAACCAGGTGACACGGGGAAAGAGCAGGGCTGTGAGGGCACAGCGCGCCTCGAGGCCTGTGTGCAGAGAGCACGCCATGCGGTGCTCAGCAACGGCAGGAGCCAACCTGGCTCTCGCACAGCACAGGCCTTGCCTGCACCACTCATGGGGGTGTGCACCCTACCTGGAGCCTCTCCTCCTCAGGGGCTCTGGGGGCAGGCAGCAGTGGCCCATGACTGGACACTGGCTCCAAAGGGGGCCCGCAGCGCCCAGGACGAGGCTCTGCCTGTGCCTGAGGAACCTTCCCCTGACAACCACCAGGAAAGGCTTCCTGGGAGGGATCAGCACCAGGAAAGGGGCTCATGCTCGTGCAGACAGGCATATGGGCTGGGACCATGCACGCGGGCAGCAAGGGCACCTCGTCAAGATGGGGTCTGCCACTCACATGGCCCAAGGTCCCTGTTCACAGACTTCAGCTGTCCAGTGTCCAGAGATAGCCCATGAGGAAAAAGTCCTTCACCTAAGTGATATTTCTGAATAATTTAATTTCCATTTACATACCCTGAAGGCAGGCAAAGCCTACCCAACCCCCTGTGCATGGGGACAGCCATCAGGCCCTCCTGCAGTGGCCAGGGCAGTGAGCTGCAGAGCCTGGGAGGCCTTTGGACTTCTTCCAAAATCTGCCTGCTGGTCCTGATGTGTTCCACACTGCCCTGGGACTCGGCAGAACACGCTGCTCAGCGGCAGATGCTGATTAACTGTGTGGAAACTCACTTCAAACACCAGTGGTCTCCACACCAGCTAAGACAAGACCCAGGCACGCAAGGCCTCTCCACACCCCCTCCACAGGAGGAGGGGCAGCGTGAAGGCGGAGGGCTGGGGACACCACAGCAACACCAAGTTCCACTGCAGGCAGCAGCCAGCCCCAAGAACACCTCGGAGAAGCAGTGACCACTCTTGGGCAACTGCCTTGTGCAAATGGCCCACGGTGACGAGGGAGGGAAGGGCAGACACCGTGTGTCGTGGCAGGTTGGAAGTGGACTGGCGGCAACAGCCAGACCACGCCGCCCTGACCACAGCTGTGGCATGCATGCATATGTCCACGGGCCCAGCAGCACACCTGTGGAGCAGACTGGGCAGTCCAGTCAGGCTGCTTGCCCAGCTGAGCGAGCTCAACACAAGAGGGTGCTGAGCAGCCAGGGTGCTCTCTGGAGAGGCGGCAAGCCACTGGGGAGGGCCTGCACGGGCTGTGCTGCATGTGTGGGCAGGGCCGGGCGCCTCGCAGGAGGCTCGGAGACTCGCCCCCAGGACAGCAGTGGTGTGGCAGGGCTGTGGGCATGAGGAGGCAGGACCAGAGTGGCCATGCTCCCCGAGGTACCCCTCCGGGGACGCTCAGAGCCTGCCCACATGACTCAGGAGCAGGCTCCCAGGCAAGGAGCCTCAAGCTGTCTAGCCTAGTGTCTTATGGTCACTGCTACTGTCCTAACTGCCTGGTACTGTGCATAACAGAGCCCCTGTTTTCACCAGTGTTTGCTGACTCTGTATTGAGCTGCTTCATTTTAATAACCAGGAGCCAAAGCCCCTTGGCCCCCGCTGGTGGAGGGCTGAGGGATACTTACTGGTCTGCACAGGTCTCTGTCAGTCTTTGCTTCCATCTCCCAGATGTGGTGGCCATCTGGAAGAAAGGACAGGAAGAAGCCTGTCACCTGAGGGTGGAAGCCTGTGCTGAAACCCCACCAGCAGATGTCCCAGCTGGGGCTGGTCAAGGGCAACACTCTGGCACCCTGGGGCAGCTGGCCCTCACAGTGCGTGGCCTGTAGTGGCCTAGCCCAAGCACTGGGCACCACGATTCTGAGGGAGCCCATGCCACTGTGCCTGGGATCCTTCCAACCTGCCCCCTGCCATGAGCCCCCAGCCACCCGTGCCTGTGGCCATCAGCGTCTCAGCCCATCCCCAAAGGTTTTCTGGGCCTGGTGCTCCTCCAGAGGCACCAAAGCACAGAAGCAGGTGACCCCGCCAGCCCAGAGCCCATGCTCACGACCCACCAGCCTCCCTATGTTTTGGAAGCAGAATTTGGTTCCCGCCTCTGCTCACAGGACTGACTGGGAAGTAAGAAAAGCCTTTCTGTGACGGCCTCCTGCCACACTGGGACACAGAAATGCAAAACACATGGTATTTTTATCCTTAGCCCAGTGGCCGTTTGCATGTTTAAAAAAAAATAAAAGGCCTGGAGGCTCAGTGAAAGGGAGTATTGTTCTCAGGGCAGCGAGGTGTGGGCCGCTCGGGTCTGCAGGGGCAGGAGGTGCGTCTCCAGCCCCTCCATAGGCACACACCTGGGCTGCTCACCAGGAGCTGACAGACGTCCACCCACACAGGCCCCTTTCCCTCCCCAGCGCTTTTCTTCTCCAGAACGAAGGCAGTCCCCAGGGTAACGGTGGCGGGCACCCTCAGCACTGCTTATGCTCCACTTCCAGAGCAGAAACGTGTATCTGTTCCCAACCCTGCATTATTGATAGAATCTCCTTTTCCCTCAGTGCCAGGCAAGGCAGTGGGTGGAGGGCGGAGGCCAAGGGTGGAAATGTGAGTCACCAGAGGCCCTGAGAGCCTCCCAGCCACACCAGGGCCAGCCTAGCCTCTGGGACGCCTGAGGCCCCAGTGCAAATCCCACACCAGAAGATCCACTCAAAGATCACTTACAGGCCTGCAGCTGCCCCTCCTGGAAAACGGCAGGAGGCGGAAACAGCCCGGCTGCTCTCACCGCAGCAGCTCCCGGAGCAGCAAGCAGATAAGCCTGGCAAACAAGCACTGGCAGCCCAGCCACATGTGTGGGCGCCCCACGCGGGGCGCGCCAGACAGGCTCCTGCGCGTGGCTCCTGTGTGGCCAGGCGCCACCCCTCTGCTCCTCTCCGCAGACCTCCCCTTCATGGGACTGGGGCGTCGCCTCCTTGGCACCTTTAAAGCGCCTTCTGAGTCTTCTTAGGACAGAGCCCGAGTCTGCCCCAGAAGCACAGGCGTGGCTGCCCGTCTGCAGGCCTGGCTGAGGCTGTGGCACAGTGGAGTTTCACCAGGAACCATCTCGAGGAGGTGCAGCCTGTGCTGGGAGCAGGGTGCAGTGTAGGTAGGGATGTCTCACATCACAAGCCCTGTCACATCTGAGGACAGCAGGGACCTCAGCGTGCCCCCAGCCTCCTGCGACATGGCCGCCTGCCCAGCCGTTGCTTTGCAGGTTCAAACCTGTGGCAAACGTTAGCGTGCAGGCACGGAGGTGGGCGCTGCCAGCTGGGCCCACATGAGAAACGAACACCTTCCCGCTGTGCCACGTGGGCCTGCAGGGTGCCCACAGGTAGCCCTGTGGGCCTCTAGGCCACTGGGCTAGCAGGACTCAATGGGAGCAGGGCTTCCACGGTGTGCCAGCGTCAGGTCACACAGCACGTGCTGCTGGCTCCTGGGGCCACTGAGAGGTAGCCTGCCATCTTCAAAGACCCCAGACGTCCTCCCCCCAGGGCAGGCAGAACGCCGCTGGGCACTGTGCCCCAGGTGCCCGTGTCCTCACAGGGCAGCACAGTGGGAGGGCCCTCGGCTCCTGTCTCTGAAGGATCGTGGACGGCCTCCTGAAGGCCAGCACACCCATGGCTGGAGACGCAGCGTGCCGGAGTGTTTCAAGCACAGACAGGCGAGGCGAGGCGGAGGGCCCTCCTTGGCTAGCCCCTCCATGTTGCCACTGCGCCCACCGAGAAGGCTGGCTGCTGCGGGCCCATGCAGGCTCCCTGAGCGCCCAGCGGGGCCACGGTAGGCCGGGCTGCCCTGACAGGGCTTCGTGCTCTGCCTTATCAGGAGCTCCCTGCCGTCTGGGAGGAAGCTGTGCCCGAGTCCAGAAGCAAAAATGTTCCCAGTCATTAGGGAATTCCCTGCAGCATGAGTCACCGCCAGGCTTCCCCGCCACACCCGGAAGGTTTCCACACAGCCAGCCTGCGGGCCAGAGGCAGCCTCCACAGGCTGCCGGACGCCTGCGCAGCTCGGAGGCCAGTCACACGCCAGGGCCAGGAGCTGAGCCACTGTTTCCATGGGTGGACGCTGCTGAGCGAGGCACCATCTCCAGTCCTGCTGGGCACGGCCTGAGCCTCCCCGCTCCACACCGCAGCTCCTCGGCCTCAGCAGCCGGAGGAGGGTCCTACGTGCCAGCTCTGACTGGAACACTGGGCAGGCGTACAGGGCAGGACCCAGTGGAGGCACCAGTCAGGAGCCCGAGCACGACCCGCCTGTCACGCCCGGGGCCTCACGAGGCCATCCTGGTGAGACGTGACAAGTTCTCCACCTGCGAGTGCCTGGCTGCCTGGTTGGTCGGTCACCTTAGGTCCATGGCCTGCCTCCTCAGCAAGACTCCAGAGAGGTGGCCCAGCCACTTTGGAAATGAGCCCAGCAGTCACTCGATGCCGAGCATGGAGTCACTGTGTGGCCCAGCAGCTCCACCTTGGGCAAGGCCCAGGAGGATGGACACACGTGTCCACACGGGAATGTGCCCACAGAGGTTCATAGCAGCTTGGACCGTCCCCCAAGGCGAACATGGCCCCGGTGCCCACACCTGTGGAGCAGACCAGCAAATGTGGTCCAGCCGTCATTGCTCCCCGGCCACAGAGAAGGGTGAGGCAGACACCTGCTTCAGCAAGGGCCAGCCAGAGGACGCTGCGTGACAGCAGCCAGGCACAGCAGATTCAGGGACAGGGTCCGTGGCGGTCGGGCAGGGCTCCTGCTTCCGTGGGCTTCCTGTGCAGACAGCACCCGAGGCTGGGCGCCGCGCTGCCTAGCGGCTGCCAGGGCCTCCTGAAAGCTGTGCAGCAGGGCATGCTGAGGCGGCCAGCTCCTGACTGGGGACGGAACTCGGGCTGCTCCATCCATGAGCCTGTCTTTATATTGTGACAAAGCCTCACTGAGTTACTGAGGCTGGCCTGGAGTCTGCCATCCTCCTGCCTCAGCCTCCCACGTAGCTGGGATTACAGGCCTGGCCACCACGCCTCATCCTCCATGACAACGCACACCACTAACTGAGGTCCTGAGAGACACCATGGTCCCTTCCAGACGAATCCCACATCCCAGCAGTGCCCAAGTGGCCACCTTGGGGACCAGCCTTCAGCATGTGCACCTGGGGACAGGCGCAGCCATGCCCACAGCACAGCAGGCCAGCAGGTGTGGCTTCTTTTGGAGAGCTGGGCCCTGGCACACAGCTCCAGGTACAGAAGCAGGGAGCCACACGCTGCACAGAGCCACACCGCGAGCGGTCACAGAGGCCAAGGAGTCCCGGGACTCAGGAGGCCCAGCTCCTCCTCGCTGGGGACCTTAGGTGCTTCTGTCCTGAGAGGGGACTGGGGGCTGTGCTGCCAGGGGAAATGGGGCCCACGCCCCACCCAACAGCACCATTTCAGGAGGCAGCAGCAGTTCTGGGCTGCAGGGTCAACCTGAGCTGCCTGTCCAGCAGCAGCCACCGTGTGCACTGCCCACTCTGCTCCCCACGGCTCTCTGCTCTGGGCTCTGACCTCCAAGGCCAGCCGCAACTCACCAGAAGGCCAAGGCCCCCGCCCCCCGAGTTTTGAGGCTCAGCCCTCGGGCTGAGGCTGGGAAGGGCCGGCTGTAAGGCAGCCAGGCAACGCCTGCTCTGCCCAGGCCATCACTCCTGACCTGAGCACCTGTCCTGCTGAACCTCTGGAGCACCCGCCACACGCAGGACCATGGACGGTTCCCTGGCTCTGAGGTCAGTGCAAGGAAAGCCTGCTCACAGCACGACGCGTCCTCCAGACCAACCTTCTCCTGGGGTCCCACGATGCGACACAGAGCTGCAGGGACGGCAAGCTGCTCCCGGCAAGGTCCACATCGAGGTGCTTCCACATGTGTGGAGGGCAGAGACACGGACGAGCCGTCCCAACCCCGCCTGCCCCCGCGCAGAGAGGCAGGGAGCGGGTGCTCCAAAGCCCTGGAGGACCCAGTGAGCAGCGGACGCCTTGTGGCCACGCCCCGCAGTCGGAGACAGGGAGGGTGCTGAGGGCCACGGCACGTCCACGGCTGAGCACATGCAACGTGGGGCCCTCGCCTGGCAGCCCAGCTGCACGGAGGGGTGGAGAGGTCCCCAAGGCCCAGCCGTGCATGGGAGCCAAGCAGGTGCCTGGTGCCTCACGTGCACAGCAGGCATGTGTCCCAATACACGGACACACCCACACACTCCCGACTGCTCACTCCCCAGCTGGCCTTGCGGGGACACCCTTGTATGACGAAGTCCGCTGAGGCCTATGCGCAGGGCACTGTTGCTGGCTGCTCTGTGACCCTGGGGAACAGGCCACACCCGACTGGATGGTCGCTCTTCGAGACCTGCACGGTCACAACCAACAGCGTACCGAGATCCGCCAGGAGCCCAAGCGCGAGGCCATCCCGAGTCCAGGGTCCAGGCCCTCTTGGGCACACTGCCCATCAGTGCTGAAAGGCAGTGCTTGTCCTGCGTGTTACACTCCTGGACCTGCCCAGGAGCCCCACCGGCCATCCTGTTCTGAGGAGGGCAGCCTCGTGACAACGCAGTCCTCTACCCCTCTGGAGCTGACGGGCGGCCTCCACACAGGTGCACAGGCAGAGGGCCATCCTCCCTCCTGCCCGGCCTTTCTCATCTAGGCCACCATGACATTG